>CM069542.1:2565000-2627500 GCA_035773235.1 Eospalax fontanierii | reverse complement strand
GGTTTGGGTTACGGTTAGGGTTAGGGTTAGGGTTATGGGTTAGTGTTAGGGTAAGGCTTAGGGTTTCGGTTTCAGTTAGGTTTCGGGTTGGGGTTAGGGTTAGGGTTAGGGTTAGGGTTTGGTTTAGGGTTAGGGATAGGTTTGGGTTAGGGTTAGGGTTAGGGCTAGGTTTAGGGTTTGGCTTACGGTTAGAGTTAGGGTTAAGGTTAGGGTTAGGGTTACGGGTTAAGGTTAGGGTTAGGGTTTGAGTTTGGGTTAGGGTTAGGGTTAGGGTTATTGTTAGGGTTAGGGTTAGGATTAGGATTACGGTTTGGTTTTGGGTTAGGGTTAGGGTTATGGTTAGGTTTAGGATCAGGGTTAGGGTTAGGGTTAGGGTTAGGGTTAGGGTTTGGGTTAGGATTAGGATTAGAGTTAGGGTTAGGGTTGGGGTTAGCGTTAGGGTTTGGTTTAGGGTAAGGGTAAGGAAAAGGGTTTGGTTTATGGTTAAGGTTAGTGTTATTGTTAGGGTTGGGGTTAAGGTTTGGGTTAGGGTTAGGTTTAGGTTTAGGATTAGGTTTAGGTTTAGGATTAGGGTTTGGTTTTGGGTTAGGATTAGGGTTAGAGTGAGGGTTAGGGTTAGGGTTAAGGTTAGGGTTTGGGTTTGGGTTAGGTTTAGGGATAGCGTTTGGCTTTGGTTTAGGGTTAGGGTTAGGGTAAGGGTTTGGGGGATTAGTATTATGGTTAGTGTTAGGGTTAGGGTTTGGGTTAGGTTTAGGGTTAGGGTTTTGGTTAGGGTTAGGGTTATGGTTAGGGTTAGGTTTTGGGTTTGGGTTTGGGTTAGGGTTAGAGTTAGGGACTGGTTTTGGTTTTGGGTTAGGGTTAGGGTTAGCGTTAGTGTTAGGGTTTGGGTTAGCGTTAAGGTTAGGCTGAAAGTTAGGCTTAGAGTTGGGTTAGGGTTTGGGTTTGGGTTAGGGTTAGTGTTAGGTTTAGGGTTAGGATTTGGGTTAATGTTAGTGTTAGGGTTAGGGTTTGGGTTAGGGTTAGGGTTAGGATTAGTGTTAGGATTAGGGTTTGGGTTTGGGTTAGGGTTAGGGTTATTGTTAGGGTTAGGGTTAGGGTTACGATTACGGTTTGGGTTTGGGTTAGAGTTAGGGTTATGGTTATGGTTTGTTTTAGGGTTAGGGTTAGTGTTATGGTTTGGTTTAGGGTTAGGGTTAGGGTTAGGGTTAGGTTTTGGGGTAGGGTTAGATTTATTGTTAGGGTTAGGGTTAAGGTTTGGGTTAGGGTTAGGTTTAGGTTTAGGATTAGGTTTAGGTTTAGGATTAGGGTTTGGTTTTGGGTTAGGATTAGGGTTAGAGTGAGGGTTAGGGTTAGGGTTAAGGTTAGGGTTTGGGTTTGGGTTAGGTTTAGGGTTAGCGTTTGGCTTTGGTTTAGGGTTAGGGTTAGGGTAAGGGTTTGGGGGATTAGTATTATGGTTAGTGTTAGGGTTAGGGTTAGGGTTAGGGTTAGGGTTGGTGTAAGGGTTAGGGTTAGGGTTAGGGTTTGTGTTAGGGTTAGGGTTAGGGTTAGGGTTAGTGTTAGGGGTAGGGTTTGGGTTAGGGTTAGGGTTAGGGTTAGGGTTATGGTTATGGTTAGGGTTAGGGGTAGGGTTTGGGTTACGGTTAGGGTTTGGGTTAGGGTTAGGGTTTCAGTTAGGGTTAGGTTCGGGTTAGGGTTAGGGGTAGGGTTTGGGTTAGGGTTAGGGTTAGGGTTAGGGTTTGGGTTTGGGTTAGGGTTAGGGTTTCAGTTAGGGTTAGGTTAGGGTTAGTGTTAGGTTTAGGGTTTGGATTTGGGTTCGGGTTAGGGTGAGGATTAGGTTTTGGGCTATGGTTAGGGTTACGGTTTGGGGTAGGTTTTGAGTTAGGGTTAGGGTTAGGTTTAGGGGTAGGTTTTGAGTTTGGGTTAGGTTTACGCTTAGGGTTACGCATAGGGTTTGGGTTACGCTTAGGGTTAGGGTTAGGGTTGGGGTTAGGGTTAGGGTTTGTGTTTGTGTTAGGGTTATGGTTTCGGATAGGGTTAGGGTTAGGGTAAGTGTTAGGGTTAGGGTTAAATTTAGGGTTTGGATTAGGTTTAGGGTTAGGATTAGATTTAGGTTTAGGATTAGGGTTTGGGTTTGGGTTAGGTTTAGGGTTAGAGTGAGGGTTAGGGTTAGGGTTACGGTTAGGGTTTGGGTTTGGGTTAGCGTTAGGGTTAGCGTTTGGGTTTGGTTTAGGATTAGGGTTAGGGTAAGGGTTTGGGGGGTTAGGATTAGGGTTAGGGTTAGGGTTAGGGTAAGGGGTAAGGGTTAGGGTTAGGGTTTGGGTTTGTGTTAGGGTAAGGGTTAGGTTAGGGTTTGGGTTAGGGTTAGGGTTAGGGTTAGGGTTAGGTTTTAGGTTAGGGTTAGGGTTAGGGTTAGGGTTTGGGTTAGGTTTAGGGTTAGAATTAGGGTTTGTGTTTGTGTTACGGTTTGCGTTAGGGTTTGGATTAGGGTTACGGTTAGTGTTAGGGTTTGGTTTGGTTAGGATTAGGGTTAGGGTTAGGGTGTGGATTAGGGTTAGGGTTAGGATTAGTGTTAGTGTTTGGGTTAGGTTTAGGCTTAGGGTTAGGGTTAGGGTTTGGGTCTGGGTTATGGTTAGGGTTAGGGTTAGGGTAAGATTTTGGGTTAGAGTTAGGGGTAGGGTTAGTGTCAGCGTTAGGGTTTGGATTTGGGTTAGGGTTAGAATTAGGGTTAGGTTTAGAATTAGGGTTTGAGTTTGGTTTATGGTTAGGGTGAGCCTTAGGGTTTGGGTTAGTGTTAAGTTTTGGTTTAAGTTTAGGGTTTGGATTAGGTTTAGGGTTAGGATTAGGTTTAGGTTTAGGATTAGGGTTTGGGTTTGGGTTAGGATTAGGGTTAGAGTTAGGGTTTGTTTTAGGGTTTGGGTTAGGGTTAGATTTAGGGATAGGGTTAGGGTTTGGGTTTGGGTTAGGGTTAGGGTTAGGGTTACATTTAGGGTTTGGGATAGAGTTAGGGTTAGGGTTAGTGTTAGGATTAGAGTTTGGGTTTGGGTTAGGGTTAGGTTTACGTTTAGGTTTAGGGTTATGGTTTGTCTTAGATTTAGGGTTAGGGTTAGGGTTAATCTTTGGTTTAGGCTTATTGTTAGGGTTTGGGTTAGGGTTAGTGTTAGTGTTAGGTTTTGGGTTTGAGTTAGGGTTAGGGTTAGGGTTAGGTTTATGGTTAGTGTGTGGGTTTGGGTTAGGGTTAGGGTTATGGTTAGGGTTAGCGTTTGGATGTGGGTTCGGGTTAGGGTTAAGGGTTTGGTTAGGGTTAGTGTTAGGATTAGGGTTTGGGTTTGGGTTAGGGTTAGTGTTAGGGTTTGGGTTAGGGTTAGGTTTAGGGTTAGGGTTAGGTCAGGGTTAGGTTTTGTGTTAGGGTTAGGGTAAGGGTTAGGGTTAGTGTTTGGTTTAGGCTTAGGGTTAGGGTTTGGTTTAGGGTTAGGATAAGGGTTAGGGTTAGGGTTAGGATTTGGGTTAGTATTAGGGTTAGGGTTAGGTTTTGGGGTAAGGTTAGATTTATTCTTAGGTTTAGGTTTAAGGTTTGGTTTAGGGTTAGGATTAGGGTAAGAGTTAGGGTTTGGGCTTGGGTTAGGGTTATGGTTATTGTTAAGGTAAGGGTTAGGGTTGGTGTTTGGGTTAGGGTTAAGGTTAGGGTTAGGGTTTGGATTTGGGTTAGGGTTAGGTTTAGGTTTAGGGTTAGGGATAGGGTTAGGGTTTGGTTTAGGCTTAGGGTCAGGTTTGGGTTAGTGTTTGGATTAGGGTTAATGTTAGGGTTAGGGTTAGGGTTAGTGTTTGGATTAGGGTTTGGATTTGGGTTCGGTTTAGGGTGAGGGTTAGGGTTTCGGTTAGGGTTAGGGTTAGGGTTTGGGTTAGGGTTAGGGTTAGGGTTAGGTTTAGGGGTAGGTTTTGGGTTTGGGTTAGGCTTACGGTTAGGCTTACGCTTAGGGTTTGGGTTACGCTTAGGGTTAGGGTTAGGGTTGGGGTTAGGGTTAGGGTTTGGGTTTGTGTTAGGGTTAGGGTTTGGGATAGCGTTAGGGTTAGGGTTAATGTTAGGGTTAGGGTTAAGTTTAGGGTTTGGATTAGGTTTAGGGTCAGGATTAGGTTTAGGTTTAGGATTAGGGTTTGGGTTTAGGTTAGGATTAGGGTTAGAGTGAGGGTTAGGGTTAGGGTTAGGGTTAGGGTTTGGGTTTGGTTTAGGTTTAGGGTTAGCGTTTGGGTTTTGTTTAGGGTTAGGGTTAGGGTTTTGGTTAGGGTTAGTGTTAGGATTAGCGTTTGTGTTAGGGTTAGGGTTTGGGTTAGGGTTAGGGTTAGAGTTACGTTTAAGGTTAGGGTTAGGGTTTGGGTTTGGGTTTGGGTTTGGGTTTGGGTTAGGGTTAGGATTAGGGTTAGTGTTAGGGTTAGGATTTGGGTTAGGGTTAGGTTTAGGTCAGGGTTAGGTTTTGTGTTAGGGTTAGGGTAAGGGTTAGGGTTAGTGTTTGGTTTAGGCTTAGGGTTAGGGTTTGGTTTAGGGTTAGGGTAAGGGTTAGGGTTAGGTTTAGGATTTGGGTTAGTGTTAGGGTTAGGGATAGGTTTTGGGGTAGGGTTAGATTTATTGTTAGGGTTAGGTTTAAGGTTTGGGTTAGGGTTAGGTTTAGGGTTAGAGTTAGGGTTTGGGTTTGGGTTAGGGTTATGGTTAGGGTTAAGGTAAGGGTTAGGGTTGGGGTTTGGGTTAGGGTTAAGGTTAGGGTTAGGCTTTGGGTTTGGGTTAGGGTTAGGTTTAGGGTTAGGGTTAGGGGTAGGTTTAGGGTTTGGGTTAGGCTTAGGGTCAGGTTTAGGTTAGGGTTTGGATTAGGATTAGGGTTAGGGTTAGGGTTTGGGTTAGTGTTAGGATTAGGGTTTGGATTTGGGTTCGGGTTAGGGTTAGGGTTAGGGTTTGGGTTAGGGTTAGGGTTAGGGTTAGGGTTAGGTTTAGGGTTTGGTTTAATGTTAGCCTTAGGTTTAGGGTTACGTTTTGGGTTTGGGTTAGGTTTAGGTTTGGGGTTAGGGTTAGGGTTTGGGTTTGTGTTAGGTTTAGGGTTTGGGATAGGGTTAGGTTTAGGGTAAGGTTTAGGGTTAGGGTTAGGATTAGGGTTTGGATTTGGGTTAGGGTTAGGGTTAGCGTTTGGGTTAGGGTTAGGGTTGGCGTTTGGTTCAGGGTTTGGGTTTTTTTTAGGGTTAGGTTAATGGTTAGGGTTAGGGTTAGGGTTAGGGTTTGGTTTATGTTTAAGGTTTGCGTTATTGTTAGGGATACGGTTAAGGTTTGGGTTAGGGTTAGGGTTTGGGTTAGGGTTAGGTTTAGGGTTAGGGGTAGGGTTTGGGTTAGGGTTAGGTTTAGGGTTAGGGTTAGGGTTTGGGTTTGAGTTAGGGTTAGGTTTTGGGTTAGGGTTAGGGTTAGGGTTAGGTTTAAGGTTTGGGTTACGGTTAGCGTTAGGGTTAGGGTTATCGGTTAGTGTTAGGGTAAGGCTTAGGGTTTGGCTTTGAGTTAGGTTTAGGGTTGGGATTAGGGTTAGGGTTAGGGTTAGGTTTAGGGTTTGGTTTAGGGTTAGGGTTAGGGTTGGGTTTGTGTTAGTGTTTCGGGTAGGGTTAGGGTTAGGGTTTGGTTTAATGATAGGGTTAGGTTTAGGGTTAGGGTTATGTTTAGGGGTTAAGGTTAGGGTTACGTTTTGAGTTTGGGTTAGGGTTAGGGTTATTGTTAGGGTTAGGGTTAAGATTACGGTTTGGTTTTTTGTTACGTTAGGGTTATAGTTAGGGTTAGGTTTAGGGTTAGGGTTAGCGTTAGAGTTTGGGTTAGGGTTAGAAGTAGAGTTATGGTTAGAGTTAGGGTTAGGGTTAGCGTTAGGGTTTGGTTTAGGGTTAGGGTTAGATTTAGGGTTAGGGTTTGGCTTACAGTTATAGTTAGGGTTAGTGTTACGTTTAGGGTTAGGGTTTAGGGTTAGGGTTAGGGTTAGGGTTATTGTTAGGGTTAGGGTTAGGGTTAGGATTACGGTTTGATTTTGGGTTAGTGTTAGGGTTATGGTTAGGGTTAGGTTTAGGGTTAGTGTTAGGGTTAGGGTTAGGTTTTGGGTTAGGGTTAGGATTAGAGTTAGGATTAGTGTTAGGGTTAGCGTTAGGGTTTGGTTTAGGGTTAGGGTTAGGGTTAGGGTTTGGTTTATGTTTAAGTTTAGTGTTATTGTTAGGCTTGGCATTAAGGTTTGGGTTAGGGTTAGGGTTAGGTTTTGGGTTAGGGTTAGGGTTAGGGTTAGCGTTAGAGTTAGGGTTTGGGTTAGGGTTCGGGGTAGGGTTCTGGTTAGGGTTAGGGTTATGATTAGGGTTAGGGTTTGGGTTTGGGTTTGGGTTAGGGTTAGAGTTAGGGATTGGGTTTGGGTTTAGGTTAGGGTTAGGGTTAGCGTTAGGGTTAGGGTTTGGGTTAGCCTTAAGGTTTGGCTGAAAGTTAGGCTCAGAGTTGGGTTAGGGTTTGGGTTTGGGTTAGGGTTAGTGTTAGGGTTAGGGTTAGGATTTGGGTTAGTGTTAGGGTTAGGGTTAGGATTTGGGTTAGTGTTAGGGTTAGGGTTAGGATTTGGGTTAGTGTTAGGGTTAGGGTTAGGGTTAGGGTTAGGGTTAGGATTAGTGTTAGGATTAGGGTTTGGGTTTGGGTTAGGGTTAGGGTTATTGTTAGGGTTAGGTTTAGGGTTAGGATTATGGTTTGGGTTTGGGTTAGAGTTAGGGTTATGGTTAAGGTTAGTTTTAGGGTCAGGGTTAAGGTTAGGGTTTGGGTTAGGGTTAGGTTTAGAGTTGGGTTTAGGGTTAGGGTTAGCGTTAGGGTTTGGTTTAGGGATTGGGTTAGGGTTAGGGTTTGGTTTATGGTTAAGGTTAGTGTTATTGTTAGGCTTAGGGTTAGGGTTAGGGTTAGGGTTAGGGTTAGGGTTAGGGTTAGGGTTTGGATTAGGGTTAGGGTTAGGATTAGGGTTAGGGTTAGCGTTAGAGTTAGGGTTTGGGTTAGGGTTAGTGGTAGGGTTTGGGTTACGGTTAGGGTTATGGTTATGGTTAGGGTTTGGGTTTGGGTTTGGGTTTGGGTTAGGGTTAGAGTTAGGGTTTGGGTTTGGTTTGGTTTAGGGATAGGGTTATGGTTTGGGTTAGCGTTAGGGGTAGGCTCAAAGTTAGACTTAGAGTTGGGTTAGGGTTTGGGTTTGGGTTAGGTTTAGGTTTAGGGTTAGGATTAGTGTTAGGATTAGGGTTTGGGTTTGGGTTAGGGTTAGTGTTAGGGTTAGGGTTAGCGGTTTGGGTTAGGTGTTGTGTTAGGGTTTGCATTTGGGTTAGGGTTAGTGTTTGGTGTAGGTTTAGGGTTAGGGTTAGTGTTAGGGTTTGCTTTAGGGTTAGGGTTAGGGTTAGTGTTAGGATTTGGGTTAGTGTTAGGGTTAGGGTTAAGTTTTGGGGTAGGGTTAGATTTATTTTTAGGCTTAGAGTTAAGGTTTGGGTTAGGGTTAGGTTTAGGGTTAGGGTTTGGGTTAGTGTTAGGGTTATGGTTAGGGTTAGGTAAGGGTTAGGATTTGGGTTTGGGTTATGGTTAGGGTTAGGGTTAGTGTTAGGGTGAGGGTGTGGATTGGGGTTAGGGTTAGTTTCGGGGTAAGGGTTAGGGATAGGTTTAGGTTTGGGTTAGGCTTAGGGTCAGGGTTAGGGTTAGGGTTTGGATTAGGGGTATGGTTAGGGTTAGTGTAAGGGTTAGGGTTAGGATTAGGGTTTGGTTTTGGGTTCGGGTTATGGTGAGGGTTAGGGTTTGGGTTAGGGTTAGGGTTAGGGTTATGGTTCGGTTTTGGGTTAGGGTTAGGGTTAGGTTTATGGGTAGGTTTTGGGTTTGGGTTAGGTTTACTGTTAGGGTTACGCTTAGGCTTAGGGTTAGGGTTGGGGTTAAGGTTAGGGTTTGAGTTTGTGTTAGGGTTAGGGTTTTGGATAGGGTTAGGGTTAGGGTAAGTGTTAGGGTTAGGGTTAGCGTTAGGGTTTGGGTTAAGGTGAGGGTTAGGGTTATTGTTAGGATTGGGTTTGAGTTAGGGTTAGGGTTAGCGTTTGTGTTTGGTTTAGGGTTAGCGTTAGTGTAAGGGTTTGGGGCGTTAGGATTAGGGTTAGGGTTAGGGTTAGGGTTAGGGTTAGGGTTAGGGGTTAGGGTTAGGGTTAGGGTTAGGGTTTGTGTTAGGGTTAGGGTTACGGTTAAGGTTAGGGTTTGGGTTAGGTTTAGGATTAGTGTTTGTGTTAGGGTTAGGTTTAGGGTTAGGGTTTGGGTTAGGGTTAGGGTTAGGATTAGGGTTTGGGTTAGTGTTAGGTTTAGGGTTTGGGTTTAGATTAGGGTTAGGATAAGGGTTAGGGTTAGGGTTAGGATTTGGGTTAGTGTTAGGGTTAGGGATAGGTTTTGGGGTAGGGTTAGATTTATTGTTAGGGTAAGGTTTAAGGTTTGGTTAAGGGTAAGGGTAAGGGTAAGAATTAGGGTTTGGGTTTGGGTTAGGGTTATGGTTAGTGTTAAGGTAAGGGTAAGGGTAGGGGTTAGGGTAAGGGTTAAGGTTAGGGTTAGGGTTTGGATTTGGGTTAGGGTTAGGTTTAGGTTTAGGGTTAGGGATAGGTTTAGGGTTTGGTTTAGGCTTAGGGTCAGGTTTGGGTTAGGGTTTGGATTAGGGTTAGGGTTAGGGTTAGGGTTAGGGTTAGTGTTTGGATTAGGGTTTGGATTTTGGTTCGGGTTAAGGTTAGGGTTTGGGTTAGGGTTAGGGTTAGGGTTAGGTTTAGTGTTTGGTTTAAGTTTAGCGTTAGGTTTAGGGTTACGTTTTGGGTTTGGGTTAGGTTTACGGTAAGGTTTACGCTTAGGGTTTGGGTTACGGTTAGGGTTAGGTTTAGGGTTGGGGTTAGGGTTAGGGTTTGGGTTTGTGTTAGGTTAAGGGTTAGGGTTAGGTTTAGGGTTTGGTTTTTGTTTAAGGTTAGTGTTATTGTTAGGGATATGGTTAAGGTTTGGGTTAGGGTTAGGTTTAGTGTTAGGGTTAGGGTTTGGTTTATGTTTAAGTTTAGTGTTATTGTTAGGGTTACGGTTAAGGTTTGGGTTAGGGTTAGGGTTTGGGTTAGAATAGGGGTAGGGTTTGTGTTAGGGTTAAGGTTAGGGTTAGGGTTAGGGTTTGGGTTTGGGTTTGGGTTAGGGTTAGTGTTTGGGTTAGGGTTAGGGTTAGGGTTAGGGTTAGGGTTTGGATTACGGGTATGTTTAGGGTTAGGGTTAGGGTTAGGGTTAGTGTTAGGATTAGGGTTTGGTTTTGGGTTCGGGTTAGAGGTAGGGTTAGGGTTTGGGTTAGGGTTAGGGTTAGGGTTATGGTTCGGTTTTGGGTTAGGGTTAGGATTAGGTTTAGGGGTAGGTTTTGGGTTTGGGTTAGGTTTACGGTTAGGGTTACGCTTAGGGTTTGGGTTACGCTTAGGGTTAGGGTTAGGGTTGGGGTTAGGGTTAGGGTTTGGGTTTGTGTTAGGGTTAGGGTTTGGGATAGGGTTAGGGTTAGGGTTAATGTTAGGGTTAGGGTTATGTTTAGGGTTTGGATTAGGTTTAGGGTCAGGATTAGGTTTAGGTTTAGGATTAGGGTTTGGGTTTCGGTTAGGATTAGGGTTAGAGTGAGGGTTAGGGTTAGGGTTTGGGTTTGGTTTAGGGTTAGGGTTAGCGTTTGGGTTTTGTTTAGGGTTAGGGTTAGGGTAAGAGTTTGGGGGGTTAGAATTAGGGTTAGGGTTAGGTTTAGGGTTAGGGTTAGGGTTAGGGTTAGGGGTAAGGGTTAGGTTTAGGGTTAGGGTTTGTGTTAGGGTTAGGGTTAGTATTAGGGTTTGGGTTAGTGTTAGGGTTAGCGTTAGCGTTTGGATTAGGTTTAGGGTTAGTGTTAGGGTTTGGTTAGGGTTAGGGTTAGGGTTAGGGTGTGGATTAGGATTAGGGTTAGGGTTAGTGTTAGTGTTTGGGTTAGGTTTAGGCTTAGGGTTAGGGTTAGGGTTTGGGTCTGGGTTAGGGTTAGGGTTAGGGTTAGGTTAAGGTTTTGGGTTAGAGTTAGGGGTAGGTTTAGGGTCAGCGTTAGGGTTTGGATTTCGGTTAGGGTTAGAAATAGGGTTAGGTTTAGAATTAGGTTTTGGGTTTGGCTTAGGGTTAGGGTGAGTGTTAGGGTTTGGGTTAGGGTTAGGTTTTGGTTTAAGGTTAGGGATTGGATTAAGTTTAGGTTTAGGAATAGGTTTAGGTTTAATATTAGGGTTTGGGTTTGGGTTAGGATTAGGGTTAGAGTGAGGGTTAGATTTAGGGTTTGGGTTAGGGTTAGGTTTAGGGATAGGGTTAGGGTTTCTGTTAGGGTTAGGGTTAGGGTTAGGGTTAGGGTTAGGGTTAGGGTTAGGGTTAGGGTTAGTGTTAGGATTAGGGTTTGGATTTGGGTTCGGGTTAGGGTTAGGGTTAGCGTTTGGGTTAGGTTTAGGGTTAGGGTTAGGGTTAGGTTTAGGGTTTGGTTTAAGGTTAGCGTTAGGTTTAGGGTTACGTTTTGGGTTTGGGTTAGGTTTAGGGTTAGGGTTAGGGTTAGGGTAAGGGTTAGGGTTAGGGTTAGGATTAGGGTTTGGATTTGGCTTAGGCTTAGGGTTAGGGTTTGGGTTAGGGTTAGGGTTGGGGTTTGGTTCAGGGTTTGGGTTTTTGTTAGGGTTAGGTTAATGGTTAGGGTTAGGGTTAGGGTTTGGTTTATGTTTAAGGTTTGCGTTATTCTTAGGGATACGGTTAAGGTTTGGGTTAGGGTTTGGGTTAGTGTTAGTGTTAGGGTTTGGTTTATGTTTAAGCTTAGTGTTATTTTTAGGGTTACGGTTAAGGTTTGGTTAGGGTTAGGGTTTGGGTTAGGGTTAGGGTTAGGGTTAGGGGTAGGGTTTGGGTTAGGGTTAGGGTTAGTGTTAGGGTTAGGGTTTGGGTTTTAGTTAGGGTTAGGTTTTGGGTTAGGGTTAGGGTTAGTGTTAGGTTTAAGGTTTGGGTTACGGTTAGCATTAGGGTTAGTGTTATGGGTTAGTGTTAGTGTAAGGCTTAGGGTTAGGGTTTGAGTTAGGTTTAGGGTTGGGATTAGGGTTAGGGTTAGGGTTAGGTTTAGGTTTTGGTTTAGGGTTAGGGTTAGGGTTTGGTTTGTGTTAGTGTTTCGGGTAGGGTTAGGGTTATGGTTTGGTTTAATGTTAGGGTTAGGTTTAGGGTTAGGGTTATGTTTAGGGGTTAGGGTTAGGGTTACGTTTTGAGTTTGGGTTAGGGTTAGGGTTATTGTTAGGGTTAGGGTTAAGATTACGGTTTGGTTTTGGGTTAGGGTTAGGGTTATAGTTAGGGTTAGGTTTAGGGTTAGGGTTAGCATTAGAGTTTGGGTTAGGGTTAGAAGTAGAGTTATGGTTAGGGTTAGGGTTAGGGTTAGCGTTAGGGTTTGGTTTAGGGTTAGGGTTAGATTTAGGGTTAGGGTTTGGCTTACAGTTATAGTTAGGGTTAGTGTTACGTTTAGGGTTAGGGGTTAGGTTTAGGGTTAGTGTGAGGGTTTGAGTTTGGGTTAGGGTTAGGGTTATTGTTAGGGTTAGGGTTAGCGTTAGGATTACGGTTTGATTTTGGCTTAGTGTTAGGGTTATGGTTAGGGTTAGGTTTAGGGTTAGTGTTAGGGTTAGGGTTAGGTTTTGTTTTAGGGTTAGGATTAGAGTTATGATTAGTGTTAGGGTTAGCGTTAGGATTTGGTTTAGGGTTAGGGTTAGGGTTAGGGTTTGGTTTATGTTTAAGGTTAGTGTTATTGTTAGGCTTGGCATTAAGGTTTGGGTTAGGGTTAGGGTTAGGGTTAGGGTTAGCTTTAGAGTTAGGGTTTGGGTTAGGGTTAGGGGTAGGGTTTTGTTTAGGGTTAGGTTTATGATTAGGGTTAGGGTTATGATTAGGGTTAGCGTTTGGGTTTGGGTTTGGGTTAGGGTTAGAGTTAGGGATTGGGTTTGGGTTTGGGTTAGGGTTAGGGTTAGCGTTAGGGTTAGGGTTTGGGTTAGCCTTAAGGTTTGGCTGAAAGTTAGGCTCAGAGTTGGGTTAGGGTTTGGGTTTCTGTTAGGGTTAGTGTTAGGGTTAGGGTTAGGTTTAGGATTTGGGTTAGGATTAGGGTTTGGGTTTGGGTTAGGGTTAGGGTTAGGGTTAGGATTACGGTTTGGGTTTGGGTTAGACTTAGGGCTATGGTTAGGGTTAGTTTTATGGTTAGGGTTAGGGTTAGGGTTAGCGTTAGGGATTGGGTTTGGGTTTGGGTTAGGGTTTGGGTTAGCCTTAAGGTTTGGCTGAAAGTTAGGCTCAGAGTTGGGTTAGGGTTTGGGTTTCTGTTAGGGTTAGTGTTAGGGTTAGGGTTAGGTTTAGGATTTGGGTTAGGATTAGGGTTTGGGTTTGGGTTAGGGTTATTGTTAGGGTTAGGGTTAGGGTTAGGATTACGGTTTGGGTTTGGGTTAGACTTAGGGCTATGCTTAGGGTTAGTTTTATGGTTAGGGTTAGGGTTAGGGTTAGCGTTAGGGATTGGGTTTGGGTTTGGGTTAGGGTTAGGATTAGCATAAGGGTTAGGGTTTGGGTTAGCGTTAAGGTTAGGCTGAAAGTTAGGCTTAGAGTTGTGTTAGGGTTTGGGTTTGGGTTAGCGTTAGTGTTAGGGTTAGGGTTAGGATTTGGGTTAGTGTTAGGGTTAGGGTTAGGGTTAGGGTTAGGGTTAGGATTAGTGTTAGGATTAGGGTTTGGGTTAGGGTTAGGGTTATTGTTAGGGTTAGGGTTAGGGTTAGGATTATGGTTTGGGTTTGGGTTAGAGTTAGGGTTATGGTTAGGGTTAGTTTTAGGGTTAGGGTTAAGGTTAGGGTTTGGGTTAGGTTTAGGATTAGAGTTAGGGTTAGGGTTAGGGTTAGCGTTAGGGTTTGGTTTAGGGATTGGGTTAGGGTTACGTTTTGGTTTATGGTTAAGGTTAGTGTTATTGTTAGGCTTAGGGTTGGGGTTAGGGTTAGGGTTAGGGTTAGGGTTAGGGTTAGGGTTTGGATTAGGGTTAGGGTTAGGATTAGGGTTAGGGTTAGCTTTAGAGTTAGGGTTTGGGATAGGGTTAGGGGTAGGGTTTGGGTTAGGGTTAGGGTTATGGTTATGGTTAGGGTTTGGGTTTGGGTTTGGGTTTGGGTTAGGGTTAGAGTTAGGGTTTGGGTTTGGTTTGGTTTAGGGATAGGGTTATGGTTTGGGTTAGCGTTAGGGGTAGGCTCAAAGTTAGACTTAGAGTGGGGTTAGGGTTTGGGGTTGAATTAGAGTTAGTGTTAGGGTTATGGGTTTGGGTTAGGTTTAGGTTTAGGGTTAGGATTAGTGTTAGGATTAGGGTTTGGGTTTGGTTTAGGTTTAGAGTTAGGGTTAGGGTTAGGGGTTTGGGTTAGGTGTTGTGTTAGGGTTAGCATTAGGGTTAGGGTTAGTGTTTGGTGTAGGTTTAGGGTTAGGGTTAGGGTTAGGGTTTGGTTTAGGGTTAGGGTTAGGGTTAGTGTTAGGATTTGGGTTAGTGTTAGGGTTAGGGTTAAGTTTTGGGGTAGGGTTAGATTTATTTTTAGGCTTAGAGTTAAGGTTTGGGTTAGGGTTAGTGTTAGGGTTAGGGTTTGGGTTTGGGTTAGGGTTAGGTTCAGGGTTAGGGTTAGGTAAGGGTTAGGTTTTGGGTTTGGGTTATGGTTAGGGTTAGGGTTAGTGTTAGGGTTAGGGTTTGGGTTTGGGTTAGGGTTAGGTTCAGGGTTAGGGTTAGGGATAGGTTTAGGTTTGGGTTAGGCTTAGGGTCAGGGTTAGGGTTAGGGTTTGGATTAGGGGTATGGTTAGGGTTAGGGTTAGGGTTAGGGTTAGGATTAGGGTTTGGTTTTGGGTTCGGGTTAGGGTTCGGGTTAGGGTTTGGGTTAGGGTTAGGGTTAGGGTTATGGTTCGGTTTTGGTTTAGGGTTAGGGTTAGGTTTAGGGGTAGGTTTTGGGTTTGGGTTAGGTTTACTGTTAGGGTTACGCTTAGGCTTAGGGTTAGTGTTGGGGTTAAGGTTAGGGTTTGAGTTTGTGTTAGGGTTAGGGTTTTGGATAGGGTTAGGGTTAGGGTAGGGGTTAGGGTTAGGGTTAGGGTTAGGGTTAGGTTTTGGGTTAAGGTGAGGGTTAGGGTTATTGTTAGGGTTGGGTTTGGGTTAGGGTTAGGGTTAGCGTTTGGGTTTGGTTTAGGGTTAGCGTTAGTGTAAGGGTTTGGGGGGTTAGGATTAGGGTTAGGGTTAGGCTTATGGTTAGGGTTAGGGTTAGGGGTTAGAGTTAGGGTTAGGGTTAGGGTTTGTGTTAGGGTTAGGGTTACGGTTAAGGTTAGGGTTTGAGTTAGGGTAAGGGTATGTGTTTGGATTAGGGTTAGGTTTAGAGTTAGGGTTTGGGTTAGGGTTAGGGTTAGAATTAGGGTTTGGGTTTGGGTTAGGGTTATGGTTAGTGTTAAGGTAAGGGTTAGGGTTGGGGTTTGGGTTAGGGTTAAGTTTAGGGTTAGGGTTTGGATTTGCGTTAGGGTTAGGTTTAGGTTTAGGGTTAGGGATAGGGTTAGGGTTTGGTTTAGGCTTAGGGTCAGGTTTGGGTTAGGGTTTGGATTAGGGTTAGGGTTAGGGTTAGGGTTAGGGTTAGTGTTTGGATTAGGGTTTGGATTTTGGTTCGGGTTAAGGTTAGGGTTTGGGTTAGGGTTAGGGTTAGGTTTAGTGTTTGGTTTAAGGTTAGCGTTAGATTTAGGGTTACGTTTTGGGTTTGGCTTAGGTTTACGGTAAGGTTTACGCTTAGGGTTTGGGTTACGGTTAGGGTTAGGTTTAGGGTTGGGGTTAGGGTTAGGGTTTGGGTTTGTGTTAGGTTAAGGGTAAGGGTTAGGTTTAGGGTTTTGTTTATGTTTAAGGTTAGTGTTATTGTTAGGGATATGGTTAAGGTTTGGGTTAGGGTTAGGGTTAGTGTTAGGGTTAGGGTTTGGTTTATGTTTAAGGTTAGTGTTATTGTTAGGGTTACGGTTAAGGTTTGGGTTAGGGTTAGGGTTTGGGTTAGGGTTAGGGGTAGGGTTTGTGTTAGGGTTAAGGTTAGGGTTAGGGTTAGGGTTTGGGTTTGGGTTAGGGTTAGGGTTAGGGTTAGGGTTAGGTTTTGGGTTAGGGTTAGGGTTAGGGTTAGGTTTAAGGTTTGGGTTACGGTTAGCGTTAGGTTTATGTTTAGGGGTTAGGGTTAGGGTTAGGGTTAGGGTTAGGGTTTGGATTAGGGTTAGGGTTAGGATTAGGGTTAGGGTTAGCGTTAGAGTTAGGGTTTGGGTTAGGGTTAGGGATAGGGTTTGGGTTTGGGTTAGTATTAGGGTTAGAGTGAGGGTTAGGTTTAGGGTTTGGGTTAGGGTTAGGTTTAAGGATAGGGTTAGGGTTTCTGTTAGGGTTAGGGTTAGGGTTAGGGTTAGGCTTAGGGTTAGGGTTAGGGTTAGTGTTAGGATTAGGGTTTGGATTTGGGTTCGGGTTAGGGTTAGGGTTAGCGTTTGGGTTAGGGTTAGGGTTAGGGTTAGGGTTAGGTTTAGGGTTTGGTTTAAGGTTAGCGTTAGGTTTAGGGTTACGTTTTGGGTTTGGGTTAGGTTTAGAGTTGGGGTTAGGGTTAGGGTTTGGGTTTGTGTTAGGTTTAGGGTTTGGGATAGGGTTAGGGTTAGGGTAAGGGTTAGGGTTAGGGTTAGGATTAGGGTTTGGATTTGGGTTAGGGTTAGGGTTAGGGTTTGGGTTAGGGTTAGGGTTGGGGTTTGGTTCAGGGTTTGGGTTTTTGTTAGGGTTAGGTTAGTGGTTAGGGTTAGGGTTAGGGTTTGGTTTATGTTTAAGGTTTGCGTTATTGTTAGGGATACGGTTAAGGTTTGGGTTAGGGTTAGGGTTTGGGTTAGGGTTAGGGTTTGGATTAGGGTTAGGGTTAGGATTAGTGTTAGGGTTAGCGTTAGAGTTAGGGTTTGGGTTAGGGTTAGGGGTAGGGTTTGGGTTAGGGTTAGGGATAGGGTTAGGTTTAAGTTTTGGGTTACGGTTAGCGTTAGGTTTATGTTTAGGGTTTAGGGTTAGGGTTACGGTTTGAGTTTGGGTTAGGGTTAGGGTTATTGTTAGGGTTAGGGTTAAGATTACGGTTTGGTTTTGGTTTAGGGTTAGGGTTATAGTTAGGGTTAGGTTTAGGGTTAGGGTTAGCGTTAGAGTTTGGGTTAGGGTTAGGATTAGAGTTATGGTTAGGGTTAGGGTTAGGGTTAGCGTTAGGGTTTGGGTTAGGTTTAGGCTTAGGGTTAGGGTTAGGGTTTGGGTCTGGGTTAGGGTTAGGGTTAGGGTTAGGGTAAGGTTTTGGGTTAGAGTTAGGAGTAGGTTTAGGGTCAGCGTTAGGGTTTGGATTTCGGTTAGGGTTAGAATTAGGGTTAGGTTTAGAATTAGGTTTTGGGTTTGGCTTAGGGTTAGGGTGAGTATTAGGGTTTGGGTTAGGGTTAGGTTTTGGTTTAAGGTTAGGGATTGGATTAAGTTTAGGGTTAGGATTAGGTTTAGGTTTAGGATTAGGTTTTGGGTTTGGGTTAGGATTAGGGTTAGAGTGAGGGTTAGGTTTAGGGTTTGGGTTAGGGTTAGGTTTAGGGATAGGTTTAGGGTTTCTGTTAGGGTTAGGGTTAGGGTTAGGGTTTGGTTTAGGGTTAGGGTTAGGGTTAGGGTTAGGTTTAGGGTTTGGTTTAAGGTTAGCCTTAGGTTTAGGGTTACGTTTTGGGTTTGGGTTAGGTTTAGGGTTGGGGTTAGGGTTACGGTTTGGGTTTGTGTTAGGTTTAGGGTTTGGGATAGGGTTAGGTTTAGGGTAAGGTTTAGGGTTAGGGTTAGGATTAGGGTTTGGATTTGGGTTAGGGTTAGGGTTGGGGTTTGGTTCAGGGTTTGGGTTTTTGTTAGGGTTAGGTTAATGGTTAGGTTTAGGGTTAGGGTTTGGTTTATGTTTAAGGTTTGTGTTATTGTTAGGGATACGGTTAAGTTTTGGGTTAGAGTTTTGGTTAGTGTTAGTGTTAGGGTTTGGTTTATGTTTAAGCTAAGTGTTATTTTTAGGGTTACGGTTAAGGTTTGGGTTAGGGTTAGGGTTTGGGTTAGGGTTAGGGTTAGGGTTAGGGGTAGGGTTTGGGTTAGGGTTAGGGTTAGGGTTTGGGTTTGAGTTAGGGTTAGGTTTTGGGTTAGGGTTAGGGATAGGGTTAGGTTTAAGTTTTGGGTTACGGTTAGCGTTAGGTTTATGTTTAGCGGTTATGGTTAGGGTTACGGTTTGAGTTTGGGTTAGGGTTAGGGTTATTGTTAGGTTTAGGGTTAAGATTACGGTTTGGTTTTGGGTTAGGTTTAGGGTTATAGTTAGGGTTAGGTTTAGGGTTAGGGTTAGCGTTAGAGTTTGGGTTAGGGTTAGGATTAGAGTTATGGTTAGGGTTAGG
Organism: Eospalax fontanierii; assembly: GCA_035773235.1. NCBI lineage: Eukaryota > Metazoa > Chordata > Mammalia > Rodentia > Spalacidae > Eospalax > Eospalax fontanierii. The sequence continues at coordinate 2,610,054 of CM069542.1, read as the reverse complement.
GTTAGGGTTAGCGTTAGGGTTTGGGTTAGGTTTATGCTTAGGGTTAGGGTTAGGGTTTGGGTCTGGGTTAGGGTTAGGGTTAGGGTTAGGGTAAGGTTTTGGGTTAGAGTTAGGAGTAGGTTTACGGTCAGCGTTAGGGATTGGATTTCGGTTAGGGTTAGAATTAGGGTTAGGTTTAGAATTAGGTTTTGTGTTTGGCTTAGGGTTAGGGTGAGTGTTAGGGTTTGGGTTAGGGTTAGGTTTTGGTTTAAGGTTAGGGATTGGATTAAGTTTAGGGTTAGGATTAGGTTTAGGTTTAGGATTAGGGTTTGGCTTAGGGTTATTGTTAGGGTTAGGTTTAGGGTTAGGATTATGGTTTGATTTTGGGTTAGAGTTAGGGTTATGGTTCGGGTTAGTTTTAGGGTCAGGGTTAAGGTTAGGGTTTGGGTTAGGGTTAGGATTAGAGTTAGGGTTAGGGTTAGGGTTAGCGTTAGGGTTTGGTTTAGGGATTGGGTTAGGGTTAGGGTTTGGTTTATGGTTAAGGTTAGTGTTACTGGTAGGCTTAGGGTTAGGGTTAGGGTTAGGGTTAGGGTTAGGGTTAGGGTTTGGATTAGGGTTAGGGTTAGGATTAGGGTTAGGGTTAGCGTTAGAGTTAGGGTTTGGGTTAGGGTTAGGGATAGGGTTTGGGTTTGGGTTAGTATTAGGGTTAGAGTGAGGGTTAGGTTTAGGGTTTGGGTTAGGGTTAGGTTTAGGGATAGGGTTAGGGTTTCTGTTAGGGTTAGGGTTAGGGTTAGGGTTAGGCTTAGGGTTAGGGTTAGGGTTAGTGTTAGGATTAGGGTTTGGATTTGGGTTCGGGTTAGGGTTAGGGTTAGCGTTTGGGTTAGGGTTAGGGTTAGGGTTAGGGTTAGGTTTAGGGTTTGGTTTAAAGTTAGCGTTAGGTTTAGGGTTACGTTTTGGGTTTGGGTTAGGTTTAGAGTTGGGGTTAGGGTTAGGGTTTGGGTTTGTGTTAGGTTTAGGGTTTGGGATAGGGTTAGGGTTAGGGTAAGGGTTAGGGTTAGGGTTAGGATTAGGGTTTGGATTTGGGTTAGGTTTTAGGTTTAGGGTTTGGGTTAGGGTTAGGGTTGGGATTTGGTTCAGGGTTTGGGTTTTTGTTAGGGTTAGGTTAGTGGTTAGGGTTAGGGTTAGGGTTTGGTTTATGTTTAAGGTTTGCGTTATTGTTAGGGATACGGTTAAGGTTTGGGTTAGGGTTAGGGTTTGGGTTAGGGTTAGGGTTTGGATTAGGGTTAGGGTTAGGATTAGTGTTAGGGTTAGCGTTAGAGTTAGGGTTTGGGTTAGGGTTAGGGGTAGGGTTTGGGTTAGGGTTAGGGATAGGGTTAGGTTTAAGTTTTGGGTTACGGTTAGCGTTAGGTTTATGTTTAGGGTTTAGGGTTAGGGTTACGGTTTGAGTTTGGGTTAGGGTTAGGGTTATTGTTAGGGTTAGGGTTAAGATTACGGTTTGGTTTTGGGTTAGGGTTAGGGTTATAGTTAGGGATAGGTTTAGGGTTAGGGTTAGCGTTAGAGTTTGGGTTAGGGTTAGGATTAGAGTTATGGTTAGGGTTAGGGTTAGGGTTAGCGTTAGGGTTTGGGTTAGGTTTATGCTTAGGGTTAGGGTTAGGGTTTGGGTCTGGGTTAGGGTTAGGGTTAGGGTTAGGGTAAGGTTTTGGGTTAGAGTTAGGAGTAGGTTTAGGGTCAGCGTTAGGGTTTGGATTTCGGTTAGGGTTAGAATTAGGGTTAGGTTTAGAATTAGGTTTTGTGTTTGGCTTAGGGTTAGGGTGAGTGTTAGGGTTTGGGTTAGGGTTAGGTTTTGGTTTAAGGTTAGGGATTGGATTAAGTTTAGGGTTAGGATTAGGTTTAGGTTTAGGATTAGGGTTTGGCTTAGGGTTATTGTTAGGGTTAGGTTTAGGGTTAGGATTATGGTTTGGGTTTGGGTTAGAGTTAGGGTTATGGTTAGGGTTAGTTTTAGGGTCAGGGTTAAGGTTAGGGTTTGGGTTAGGGTTAGGATTAGAGTTAGGGTTAGGGTTAGGGTTAGCGTTAGGGTTTGGTTTAGGGATTGGGTTAGGGTTAGGGTTTGGTTTATGGTTAAGGTTAGTGTTACTGGTAGGCTTAGGGTTAGGGTTAGGGTTAGGGTTAGGGTTAGGGTTAGGGTTAGGGTTAGGGTTAGGGTTTGGATTAGGGTTAGGGTTAGGATTAGGGTTAGGGTTAGCGTTAGAGTTAGGGTTTGGGTTAGGGTTAGGGATAGGGTTTGGGTTTGGGTTAGTATTAGGGTTAGAGTGAGGGTTAGGTTTAGGGTTTGGGTTAGGGTTAGGTTTAGGGATAGGGTTAGGGTTTCTGTTAGGGTTAGGGTTAGGGTTAGGGTTAGGCTTAGGGTTAGGGTTAGGGTTAGTGTTAGGATTAGGGTTTGGATTTGGGTTCGGGTTAGGGTTAGGGTTAGCGTTTGGGTTAGGGTTAGGGTTAGGGTTAGGGTTAGGTTTAGGTTTTGGTTTAAGGTTAGCGTTAGGTTTAGGGTTACGTTTTGGGTTTGGGTTAGGTTTAGAGTTGGGGTTAGGGTTAGGGTTTGGGTTTGTGTTAGGTTTAGGGTTTGGGATAGGGTTAGGGTTAGGGTAAGGGTTAGGGTTAGGGTTAGGATTAGGGTTTGGATTTGGGTTAGGGTTAGGGTTAGGGTTTGGGTTAGGGTTAGGGTTGGGGTTTGGTTCAGGGTTTGGGTTTTTGTTAGGGTTAGGTTAGTGGTTAGGGTTAGGGTTAGGGTTTGGTTTATGTTTAAGGTTTGCGTTATTGTTAGGGATACGGTTAAGGTTTGGGTTAGGGTTAGGGTTTGGGTTAGGGTTAGGGTTTGGATTAGGGTTAGGGTTAGGATTAGTGTTAGGGTTAGCGTTAGAGTTAGGGTTTGGGTTAGGGTTAGGGGTAGGGTTTGGGTTAGGGTTAGGGTTATGGTTATGGTTAGGGTTTGGGTTTGGGTTTGGGTTTGGGTTAGGGTTAGAGTTAGGGTTTGGGTTTGGTTTGGTTTAGGGATAGGGTTATGGTTTGGGTTAGCGTTAGGGGTAGGCTCAAAGTTAGACTTAGAGTTGGGTTAGGGTTTGGGGTTGGATTAGAGTTAGTGTTAGGGTTAGGTGTTTGGGTTAGGTTTAGGTTTAGGGTTAGGATTAGTGTTAGGATTAGGGTTTGGGTTTGGGTTAGGGTTAGAGTTAGGGTTAGGCTTAGGGGTTTGGGTTAGGTGTTGTGTTAGGGTTAGCATTAGGGTTAGGTTTAGTGTTTGGTGTAGGTCTAGCGTTAGGGTTAGGGTTAGGGTTAGGGTTTGGTTTAGGGTTAGGGTTAGGGTTAGTGTTAGGATTTGGGTTAGTGTTAGGGTTAGGGTTAAGTTTTGGGGTAGGGTTAGATTTATTTTTAGGCTTAGAGTTAAGGTTTGGGTTAGGGTTAGGTTTAGGGTTAGGGTTTGGGTTAGTGTTAGGGTTATGGTTAGGGTTAGGTAAGGGTTAGGATTTGGGTTTGGGTTATGGTTAGGGTTAGGGTTAGTGTTAGGGTTAGGGTTTGGGTTTGGGTTAGGGTTAGGTTCAGGGTTAGGGTTAGGGATAGGTTTAGGTTTGGGTTAGGCTTAGGGTCAGGGTTAGGGTTAGGGTTTGGATTAGGGGTATGGTTAGGGTTAGTGTTAGGGTTAGGGTTAGGATTAGGGTTTGGTTTTGGGTTCGGGTTATGGTGGAGGGTTAGGGTTTGAGTTAGGGTTAGGGTTAGGGTTATGGTTCGGTTTTGGGTTAGGGTTAGGGTTAGGTTTAGGGGTAGGTTTTGGGTTTGGGTTAGGTTTACTGTTAGGGTTACGCTTAGGCTTAGGGTTAGGGTTGGGGTTAAGGTTAGGGTTTGAGTTTGTGTTAGGGTTAGGGTTTTGGATAGGGTTAGGGTTAGGGTAAGGGTTAGGGTTAGGGTTAGGGTTAGCGTTAGGGTTTGGGTTAAGGTGAGGGTTAGGGTTATTGTTAGGGTTGGGTTTGGGTTAGGGTTAGGGTTAGCGTTTGTGTTTGGTTTAGGGTTAGCGTTAGTGTAAGGGTTTGGGGCGTTAGGATTAGGGTTAGGGTTAGGGTTAGGGTTAGGGTCAGGGTTAGGGGTTAGGGTTAGGGTTAGGGTTAGGGTTTGTGTTAAGGTTAGGGTTACGGTTAAGGTTAGGGTTTGGGTTAGGTTTAGGGTTAGTGTTTGGGTTAGGGTTAGGTTTAGGGTTAGGGTTTGGGTTAGGGTTAGGGTTAGGATTAGGGTTTGGGTTAGTGTTAGGGTTAGGGTTTGGGTTTAGATTAGGGTTAGGATAAGGGTTAGGATTAGGGTTAGGATTTGGGTTAGTGTTAGGGTTAGGGATAGGTTTTGGGGTAGGGTTAGATTTATTGTTAGGGTTAGGTTTAAGGTTTGGTTTAGGGTTAGGGTTAGGGTTAGAATTAGGGTTTGGGTTTGGGTTAGGGTTATGGTTAGTGTTAAGGTAAGGGTTAGGGTTGGGGTTTGGGTTAGGGTTAAGGTTAGGGTTAGGGTTTGGATTTGGTTTAGGGTTAGGTTTAGGTTTAGGGTTAGGGATAGGGTTAGGGTTTGGTTTAGGCTTAGGGTCAGGTTTGGGTTAGGGTTTGGGTTAGGGTTAGGTTTAGTGTTTGGTTTAAGTTTAGCGTTAGGTTTAGGGTTACGTTTTGGGTTTGGGTTAGGTTTACGGTAAGGTTTACGCTTAGGGTTTGGGTTACGGTTAGGGTTAGGTTTAGGGTTGGGGTTAGGGTTAGGGTTTGGGTTTGTGTTAGGTTAAGTGTTAGGGTTAGGTTTAGGGTTTGGTTTATGTTTAAGGTTAGTGTTGTTGTTAGGGATATGGTTAAGGTTTGGGTTAGGGTTAGGTTTAGTGTTAGGGTTAGGGTTTGGTTTATGTTTAAGGTTAGTGTTATTGTTAGGGTTACGGTTAAGGTTTGGGTTAGGGTTAGGGTTTGGGTTAGAATAGGGGTAGGGTTTGTGTTAGGGTTAAGGTTAGGGTTAGGGTTAGGGTTTGGGTTTGGGTTTGGGTTAGGGTTAGGGTTTGGGTTAGGGTTAGGGTTAGGGTTAGGGTTAGTGTTAGGATTAGGGTTTGGATTTGGGTTCGGTTTAGGGTGAGGGTTAGGGTTTCGGTTAGGGTTAGGGTTAGGGTTTGGGTTAGGGTTAGGGTTAGGGTTAGGTTTAGGGGTAGGTTTTGGGTTTGGGTTAGGTTTACGGTTAGGGTTACGCTTAGGGTTTGGGTTACGCTTAGGGTTAGGGTTAGGGTTGGGGTTAGGATTAGGGTTTGGGTTTGTGTTAGGGTTAGGGTTTGGGATAGGGTTAGGGTTAGGGTTAATGTTAGGGTTAGGGTTAAGTTTAGGGTTTGGATTAGGTTTAGGGTCAGGATTAGGTTTAGGTTTAGGATTAGGGTTTGGGTTTCGGTTAGGATTAGGGTTAGAGTGAGGGTTAGGGTTAGGGTTTGGGTTAGGGTTTGGGTTTGGTTTAGGGTTAGGGTTAGCGTTTGGGTTTTGTTTAGGGTTAGGGTTAGGGTAAGAGTTTGGGGGGTTAGAATTAGGGTTAGGGTTAGGGTTAGGGTTAGGGTTAGGGTTAGGGTTAGGGGTAAGGGTTAGGTTTAGGGTTAGGGTTTGTGTTAGGGTTAGGGTTAGTATTAGGGTTTGGGTTAGTGTTAGGGTTAGCGTTAGCGTTTGGATTAGGTTTAGGGTTAGTGTTAGGGTTTGGTTAGGGTTAGGGTTAGGGTTAGGGTGTGGATTAGGATTAGGGTTAGGGTTAGTGTTAGTGTTTGGGTTAGGTTTAGGCTTAGGGTTAGGGTTAGGGTTTGGGTCTGGGTTAGGGTTAGGGTTAGGGTTAGGTTAAGGTTTTGGGTTAGAGTTAGGGGTAGGTTTAGGGTCAGCGTTAGGGTTTGGATTTCGGTTAGGGTTAGAATTAGGGTTAGGGTTAGGGTTAGGGTTAGGGTTAGGGTTAGGGTTAGGGTTAGCGTTTGTGTTTGGTTTAGGGTTAGCGTTAGTGTAAGGGTTTGGGGCGTTAGGATTAGGGTTAGGGTTAGGGTTAGGGTTAGGGTTAGTGTTAGGGGTTAGGGTTAGGGTTAGGGTTAGGGTTAGTGTTAGGGTTATGGTTAGGGTTAGGTAAGGGTTAGGATTTGGGTTTGGGTTATGGTTAGGGTTAGGGTTAGTGTTAGGGTTAGGGTTTGGGTTTGGGTTAGGGTTAGGTTCAGGGTTAGGGTTAGGGATAGGTTTAGGTTTGGGTTAGGCTTAGGGTCAGGGTTAGGGTTAGGGTTTGGATTAGGGGTATGGTTAGGGTTAGTGTTAGGGTTAGGGTTAGGATTAGGGTTTGGTTTTGGGTTCGGGTTATGGTGAGGGTTAGTGTTTGGGTTAGGGTTAGGGTTAGGGTTATGGTTCGGTTTTGGGTTAGGGTTAGGGTTAGGTTTAGGGGTAGGTTTTGGGTTTGGGTTACGTTTACTGTTAGGGTTACGCTTAGGCTTAGGGTTAGGGTTGGGGTTAAGGTTAGGGTTTGAGTTTGTGTTAGGGTTAGGGTTTTGGATAGGGTTAGGGTTAGGGTAAGGGTTAGGGTTAGGGTTAGGGTTAGCGTTAGGGTTTGGGTTAAGGTGAGGGTTAGGGTTATTGTTAGGGTTGGGTTTGGGTTAGGGTTAGGGTTAGCGTTTGTGTTTGGTTTAGGGTTAGCGTTAGTGTAAGGGTTTGGGGCGTTAGGATTATGGTTAGGGTTAGGGTTAGGATTTGGGTTAGTGTTAGGGTTAGGGATAGGTTTTGGGGTAGGGTTAGATTTATTGTTAGGGTTAGGTTTAAGGTTTGGTTTAGGGTTAGGGTTAGGATTAGAATTAGGGTTTGGGTTTGGGTTAGGGTTATGGTTAGTGTTAAGGTAAGGGTTAGGGTTGGGGTTAGGGTTAGGGTTAAGGTTAGGGTTAGGGTTTGGATTTCGGTTAGGGTTAGGTTTAGGTTTAGGGTTAGGGATAGGGTTAGGGTTTGGTTTAGGCTTAGGGTCAGGTTTGGGTTAGGGTTTGGATTAGGGTTAGGGTTAGGGTTAGGGTTAGGGTTAGTGTTTGGATTAGGGTTTGGATTTTGGTTCGGGTTAAGGTTAGGGTTTGGGTTAGGGTTAGGGTTAGGGTTAGGTTTAGTGTTTGTTTTAAGTTTAGCGTTAGGTTTAGGGTTACGTTTTGGGTTTGGGTTAGGTTTACGGTAAGGTTTACGCTTAGGTTTTGGGTTACGGTTAGGGTTAGGTTTAGGGTTGGGGTTAGGGTTAGGGTTTGGGTTTGTGTTAGGTTAAGGGTTAGGGTTAGGTTTAGGGTTTGGTTTATGTTTAAGGTTAGTGTTATTGTTAGGGATATGGTTAAGGTTTGGGTTAGGGTTAGGTTTAGTGTTAGGGTTAGGGTTTGGTTTATGTTTAAGGTTAGTGTTATTGTTAGGGTTACGGTTAAGGTTTGGGTTAGGGTTAGGGTTTGGGTTAGAATAGGGGTAGGGTTTGTGTTAGGGTTAAGGTTAGGTTTAGGGTTAGTGTTTGGGTTTGGGTTTGGGTTAGGGTTAGGGTTTGGGTTATGGTTAGGGTTAGGGTTAGGGTTAGTGTTAGGATTAGGGTTTGGATTTGGGTTCGGTTTAGGCTGAGGGTTAGGGTTTCGGTTAGGGTTAGGGTTAGGGTTTGGGTTAGGGTTAGGGTTAGGGTTAGGTTTAGGGGTAGGTTTTGGGTTTGGGTTAGGTTTACGGTTAGGGTTACGCTTAGGGTTTGGGTTACGCTTAGGGTTAGGGTTAGGGTTGGGGTTAGGGTTAGATTTTGGGTTTGTGTTAGGGTTAGGGTTTGGGATAGGGTTAGGGTTAGGGTTAATGTTAGGGTTAGGGTTAAGTTTAGGGTTTGGATTAGGTTTAGGGTCAGGATTAGGTTTAGGTTTAGGATTAGGGTTTGGGTTTCGGTTAGGATTAGGGTTAGAGTGAGGGTTAGGGTTAGGGGTAGGGTTAGGGTTTGGGTTTGGTTTAGGGTTAGGGTTAGCGTTTGGGTTTTGTTTAGGGTTAGGGTTAGTGTAAGGGTTTGGGGCGTTAGGATTAGGGTTAGGGTTAGGGTTAGGGTTAGGGGTAGGGTTAGGTGTTAGGGTTAGGGTTAGGGTTAGGGTTTGTGTTAGGGTTAGGGTTACGGTTAAGGTTAGGGTTTGAGTTAGGTTTAGGGTTAGTGTTTGGGTTAGGGTTAGGTTTAGGGTTAGGGTTTGGGTTAGGGTTAGGGTTAGGATTAGGGTTTGGGTTAGTGTTAGGGTTAGGGTTTGGGTTTAGATTAGGGTTAGGATAAGGGTTAGGGTTAGGGTTTGGATTTGGGTTAGTGTTAGGGTTAGGGATAGGTTTTGGCGTAGGGTTAGATTTATTGTTAGGGTTAGGTTTAAGGTTTGGTTTAGGGTTAGGGTTAGGGTTTGAATTAGGGTTTGGGTTTGGGTTAGGGTTATGGTTAGTGTTAAGGTAAGGGTTAGGGTTGGGGTTAGGGGTAGGGTTAAGGTTAGGGTTAGGGTTTGGATTTCGGTTAGGGTTAGGTTTAGGTTTAGGGTGAGGGATAGGGGTAGGGTTTGGTTTAGGCTTAGGGTCAGGTTCGGGTTAGGGTTTGGATTAGGGTTAGGGTTAGGGTTAGGGTTAGGGTTAGTGTTTGGATTAGCGTTTGGATTTTGGTTCGGGTTAAGGTTAGGGTTTGGGTTAGGGTTAGGGTTAGGTTTAGTGTTTGGTTTAAGTTTAGCGTTAGGTTTAGGGTTACGTTTTGGGTTTGGGTTAGGTTTACGGTAAGGTTTACGCTTAGGGTTTGGGTTACGGTTAGGGTTAGGTTTAGGGTTGGGGTTAGGGTTAGGGTTTGGGTTTGTGTTAGGGTTAGGGTTTGGGATAGGGTTAGGGTTAGGGTTAATGTTAGTGTTAGGGTTAAGTTTAGGGTTTGGATTAGGTTTAGGGTTAGGGTTAGGGTTAGGGTTAGGTTTAGGGGTAGGTTTTGGGTTTGGGTTAGGTTTACGGTTAGGGTTACGCTTCGGGTTTGGGTTACGCTTAGGGTTAGGGTTAGGGTTGGGGTTAGGGTTAGGGTTTGGGTTTGTGTTAGGGTTAGGGTTTGGGATAGGGTTAGGGTTAGGGTTAATGTTAGGGTTAGGGTTAAGTTTAGGGTTTGGATTAGGTTTAGGGTCAGGATTAGGTTTAGGTTTAGGATTAGGGTTTGGGTTTCGGTTAGGATTAGGGTTAGAGTGAGGGTTAGGGTTAGGGTTAGGGTTAGGGTTTGGGTTTGGTTTAGGGTTAGGGTTAGCATTTGTGTTTTGTTTAGGGTTAGGGTTAGTGTAAGGGTTTGGGGCGTTAGGATTAGGGTTAGGGTTAGGGTTAGGGTTAGGGGTAGGGTTAGGTGTTAGGGTTAGGGTTAGGGTTAGGGTTTGTGTTAGGGTTAGGGTTACGGTTAAGGTTAGGGTTTGGGTTAGGTTTAGGGTTAGTGTTTGGGTTAGGGTTAGGTTTAGGGTTAGGGTTTGGGTTAGGGTTAGGGTTAGGATTAGGGTTTGGGTTAGTGTTAGGGTTAGGGTTTGGGTTTAGATTAGGGTTAGGATAAGGGTTAGGGTTAGGGTTTGGATTTGGGTTAGTGTTAGGGTTAGGGATAGGTTTTGGCGTAGGGTTAGATTTATTGTTAGGGTTAGGTTTAAGGTTTGGTTTAGGGTTAGGGTTAGGGTTTGAATTAGGGTTTGGGTTTGGGTTAGGGTTATGGTTAGTGTTAAGGTAAGGGTTAGGGTTGGGGTTAGGGTTAGGGTTAAGGTTAGGGTTAGGGTTTGGATTTGGGTTAGGGTTAGGTTTAGGTTTAGGGTTAGGGATAGGGTTAGGGTTTGGTTTAGGCTTAGGGTCAGGTTTGGGTTAGGGTTTGGATTAGGGTTAGGGTTAGGGTTAGGGTTAGGGTTAGTGTTTGGATTAGGGTTTGGATTTTGGTTCGGGTTAAGGTTAGGTTTTGGGTTAGGGTTAGGGTTAGGTTTAGTGTTTGGTTTAAGTTTAGCGTTAGGTTTAGGGTTACGTTTTGGGTTTGGGTTAGGTTTACGGTAAGGTTTACGCTTAGGGTTTGGGTTACGGTTAGGGTTAGGTTTAGGGTTGGGGTTAGGGTTAGGGTTTGGGTTTGTGTTAGGGTTAGGGTTTGGGATAGGGTTAGGGTTAGGGTTAATGTTAGGGTTAGGGTTAAGTTTAGGGTTTGGATTAGGTTTAGGGTTAGGGTTAGGGTTAGGGTTAGGTTTAGGGGTAGGTTTTGGGTTTGGGTTAGGTTTACGGTTAGGGGTACGCTTCGGATTTGGGTTACGCTTAGGGTTAGGGTTAGGGTTGGGGTTAGGGTTAGGGTTTGGGTTTGTGTTAGGGTTAGTGTTTGGGATAGGGTTAGGGTTAGGGTTAATGTTAGGGTTAGGGTTAAGTTTAGGGTTTGGATTAGGTTTAGGGTCAGGATTAGGTTTAGGTTTAGGATTAGGGTTTGGGTTTCGGTTAGGATTAGGGTTAGAGTGAGGGTTAGGGTGAGGGTTAGGGTTAGGGTTTGGGTTTGGTTTAGGGTTAGGGTTAGTGTTTGGGTTTTGTTTAGGGTTAGGGTTAGGGTAAGAGTTTGGGGGGTTAGAATTAGGGTTAGGGTTAGGGTTAGGGTTAGGGTTAGGGTTAGGGGTAAGGGTTAGGTTTAGGGTTAGGGTTTGTGTTAGGGTTAGGGTTAGTATTAGGGTTTGGGTTAGTGTTAGGGTTAGCGTTAGCGTTTGGATTAGGTTTAGGGTTAGTGTTAGGGTTCGGTTAGGGTTAGGGTTAGGGTTAGGGTGTGGATTAGGATTAGGGTTAGGGTTAGTGTTAGTGTTTGGTTTAGGTTTAGGCTTAGGGTTAGGGTTAGGGTTTGGGTCTGGGTTAGGGTTAGGGTTAGGGTTAGGTTAAGGTTTTGGGTTAGAGTTAGGGGTAGGTTTAGGGTCAGCGTTAGGGTTTGGATTTCGGTTAGGGTTAGAATTAGGGTTAGGTTTAGAATTAGGTTTTGGGTTTGTCTTAGGGTTAGGGTGAGTGTTAGGGTTTGGGTTAGGGTTAGGTTTTGGTTTAAGGTTAGGGATTGGATTAAGTTTAGGTTTAGGATTAGGTTTAGGTTTAGGATTAGGGTTTGGGTTTGGGTTAGGATTAGGGTTAGAGTGAGGGTTAGGTTTAGGGTTTGGGTTAGGGTTAGGTTTAGGGATAGGTTTAGGTTTTCTGTTAGGGTTAGGGTTAGGGTTAGGGTTAGGGTTAGGGTTAGGGTTAGTGTTAGGATTAGGGTTTGGATTTGGGTTCGGGTTAGGGTTAGGGTTAGCGTTTGGGTTCGGTTTAGGGTTAGGTTTAGGGTTAGGTTTAGGGTTTGGTTTAAGGTTAGCGTTAGGTTTAGGGTTACGTTTTGGGTTTGGGTTAGGTTTAGGGCTAGGGTTAGGGTTAGGGTAAGGGTTAGGGTTAGGGTTAGGATTAGGGTTTGGATTTGGGTTAGGGTTTGGGTTAGGGTTTGGGTTAGGGTTAGGGTTGGGGTTTGGTTCAGGGTTTGGGTTTTTGTTAGTGTTAGGTTAATGGTTAGGGTTAGGGTTAGGGTTTGGTTTATGTTTAAGGTTTGCGTTATTCTTAGGGATACGGTTAAGGTTTGGGTTAGGGTTTGGGTTAGTGTTAGTGTTAGGGTTTGGTTTATGTTTAAGCTTAGTGTTATTTTTAGGGTTACGGTTAAGGTTTGGGTTAGGGTTAGGGTTTGGGTTAGGGTTAGGGTTAGGGGTAGGGTTTGGGTTAGGGTTAGGGTTAGGGTTAGGGTTAGGGTTAGGGTTAGGGTTTGGGTTTGAGTTAGGTTTAGGTTTTGGGTTAGGGTTAGGGTTAGTGTTAGGTTTAAGGTTTGGGTTACGGTTAGCGTTAGGGTTAGTGTTATGGGTTAGTGTTAGGGTAAGGCTTAGGGTTAGGGTTTGAGTTAGGTTTAGGGTTGGGATTAGGGTTAGGGATAGGGTTAGGTTTAGGGTTTGGTTTAGGGTTAGGGTTAGGGTTGGGTTTGTGTTAGTGTTTCGGGTAGGGTTAGGGTTAGGGTTTGGTTTAATGTTAGGGTTAGGTTTAGGGTTAGGGTTATGTTTAGGGGTTAGGGTTAGGGTTAAGTTTTGAGTTTGGGTTAGGGTTAGGGTTATTGTTAGGGTTAGGGTTAAGATTACGGTTTGGTTTTGGGTTAGGGTTAGGGTCATAGTTAGGGTTAGGTTTAGGGTTAGGGTTAGCGTTAGAGTTTGGGTTAGGGTTAGAAGTAGAGTTATGGTTAGGGTTAGGGTTAGGGTTAGCGTTAGGGTTTGGTTTAGGGTTAGGGTTAGATTTAGGGTTAGGGTTTGGCTTACAGTTATAGTTAGGGTTAGTGTTACGTTTCGGGTTAGGGGTTAGGTTTAGGGTTAGGGTTAGGGTTTGAGTTTGGGTTAGGGTTAGGGTTATTGTTAGGGTTAGGGTTAGGGTTAGGATTACGGTTTGATTTTGGCTTAGTGTTAGGGTTATGGTTAGGGTTAGGTTTAGGGTTAGTGTTAGGGTTAGGGTTAGGTTTTGGGTTAGGGTTAGGATTAGAGTTAGGATTAGTGTTAGGGTTAGCGTTAGGATTTGGTTTAGGGTTAGGGTTAGGGTTAGGGTTTGGTTTATGTTTAAGGTTAGTGTTATTGTTAGGCTTGGCATTAAGGTTTGGGTTAGGGTTAGGGTTAGGTTTTGGGTTAGGGTTAGGGTTAGGGTTAGGGTTAGCGTTAGAGTTAGGGTTTGGGTTAGGGTTAGGGGTAGGGTTTTGTTTAGGGTTAGGGTTATGATTAGGGTTAGGGTTATGATTAGGGTTAGGGTTTGGGTTTGGGTTTGGGTTAGGGTTAGAGTTAGGGATTGGGTTTGGGTTTGGGTTAGGGTTAGGGTTAGCGTTAGGGTTAGGGTTTGGGTTAGCCTTAAGGTTTGGCTGAAAGTTAGGCTCAGAGTTGGGTTAGGGTTTGGGTTTCTGTTAGGGTTAGTGTTAGGGTTAGTGTTAGGTTTAGGATTTGGGTTAGGATTAGGGTTTGGGTTTGGGTTAGGGTTATTGTTAGGGTTAGGGTTAGGGTTAGGTTTACGGTTTGGGTTTGGGTTAGACTTAGGGCTATGGTTAGGGTTAGTTTTATGGTTAGGGTTAGGGTTAGGGTTAGCGTTAGGGATTGGGTTTGGGTTTGGTTTAGGGTTAGGATTAGCATTAGGGTTAGGGTTTGGGTTAGCGTTAAGGTTAGGCTGAAAGTTAGGCTTAGAGTTGTGTTAGGGTTTGGGTTTGGGTTAGCGTTAGAGTTAGGGTTAGGGTTAGGATTTGGGTTAGTGTTAGGGTTAGGGTTAGGGTTAGGGTTAGGATTAGTGTTAGGATTAGGGTTTGGGTTTGGGTTAGGGTTAGGGTTATTGTTAGGGTTAGGTTTAGGGTTAGGATTATGGTTTGGGTTTGGGTTAGAGTTAGGGTTATGGTTAGGGTTAATTTTAGGGTTAGGGTTAAGGTTAGGGTTTGGGTTAGGGTTAGGATTAGAGTTAGGGTTAGGGTTAGGGTTAGCGTTAGGGTTTGGTTTAGGGATTGGGTTAGGGTTACGTTTAGGTTTATGGTTTAGTTTAGTGTTATTGTTAGGCTTAGGGTTAGGGTTAGGGTTAGGGGTAGGGTTAGGGGTAGCTTTAGGGTTTGGATTAGGGTTAGGGTTAGGGTTAGGATTAGGGTTAGGGTTAGCGTTAGAGTTAGGGTTTGGGATAGGGTTAGGGGTAGGGTTTGGGTTAGGGTTAGGGTTATGGTTATGGTTAGGGTTTGGGTTTGGGTTTGGGTTTGGGTTAGGGTTAGAGTTAGGGTTTGGGTTTGGTTTGGTTTAGGGATAGGGTTATGGTTTGGGTTAGCGTTAGGGGTAGGCTCAAAGTTAGACTTAGAGTGGGGTTAGGGTTTGGGGTTGAATTAGAGTTAGTGTTAGGGTTAGGGGTTTGGGTTAGGTTTAGGTTTAGGGTTAGGATTAGTGTTAGGATTAGGGTTTGGGTTTGGTTTAGGGTTAGAGTTAGGGTTAGGGTTAGGGGTTTGGGTTAGGTGTTGTGTTAGGGTTAGCATTAGGGTTAGGGTTAGTGTTTGGTGTAGGGTTAGGGTTAGGGTTAGGGTTAGGGTTTGGGTTAGGGTTAGGGTTAGGGTTAGTGTTAGGATTTGGGTTAGTGTTAGGGTTAGGGTTAAGTTTTAGGGTAGGGTTAGATTTATTTTTAGGCTTATAGTTAAGGTTTGGGTTACGGTTAGTGTTAGGGTTAGGGTTTGGGTTTGGGTTAGGGTTAGGTTCAGGGTTAGGGTTAGGGATAGGTTTAGGTTTGGGTTAGGCTTAGGGTCACGGTTAGGGTTAGGGTTTGGATTAGAGGTATGGTTAGGGTTAGGTTCAGGGTTAGGGTTAGGGATAGGTTTAGGTTTGGGTTAGGCTTAGGGTCAGGGTTAGGGTTTGGGTTAGGGTTAGGGTTAGGGTTATGGTTCGGTTTTGGGTTAGGGTTAGGGTTAGGTTTAGGGGTAGGTTTTGGGTTTGGGTTAGGTTTACTGTTAGGGTTACGCTTAGGCTTAGGGTTAGGGTTGGGGTTAAGGTTAGGGTTTGAGTTTGTGTTAGGGTTAGGGTTTTGGATAGGGTTAGGGTTAGGGTAAGGGTTAGGGTTAGGGTTAGGGTTAGGGTTAGGGTTTGGGTTAAGGTGAGGGTTAGGGTTAGATTTATTTTTAGGCTTAGAGTTAAGGTTTGGGTTAGGGTTAGTGTTAGGGTTAGGGTTTGGGTTTGGGTTAGGGTTAGGTTCAGGGTTAGGGTTAGGGATAGGTTTAGGTTTGGGTTAGGCTTAGGGTCAGGGTTAGGGTTAGGGTTTGGATTAGGGGTATGGTTAGGGTTAGGTTCAGGGTTAGGGTTAGGGATAGGTTTAGGTTTGGGTTAGGCTTAGGGTCAGGGTTAGGGTTTGGGTTAGGGTTAGGGTTAGGGTTATGGTTCGGTTTTGGGTTAGGGTTAGGGTTAGGTTTAGGGGTAGGTTTTGGGTTTGGGTTAGGTTTACTGTTAGGGTTACGCTTAGGCTTAGGGTTAGGGTTGGGGTTAAGGTTAGGGTTTGAGTTTGTGTTAGGGTTAGGGTTTTGGATAGGGTTAGGGTTAGGGTAAGGGTTAGGGTTAGGGTTAGGGTTAGGGTTAGGGTTTTGGTTAAGGTGAGGGTTAGGGTTATTGTTAGGGTTGGGTTTGGGTTAGGGTTAGGGTTAGCGTTTGGGTTTGGTTTAGGGTTAGCGTTAGTGCAAGGGTTTGGGGGGTTAGGATTAGGGTTAGGGTTAGGGTTAGGGTTAGGGGTTAGAGTTAGGGTTAGGGTTAGGGTTTGTGTTAGGGTTAGGGTTTCGGTTAAGGTTAGGGTTTGGGTTAGGGTTAGGGTTAGTGTTTGGGTTAGGGTTAGGTTTAGAGTTAGGGTTTGGGTTAGGGTTAGGGTTAGGATTAGGGTTAGGGTTAGTGTTAGGGTTAGGGTTTGGGTTTAGATTAGGGTTAGGATAAGGGTTAGGGTTAGGGTTAGGATTTGGGTTAGTGTTAGGGTTAGGGATAGGTTTTGGGGTAGGGTTAGATTTATTGTTAGGGTTAGGGTTTGGTTTAGGCTTAGGGTCAGGTTTGGGTTAGGGTTTGGATTAGGGTTAGGGTTAGGGTTAGGGTTAGGGTTAGTGTTTGGATTAGGGTTTGGATTTTGGTTCGGGTTAAGGTTAGGGTTTGGGTTAGGGTTAGGGTTAGGTTTAGTGTTTGGTTTAAGGTTAGCGTTAGATTTAGGGTTACGTTTTGGGTTTGGGTTAGGTTTACGGTAATGTTTACGCTTAGGGTTTGGGTTACGGTTAGGGTTAGGTTTAGGGTTGGGGTTAGGGTTAGGGTTTGGGTTTGTGTTAGGTTAAGGGTTAGGGTTAGGTTTAGGGTTTGGTTTATGTTTAAGGTTAGTGTTATTGTTAGGGATATGGTTAAGGTTTGGGTTAGGGTTAGGGTTAGTGTTAGGGTTAGGGTTTGGTTTATGTTTAAGGTTAGTGTTATTGTTAGGGTTACGGTTAAGGTTTGGGTTAGGGTTAGGGTTTGGGTTAGGGTTAGGGGTAGGGTTTGTGTTAGGGTTAAGGTTAGGGTTAGGGTTAGGGTTTGGGTTTGGGTTAGGGTTAGGGTTAGGGTTAGGGTGTGTATTAGGGTTAGGGTTAGGGTTAGGGTTAGTGTGAGTGTTTGGGTTTTGTTTAGGGTTAGGGTTAGGGTAAGAGTTTGGGGGGTTAGAATTAGGGTTAGGGTTAGGATTAGGGTTAGGGTTAGGGTTAGGGGTAAGAGTTGGGTTTAGGGTTAGGGATTGTGTTAGGGTTAGGGTTAGGATTAGGGTTTGGGTTAGTGTTAGGGTTAGCGTTAGCGTTTGGATTAGGTTTAGGGTTAGTGTTAGGGTTTGGTTAGGGTTAGGGTTAGGGTTAGGGTTAGGGTGTGGATTAGGGTTAGGGTTAGGGTTAGTGTTAGTGTTTGGGTTAGGTTTAGGCTTAGGGTTAGGGTTAGGGTTTGGGTCTGGGTTAGGGTTAGGGTAAGGGTAAGGGTAAGGTTTTGGGTTAGAGTTAGGGGTAGGTTTAGGGTCAGCGTTAGGGTTTGGATTTCGGTTAGGGTTAGAATTAGGGTTAGGTTTAGAATTAGGTTTTGGATTTAGGTTAGGGTTTGGATTAAGTTTAGGGTTAGGATTAGGTTTAGGTTTAGGATTAGGGTTTGGGTTTCGGTTAGGATTAGGGTTAGAGTGAGGGTTAGGTTTAGGGTTTGGGTTAGGGTTAGGTTTAGGGATAGGGTTAGGGTTTCTGTTAGGGTTAGGGTTAGGGTTAGGGTTAGGGTTAGGGTTAGGGTTAGAGTTTGGGTTTGGGTTAGGGTTAGGTTTCGGTTTAGGTTTAGGGTTAGGGTTTGTCTTAGGTTTTGGGTTCGGGTTAGAGGGAGGGTTAGGGTTTGGGTTAGGGTTAGGGTTAGGGTTATGGTTCGGTTTTGGGTTAGGGTTAGGGTTAGGTTTAGGGCTAGGTTTTGGGTTTGGGTTAGGTTTACTGTTAGGGTTACGATTAGGCTTAGGGTTAGGGTTGGGGTTAAGGTTAGGGTTTGAGTTTGTGTTAGGGTTAGGGTTTTGGATAGGGTTAGGGTTAGGGTAAGGGTTAGGGTTAGGGTTAGGTTTAGGGTTAGGGTTTGGTTTAAGGTTAGGGTTAGGGTTATTTTTAGGGATGGGTTTGGGTGAGGGTTAGGGTTAGAGTTGGGTGTTGGTTTAGTGTTAGCGTTAGTGTAAGAGTTTGGGGGGTTAGGATTAGGGTTAGGGTTAGGGTTAGTGTTAGGGTTAGGGTTAGGGGTTAGGGTTAGGGTTAGGGTTAGGGTTTGTGTTAGGGTTAGGGTTACGGTTAAGGTTAGGGTTTGGGTTAGGGTTAGGGTTAGTGTTAGGGTTTGGTTAGGGTTAGGGTTATTGTTAGGGTGTGGATTAGGGTTAGGGTTAGGGTTAGGGTTAGTGTTATGTTTGGGTTAGGTTTAGGCTTAGGGTTAGGTTTAGGGTTTGGGTCTGGTTTAGGGTTAGGGTTAGGGTTAGGGTTAGGTTTTGGGTTAGGGTTAGGGTTAGGGTTAGGGTTAGCGTTAGAGTTAGGGTTTGGTTTAGGGTTAGGGGTAGGGTTTTGGTTAGGGTTAGGGTTATGATTAGGGTTAGGGTTTGGGTTTGGGTTTGGGTTAGGGTTAGAGTTAGGGATTGGGTTTGGGTTTGGGTTAGAGGTAGGGTTAGCGGTAGGTTACGGTTTGGGTTAGCCTTAAGTTTAGGCTGAAAGTTAGGCTCAGAGTTGG
This sequence comes from Eospalax fontanierii, assembly GCA_035773235.1. Taxonomy (NCBI): domain Eukaryota; kingdom Metazoa; phylum Chordata; class Mammalia; order Rodentia; family Spalacidae; genus Eospalax; species Eospalax fontanierii. Next base: position 2,592,308 of record CM069542.1, on the reverse strand, counting down.
GTTAGGGTTTGGGGTTCGTTTAGGGTTAGTGTTAGGGTTAGGGTTAGGTTTAGGCTTAGGTTTAGGTTTAGGGTTTGGGTCTGGTTTAGGGTTAGTGTTAGGGTTAGGGTTAGGGTTAGGATTTGTGTTAGGATTAGTGTTTGGGTTTGGGTTAGGGTTATTGTTAGGGTTAGGGTTAGGGTTAGGATTACGGTTTGGGTTAGGGTTAGGGTTAGGGATAGGGTTAGGGTTTCTGTTAGGGTTAGGGTTAGGGTTAGGGTTAGGGTTAGAGTTTGGGTTTGGGTTAGGGTTAGGTTTAGGTTTAGGTTTAGGGTTAGGGTTTGTCTTAGGTTTAGGGTTAGGGTTAGGGATAATCTTTGGTTTTTGCTTAGTGTTAGAGTTTGGGTTAGGGTTAGTGTTAGGGTTAGGGTTAGGGTTAGGGTTAGGGTTAGGGTTAGGGTTAGGGTTAGGGTAAGGCTTAGGGTTAGGCTTTGAGTTAGGTTTAGGGTTGGGATTAGAGTTAGGGTTAGGGTTATGTTTAGGGTTTGGTTTAGAGTTAGGGTTAGGGTTGGGTTTGTGTTAGTGTTTCGGGTAGGGTTAGGGTTAGGGTTTGGTTTACGGTTAGGGTTAGGTTTAGGGTTAGGGTTATGTTTAGGGGTTAGGTTTAGGGTTACGGTTTGAGTTTGGGTTAGGGTTAGGGTTATTTTTAGGGTTAAGGTTAAGATTACAGTTTGGTTTTGGGTTAGGGTTAGGGTTATAGTTAGGGTTAGGTATAGGGTTTGGGTTAGCGTTAGAGTTTGGGTTAGGGTTAGGATTAGAGTTATGGTTAGGGTTAGGGTTAGGGTTAGCGTTAGGGTTTGGGTTAGGTTTAGGCTTAGGGTTAGGGTTAGGGTTTGGGTCTGGGTTAGGGTTAGGGTTAGGGTTAGGGTAAGGTTTTGGGTTAGAGTTAGGGGTAGGTTTAGGGTCAGCGTTAGGGTTTGGATTTCGGTTAGTGTTAGAATTAGGGTTAGGTTTAGAATTAGGTTTTGGGTTTGGCTTAGGGTTAGGGTGAGTGTTAGGGTTTGGGTTAGGGTTAGGTTTTGGTTTAAGGTTAGGGTTTGGAATAAGTTTAGGGTTAGGATTAGGTTTAGGTTTAGGATTAGGTTTTGGGTTTGGGTTAGGATTAGGGTTAGAGTGAGGGTTAGGTTTAGGGTTTGGGTTAGGGTTAGGTTTAGGGATAGGGTAAGGGTTTCTGTTAGGGTTAGGGTTAGGGTTAGGGTTAGGGTTAGGGTTAGGGTTAGGGTTAGAGTTTGGGTTTGGGTTAGGGTTAGGTTTAGGTTTAGGTTTAGGGTTAGGGTTTGTCTTAGGTTTAGGGTTAGGGTTAGGGATAATCTTTGGTTTAGGCTTAGTGTTAGAGTTTGGGTGAGGGTTAGTGTTAGTGTTAGGGTTAGGTTTTGGGTTTGAGTTAGGGTTAGGGTTAGGGTTAGGGTTAGGGTTAGGTTTATGGTTAGTGTGTGGGTTTGGGTTAGGGTTAGGGTTAGGGTTAGGGTTAGGGTTTGGATGTGTTTTCGTGTTAGGGTTAGGGTTTTGGTTAGGGTTAGTGTTAGGATTAGCGTTTGTATTAGGGTTAGGGTTTGGGTTAGGGTTAGTGTTAGAGTTATGTTTAAGGTTAGGGTTAGGGTTTGGGTTTGGGTTTGGGTTTGGGGTAGGGTTAGGGGTAGGGTTAGTGTTAGGGCTAGGATTTGGGTTAGGGGTAGGGTTAGGTCAGGGTTAGGTTTTGTGTTAGGGTTAGGGTAAGGGTTAGGGTTAGTGTTTGGTTTAGGCTTAGGGTTAGGGTTTGGTTTAGGGTTAGGGTAAGGGTTAGGGTTAGGTTTAGGATTTGGGTTAGTGTTAGGGTTAGGGATAGGTTTTGGGGTAGGGTTAGATTTATTGTTAGGGTTAGGTTTAAGGTTTGGGTTAGGGTTAGGGTTAGGGTTAGAGTTAGGGTTTGGGTTTGGGTTAGGGTTATGGTTAGGGTTAATGTAAGGGTTAGGGTTGGGGTTAGGGTTAGGGTTAAGGTTAGGGTTAGGCTTTGGGTTTGGTTTAGGTTTAGGGTTAGGGTTAGGGATAGATTTAGGGTTTGGGTTAGGCTTAGGGTCAGGTTTAGGTTAGGGTTTGGATTAGGGTTAGGGTTAGGGTTAGGGTTAGGGTTAGTGTTAGGATTAGGGTTTGGATTTGGGTTCGGGTTAGGGTTAGGGTTAGGGTTTGGGTTAGGGTTAGGGTTAGGTTTAGGGTTTGGTTTAAGGTTAGCGTTAGGTTTAGGGTTACGTTTTGGTTTTGGGTTAGGTTTAGGGTTGGGGTTAGGGTTAGGGTTTGGGTTTGTGTTAGGTTTAGGGTTTGGGATAGGGTTAGGGTTAGGGTAAGGGTTAGGGTTAGGGTTAGGATTAGGGTTTGGATTTGGGTTAGGGTTAGGGTTAGGGTTAGGGTTTGGGTTAGGGTTAGGGTTGGGGTTTGGTTCAGGGTTTGGGTTTTTGTTAGGGTTAGGTTAATGGTTAGGGTTAGCGTTAGGATTTGGTTTATGTTTAAGGTTTGCGTTATTGTTAGGGATACGGTTAAGGTTTGGGTTAGGGTTTGGGTTAGTGTTAGTGTTAGGGTTTGGTTTATGTTTAAGTTTAGTGTTATTTTTAGGGTTACGGTTAAGTTTTGGGTTAGGGTTAGGGTTTGGGTTAGGGTTAGGGTTAGGGTTAGGGTTAGGGTTAGGGTTTGGGTTTGCGTTAGGGTTAGGTTTTGGGTTAGGGTTAGGGTTAGGGTTAGGTTTAAGGTTTGGGTTACGGTTAGCGTTAGGGTTAGGGTTATGGGTTAGTGTTAGGGTAAGGCTTAGGGTTAGGCTTTGAGTTAGGTTTAGGGTTGGGTTTAGGGTTAGGGTTAGGGTTAGGTTTACGGTTTGGTTTAGGGTTAGGGTTAGGGTTGGGTTTGTGTTAGTGTTTCGGGTAGGGTTAGGGTTAGGGTTTGGTTTAATGTTAGGGTTAGATTTAGGGTTAGGGTTATGTTTAGGGGTTAGGGTTAGGGTTACTTTTTGAGTTTGGGTTAGGGTTAGGGTTATTGTTAGGTTTAGGGTTAAGATTACGGTTTGGTTTTGGGTTAGGGTTAGGGTTATAGTTAGGGTTAGGTTTAGGGTTAGGGTTAGCGTTAGAGTTTGGGTTAGGGTTAGGATTAGAGTTATGGTTATGGTTAGGGTTAGGGTTAGCGTTAGGGTTTGGTTTAGGGTTAGGGTTAGATTTAGGGTTACGGTTTGGTTTACAGTTAGAGTTAGTGTTAGGGTTACGTTTAGGGTTAGGGGTTAGGGTTAGGGTTAGGGTTAGGGTTTGAGTTTGGGTTAGGGTTAGGGTTATTGTTAGGGTTAGGGTTAGGGTTAGGATTACGGTTTGATTTTGGGTTAGTGTTAGGTTTATGGTTAGGGTTAGGTTTAGGGTTAGTGTTAGGGTTAGGGTTAGGTTTTGGGTTAGGGTTAGGATTAGAGTTAGGATTAGGGTTAGGGTTAGCGTTAGGGTTTGGTTTAGGGTTAGGGTTAGGGTTAGGGTTTGGTTTATGTTTAAGGTTAGTGTTATTGTTAGGCTTGGCATTAGGGTTTGGGTTAGGGTTAGGGATAGGTTTTGGGTTAGGGTTAGGGTTAGGGTTAGGGTTAGCGTTAGAGTTAGGGTTTGGGGTAGGGTTGGGGGTAGGGTTTTGGTTAGGGTTAGGATTATGATTAGGATTAGGGTTCGGGTTAGGGTTAGGGTTAGGGTTAGAGTTAGGGATTGGGTTTGGGTTTGGGTTAGGGTTAGGGTTATTGTTAGGGTTAGGGTTTGGGTTAGCCTTAAGGTTAGGCTGAAAGTTAGGCTCAGAGTTGGGTTAGGGTTTGGGTTTCTGTTAGGGTTAGTGTTAGGGTTAGGGTTAGGTTTAGGATTTGGGTTAGGATTACGGTTTGGGTTTGGGTTAGACTTAGGGCTATGGTTAGGGTTAGTTTTAGTGTTAGGGTTAGGGTTAGGGTTAGTGTTAGAGTTTGGTTTAGGGATAGGGTTAGGGTTAAGGTTTGTTTTATGGTTAAGATTAGTGTTATTCTTAGGATTAGTGTTAGGGTTAGGGGTAGGGTTTTGGTTCGGGTTAGGGTTAGAGTTAGGGATTGGGTTAGGGTTTGGGTTAGGGTTAAGGTTACCATTAGGGTTAGGGTTTGGGTTAGCGTTAAGGTTAGGCTGAAAGTTAGGCTTAGAGTTGGGTTAGGGTTTGGGTTTGGGTTAGGTTTAGTGTTAGGGTTAGGGTTAGGATTTGGGTTAGTGTTAGGGTTAGGGTTAGGGTTAGGGTTAGGTTTAGGGTTAGGGTTAGGATTAGTGTTAGGATTAGGGTTTGGGTTTGGGTTTGGGTTAGGGTTAGGGTTATTGTTAGGGTTAGGTTTAGGGTTAGGATTTTGGTTTGGGTTTGGGTTAGAGTTAGGGTTATGGTTAGGGTTAGTTTTCGGGTTAGGGTTAAGGTTAGGGTTTGGGTTAGGGTTAGGATTAGAGTTAGGGTTAGGGTTAGGGTTAGCGTTAGGGTTTGGTTTAGGGATTGGGTTAGGGTTAGGGTTTGGTTTATGGTTAAGGTTAGTGTTATTGTTAGGCTTAGGGTTAGGGTTAGGGTTAGGGTTAGGGTTAGGGTTAGGGATTGGATTAGGGTAAGGTTTAGGATTACTTATAGGGGTAGCGTTAGAGTTAGAGTTTGGGTTGGGGTTAGGGGTAGGGTTTGGGATAGGGTTAGGGTTTTGGTTATGGTTGGGGTTTGGGTTTGGGTTTGGGTTTGGGTTAGGGTTAGAGTTAGGGTTTGGGTTTGGTTTGGGTTAGGGATAGGGTTGTGGTTTGGGTTAGCGTTAGGGGTAGGCTGAAAGTTAGACTTAGAGTTGGGTTAGGGTTTGGGGTTGGATTAGAGTAAGTGTTAGGTTTAGGGATTTGGGTTAGGTTTAGGTTTAGGGTTAGGATTAGTGTTAGGATTAGAGTTTGGTTTTGGGTTAGGGTTAGAGTTAGGGTTAGGGTTAGGGGTTTGGGTTAGGTGTTGTGTTAGGGTTAGCATTAGGGTTAGGGTTAGTGTTTGGTGTAGGTTTAGGGTTAGGGTTAGGGTTAGGGTTTGGTTTAGGGTTAGGGTTAGGGTTAGTGTTAGGATTTGGGTTAGTGTTAGGGTTAAGTTTTGGGGTAGGGTTAGATTTATTTTTAGGCTTAGAGTTAAGGTTTGGGTTAGGGTTAGGTTTAGGGTTCGGGTTTGGGTTAGTGTTAGGGTTATGGTTAGGGTTAGGTAAGGGTTAGGTTTTGGGTTTGGGTTATGGTTAGGGTTAGGGTTAGTGTTAGGGTTAGGGTTTGGGTTTGGGTTAGGGTTAGGTTCAGGGTTAGGGTTAGGGATAGGTTTAGGTTTGGGTTAGGCTTAGGGTCAGGGTTAGGGTTAGGGTTTGGATTAGGGGTATGGTTAGGGTTAGGGTTAGGGTTAGGGTTAGTGTTAGGATTAGGGTTTGGTTTTGGGTTCGGGTTAGGGGGAGGGTTAGGGTTTGGGTTAGGGTTAGGGTTAGTGTTATGGTTCGGTTTTGGTTAGGGTTAGGGTTAGGTTTACGGGTAGGTTTTGGGTTTGGGTTAGGTTTACTGTTAGGGTTACGCTTAGGCTTAAGGTTAGGGTTGGGGTTAAGTTTAGGGTTTGAGTTTGTGTTAGGGTTAGGGTTTTGGATAGGGTTAGGGTTAGGGTAAGGGTTAGGGTTACGGTTAGGGTTAGGGTTAGGGTTTGGGTTAAGGTTAGGGTTAGGGTTATTGTTAGGGTTGGGTTTGGGTTAGGGTTAGGGTTAGCGTTTGGGTTTGGTTTAGGGTTAGCGTTAGTGTAATGGTTTGGGGGGTTAGGATTACGGTTAGGGTTAGGGTTAGGGTTAGGGTTAGGGGTTAGGGTTTGGGTTAGGGTTAGGGTTTGTGTTAGGGTTAGGGTTACGGTTAAGGTTAGGGTGTGGGTTAGGGTTAGAGTTAGTGTTTGGGTTCGGGTTAGGTTTAGGGTTAGGGTTTGGGTTAGGGTTAGGGTTAGGATTAGGGTTTGGGTTAGTGTTAGGGTTAGGGTTTGGGTTTAGATTAGGGTTAGGGTTAGTGTTAGGGTTTGGTTAGGGTTAGGGTTATTGTTAGGGTGTGGATTAGGGTTAGGGTTAGGGTTAGTGTTAGTGTTTGGGTTAGGTTTAGGCTTAGGGTTAGGGTAGGGTTTGGGTCTGGTTTAGGGTTAGGTTTAGGGTTAGGGTTAGGTTTTGGGTTAGGGTTAGGGTTAGGGTTAGGTTTAGGGTTAGTGTTAGAGTTAGGGTTTGGGTTAGGGTTAGGGTTAGGGTTTTGGTTAGGGTTAGGGTTATGATTAGGGTTAGGGTTGGGTTGGGGTTAGGGTTAGGGTTAGAGTTAGGGATTGGGTTTGGGTTTGGGTTAGGGTTAGGGTCAGCGTTAGGCTTAGGGTTTGGGTTAGCCTTAAGGTTAGGCTGAAAGTTAGTCCCAGAGTTGGGTTAGGGTTTGGGTTTCTGTTAGGGTTAGTGTTAGGGTTAGGGTTAGGTTTAGGATTTGGGTTAGCATTAGGGTTTGGGTTTGGGTTAGGGTTATTGTTAGGGTTAGGTTTAGGGTTAGGATTTTGGTTTGGGTTTGGGTTAGAGTTAGGGTTATGGTTAGGGTTAGTTTTAGGGTTAGGGTTAAGATTAGGGTTTGGGTTAGGGTTAGGATTAGAGTTAGGGTTAGGGTTAGGGTTAGCGTTAGGGTTTGGTTTAGGGATTGGGTTAGGGTTAGGGTTTGGTTTATGGTTAAGGTTAGTGTTATTGTTAGGCTTAGGGTTAGGGTTAGGGTTAGGGTTATGGTTAGGGTTATGGTTTGGATTAGGGTTAGGGTTAGGATTAGGGTTAGGGTTAGCGTTAGAGTTAGGGTTTGGGTTAGGGTTAGGGGTAGGGTTTGGGTTAGGGTTAGGGTTAGGGTTATGTTTAGGGTTTGGGTTTGGTTTTGCGTTAGGGTTAGGGTTAGGGTTAAGTTTTGGGGTAGGGTTAGATTTATTTTTAGGCTTAGAGTTAAGGTTTGGGTTAGGGTTAGGTTTAGGGTTAGGGTTAGGGGTTAGGGTTAGGGTTAGGGTTAGGGTTTGTGTTAGGGTTAGGGTTACGGTTAAGGTTAGGGTTTGGATTAAGGTTAGGGTTAGTGTTTGGGTTAGGGTTAGGTTTAGGGTTAGGGTTTGGGTTAGGGTTAGGGTTAGGATTAGGGTTTGGGTTAAGGTTAGGGTTAGTGTTTGGGTTAGGGTTAGGTTTAGGGTTAGGGTTTGGGTTAGGGTTAGGGTTAGGATTAGGGTTTGGGTTAGTGTTAGGGTTAGGGTTTGGGTTTAGATTAGGGTTAGGGTTAGTGTTAGGGTTTGGTTAGGGTTAGGGTTATTGTTAGGGTGTGGATTAGGGTTAGGGTTAGGGTTAGGTTTAGCGTTAGGTTTAGGTTTAGGTTTAGGTTTAAGGTTACGGTTTGTCTTAGGGTTAGGGTTAGGGTTAGGGTTAATGTTTGGTTTAGGCTTAGTGTTACGGTTTTGATTAGGGTTAGTGTTAGTTTTAGGTTTTGGGCTTGAGTTAGGGTTAGGGTTAGGTTTAGGTTAATGGTTAGTGTGTGGGTTTGGATTAGGGTTAGGGTTAGGGTTAGGGTTAGGTTTTGGATGTGGGTTCGGGTTATGGTTAGCGTTTTGGTTAGGTTTAGTGTTAGGATTAGGGTTTGCGTTAGGATTAGGGTTTGTGTTAGGGTTAGGGTTAGAGTTAGGGTTAAGGTTAGGGTTAGGGTTTAGGGTTGGGTTTGGGATAGGGTTAGGGTTAGGGTCAGTGTTAGCTTTAGGGTTAGGGTTAGGGTTAGGGTTAGGGTTAGGATCAGTGTTAGGATTTTGTTTTGGGGTAGGATTAGATTTATTGTTAGGGTTAGGGTTAAGGTTTGGGTTAGGGTAAGGGTTAGGGTTAGAGTTAGGGTTGGGGTTTGGGTTAGGGTTAAGTTTAGGGTTAGTGTTAGGGTTACGATTTGGGTTTGGGTTAGGGTTAGGTTTAGCTTTAGGGTTAGGGATAGGGTTAGGGTTTCGGTTAGGCGTAGGGTCAGGTTTGGGTTAGGGTTTGGATTAGGGTTAGGGTTAGGGTTAGGGTTAGGTTTGGGTTAGGGTTTGGATTAGGGTTAGAGTAAGGGTTAGGGTTAGGGTAAAGGTTAGTGTTAGGATTAGTATTTGGATTTGGTTTCGGGTTAGGGTTAGGGTTAGAGTCTGGGTTAGGGTTAGGGTTAGGGTTAGGGTTAGGGTTAGGGGTGGGGTTAGGGTTAGGGTTTGGGTTTGTGTTAGGTTTAGGGTTTGGGATAGGGTTAGGGTTAGGGTAAGGGTTAGGGTTAGCGTTAGGATTAGGGTTTGGGTTAGGTTTAGGGTTAAGTTTTGTTTCAGGGTTTGGGTTTTTGTTAGGGTTAGGTTAATGGTTAGGGTTAGGGTTAGGGTTTGGTTTATGTTTAAGGTTAGTGTTATTGTTAGGGATACGGTTAAGGTTTGGGTTAGGGTTTGGGTTAGTGTTAGTGTTAGGGTTTGGTTTATGTTTAAGCTTAGTGTTATTTTTAGGGTTACGGTTAAGGTTTGGGTTAGGGTTAGGGTTAGTGTTAGGGTTAGTGGTAGGGTTTGGGTTAGGGTTAGGTTTAGGGTTAGGGTTTGGGTTTGGGTTAGGGTTAGGTTTTGGGTTAGGGTTAGGGTTAGGGTGAGGTTTAAGGTTTGGGTTACGGTTAGCGTTAGGTTTAGGGTTATGGGTTAGTGTTAGGGTAAGGCTTAGGGTTAGGCTTTGATTTAGGTTTAGGTTTGGGATTAGGGTTAGGGTTAGGGTTAGGTTTAGGGTTTGGTTTAGGGTTAGGGTTAGGGTTGGGTTTGTGTTAGGGTTTCGGGTAGGGTTAGGGTTAGGGTTTGGTTTATGGTTAGGGTTAGGTTTAGGGTTAGGGTTATGTTTAGGGGTTAGTGTTAAGGTTACGGTTTGAGTTTGGGTTAGGGTTAGGGTTATTGTTAGGGTTAGGGTTAGGATTACGGTTTGGTTTTGGGTTAGGGTTAGGGTTATAGTTAGGGTTAGTTTTAGGATTAGAGTTAGGGTTAGCGTTAGACTTTGGGTTAGGGTTAGGATTAGAGTTATGGTTAGGGTTAGGGTTAGGGTTAGGGTTTGGCTTACGGTTAGAGTTAGGGTTAGGGTTACGGTTAGGGTTAGGGTTAGGGTTAGGGTTTGAGTTTGGGTTAGGGTTAGGGTTATGGTTCGGGTTAGGTTTAGGGTTAGGGTTAGGGTTAGGTTTTGGGTAGGGTTAGGATTAGAGTTAGGATTAGGGTTAGGGTTAGCGTTAGGGTTTGGTTTAGGGTTAGGGTTAGGGTTAGGGTTTGGTTTATGGTTATGGTTAGTGTTATTTTTAGGCTTGGCATTAGGGTTTGGGTTAGGTTTAGGGTTAGGTTTTGGGTTAGGGTTAGGGTTAGGGTTAGCGTTAGAGTTAGGGTTTGGGTTAGGGTTAGGGGTAGGGTTTTGGTTAGGGTTAGGGTTATGATTAGGGTTAGGGTTTGGGTTTGGGTTTGGGTTAGGGTTAGAGTTAGGTATTGGGTTTGGGTTTGGGTTAGGGTTATGGTTAGCGTTAGGGTTAGGGTTTGGGTTAGCCTTAAGGTTAGGCTGAAAGTTAGGCTCAGAGTAGGGTTAGGGTTTGGGTTTCTGTTAGGGTTAGTGTTAGGGTTAGGGTTAGGTTTAGGATTTGGGTTAGTGTTAGGGTTAGCGTTAGGGTTAGGGTTAGGGTTAGGGTTAGGATTAGTGTTAGGATTAGGGTTTGGGTTTTTGTTAGCGTTAGTGTTATTGTTAGGGTTAGGGTTAGGGTTAGGATTACGGTTTAGGTTTGGGTTAGACTTAGGGCTATGGTTAGGGTTAGTTTTAGGGTTAGGGTTAGGGTTAGAGTTAGGGTGAGCGTTAGAGTTTGGTTTAGGGATAGGGTTAGGGTTAAGGTTTGTTTTATGGTTAAGTTTAGTGTTATTCTTAGGGTTAGGGTTCGGGTTAGGGTTAGAGTTAGGGATTGGGTTTGGGTTTGGGTTAGGGTTAGGGTTAGCATTAGGGTTAGGGTTTGGGTTAGCGTTAAGGTTAGGCTGAAAGTTAGGCTGAGATTTGGGTTAGGGTTTGGGTTTGGGTTAGGGTTAGTGTTAGCATTAGGGTTAGGGTTTGGGTTAGCGTTAAGGTTAGGCTGAAAGTTAGGCTTAGATTTGGGTTAGGGTTTGGGTTTGGGTTAGGGTTAGTGTTAGGATTAGTGTTAGGATTAGGGTTTGGGTTTGGGTTAGGGTTAGGGTTATTGTTAGGGTTAGGTTTAGGTTTAGGATTACGGTTTGGGTTTGGGTTAGAGTTAGGGTTATGGTTAGGGTTAGTTTTAGGGTTAGGGTTAAGGTTAGGTTTTGGGTTAGGGTTAGGATTAGAGTTAGGGTTAGGGTTAGGGTTAGCGTTAGGGTTTGGTTTAAGGATTGGGTTAGGGTTAGGGTTTGGTTTATGGTTAAGGTTAGTGTTATTGTTAGGCTTAGGGTTAGGGTTAGGGTTAGGGTTAGGGTTAGGGTTTGGATTAGGGTTAGGGTTAGGATTAGGGTTAGGGTTAGCGTTAGAGTTAGGGTTTGGGTTAGGGTTAGGGGTAGGGTTTGGATTAGGGTTAGGGTTATGGTTATGGTTAGGGTTTGGGTTTGGGTTTGGGTTAGGGTTAGAGTTAGGGTTTGGGTTTGGTTTGGGTTAGGGTTAGTGTTACGGTTTGGGTTAGCGTTAGGGGTAGGCTGAAAGTTAGGCTTAAAGTTGGGTTAGGGTTTTTGGTTGGATTAGAGTTAGTGTTAGGGTGAGGGGTTTGGGTTAGGTTTAGGTTTAGGGTTAGGATTAGTGTTAGGATTAGGGTTTGGGTTTGGGTTATGGTTAGAGTTAGGGTTAGTGTTAGGGTTAGGGTTAGGGTTAGTGTTAGGATTAGGGTTTGGATTTGGGTTCGGGTTAGGGTTAGGGTTAGTGTTAGGATTAGGATTTGGATTTGGGTTCGGGTTAGGGTTAGGGTTAGGGTTAGGGTTTGGGTTAGGGTTAGGGTTAGGGTTAGGGTTAGGTTTAGGGTTTGGTTTAAGGTTAGCGTTAGCTTTAGGGTTACGTTTTGGGTTTGGGTTAGGTTTAGGGTTGGGGTTAGGGTTAGGGTTTGGGTTTGTGTTAGGTTTAGGGTTGGGGATCGGGTTAGGGTTTGGGTAAGGGTTAGGGTTAGGGTTAGGATTAGGGTTTGGATTTGGGTTAGGGTTAGGGTTAGGGTTTGGGTTAGGGTTAGGTTTGGGGTTTGGTTCAGGGTTTGGGTTTTTGTTAGGGTTAGGTTAATGGTTAGGGTTAGGGTTAGGGTTTGGTTTATGTTTAAGGTTTGTGTTATTGTTAGGGATACGGTTAAGGTTTGGGTTAGGGTTTGGGTTAGTGTTAGTGTTAGGGTTTGGTTTATGTTTAAGCTTAGTGTTATTTTTAGGGTTACGGTTAAGGTTTGGGTTAGGGTTAGGGTTAGGGTTTGGGTTAGGGTTACGGTTAGGGTTAGGGTTAGGGGTAGGGTTTGGGTTACGTTTAGGGTAAGGGTTAGGGTTAGGGTTAGGGTTTGGGGTTGAGTTAGGGTTAGGTTTTTGGTTAGGGTTAGGGTTAGGGTTTGGTTTAAGGTTGGGTTACGGTTAGCGTTAGGGTTAAAGTTATGGGTTAGTGTTAGGGTAAAGCTTAGGGTTAGGCTTTGAGTTAGGTTTAGGGTTGGGATTAGGGTTAGGGTTAAGGTTAGGTTTAGGGTTTGGTTTAGGGTTAGGGTTAGGGTTGGGTTTGTGTTAGTGTTTCGGGTAGGGTTAGGGTTAGGGTTTGGTTTAATGTTAGGGTTAGGTTTACGGTTAGGGTTATGTTTAGGGGTTAGGGTTAGAGTTACGTTTGAGTTTGGGTTAGGGTTAGGGTTATTGTTAGGGTTAGGGTTAAGATTACGGTTTGGTTTTGGGTTAGGGTTAGGGTTATAGTTAGGGTTAGGTTTAGGGTTAGGTTTAGCGTTAGAGTTTGGGTTAGGGTTAGGATTAGAGTTATGGTTAGGGTTTGGGTTAGGGTTAGCGTTAGGGTTTGGTTTACGGTTAGGGTTAGATTTAGGGTTAGGGTTGGGCTTACAGTTACAGTTAGGGTTAGGGTTACGTTTAGGGTTAGGGGTTAGGGTTAGGGTTAGGGTTAGGGTTAGGGTTAGGGTTAGGGTTAGGGTTTGGTTTATGTTTAAGGTTAGTGTTATTGTTAGGCTTGGCATTAGGGTTTGGGTTAGGGTTAGGGATAGGTTTTGGGTTAGGGTTAGGGTTAGCGTTAGAGTTAGGTTTTGGGTTAGGGTTAGGGGTAGGATTTTGGTTAGGGTTAGGGTTATGATTAGGGTTAGGGTTTGGGTTTGGGTTTGGGTTAGGGTTAGAGTTAGGGATTGTGTTTGGGTTTGGGTTAGGGTTAGGGTTAGGGTTATTGTTAGGGTTAGGGTTAGGATTACGGTTTGATTTTGGGTTAGTGTTCGGTTTATGGTTAGGGTTAGGTTTATGGTTAGTGTTAGGGTTAGGGTTAGGTTTTGGGTTAGGGTTAGGATTAGAGTTAGGATTAGGGTTAGGGTTAGCGTTAGGGTTTGGTTTAGGGTTAGGGTTAGGGTTAGGGTTTGGTTTATGTTTAAGGTTAGTGTTATTGTTAGGCTTGGCATTAGGGTTTGGGTTAGGGTTAGGGATAGGTTTTGGGTTAGGTTTAGGGTTAGGGTTAGGGTTAGCGTTAGAGTTAGGGTTTGGGTTAGGGTTAGGGGTAGGATTTTGGTTAGGGTTAGGGTTATGATTAGGGTTAGGGTTTGGGTTTGGGTTTGGGTTAGGGTTAGAGTTAGGGATTGGGTTTGGGTTTGGGTTAGGGTTAGGGTTGGTGTTAGGGTTAGGGTTTGGGTTAGCCTTAAGGTTAGGCTGAAAGTTAGGCTCAGAGTTGGATTAGGGTTTGCGTTTCTGTTAGGGTTAGTGTTAGGGTTAGGGTTAGGTTTAGGATTTGGGTTAGGATTAGGGTTTGGGTTTGGGTTAGGGTTATTGTTAGGGTTAGGGTTAGGGTTAGGATTACGGTTTGGGTTTGGGTTAGACTTAGGGCTATGGTTAGGTTTAGTTTTAATGTTAGAGTTAGGGTTAGGGTTAATGTTAGAGTTTGGTTTAGGGATATGTTTAGGTTTAAGGTTTGTTTTATGGTTAAGTTTAGTGTTATTCTTAGGGTTAGGGTTAGGGTTAGGGGTAGGGTTTTGGTTCGGTTAGGGTTAGAGTTAGGGATTGGGTTTGGGTTTGGGTTAGTGTTAGGGTTAGCATTAGGGTTAGGGTTTGGGTTAGCGTTAAGGTTAGGCTGAAAGTTAGGCTTAGAGTTGGGTTAGGGTTTGGGTTTGGGTTAGGGTTAGTGTTAGGGTTAGGGTTAGGATTTGGGTTAGTGTTAGGGTTAGGGTTAGGGTTAGGGTTAGGTTTAGGGTTAGGGTTAGGAAAAGTGTTAGGATTAGGGTTTGGGTTTGGGTTAGGGTTAGGGTTATTGTTAGGGTTAGGTTTAGTTTTAGGACTATGGTTTGGGTTTGGGTTAGAGTTAGGGTTATGGTTACGGTTAGTTTTAGGGTTAGGGTTAAGGTTAGGGTTTGGGTTAGGGTTAGGATTAGAGTTAGGGTTAGGGTTAGGGTTAGCGTTAGGGTTTGGTTTAGGGATTGGGTTAGGGTTAGGGTTTGGTTTATGGTTAAGGTTAGTGTTATTGTTAGGCTTATGGTTAGGGTTAGGGTTAGGGTTAGGGTTAGCGTTAGGGTTAGCGTTTGGATTAGGGTTAGGGTTAGCGTTAGAGTTAGGGTTTGGGTTAGGGTTAGGGGTAGGGTTTGCGTTAGGGTTAGGGTTATGGTTATGGTTAGGGTTTGGGTTTGGGTTTGGGTTTGGGTTAGGGTTAGAGTTAGGGTTTGGGTTTGGTTTGGGTTAGGGTTAGTGTTATGGTTTGGGTTAGCGTTAGTGGTAGGCTGAAAGTTAGGCTTAGAGTTGGGTTAGGGTTTGGGGTTGGATTAGAGTTAGTGTAAGGTTTAGGGGTTTGGGTTAGGTTTAGGTTTAGGGTTAGGATTAGTGTTAGGATTAGGGTTTGGGTTTGGGTTAGGGTTAGAGTTAGGGTTAGGGTTATGGGTTTGGGTTAGGTGTTGTGTTAGGGTTAGCATTAGGGTTAGGGTTAGTGTTTGGTGTAGGTTTAGGGTTAGGGTTAGCGTTAGGGTTTGGTTTAGGGTTAGGGTTAGGGTTAGTGTTAGGATTTGGGTTAGTGTTAGGGTTAGGGTTAAGCTTTGGGGTAGGCTTAGATTTATTGTTAGGCTTAGGGTTAAGGTTTGGGTTACGGTTAGGTTTAGGGTTAGGGTTTGGGTTTGTGTTAGGGTTATGGTTAGCGTTAGGGAAAGGGTTAGGTTTTGAGTTTGGGTTATGGTTAGGGTTAGGGTTAGTGTTAGGGTTAGGGTTTGGGTTTGGGTTACGGTTAGGTTTAGGGTTAGGGTTAGGGATAGGTTTAGGTTTGGGTTAGGCTTAGGGTCAGGGTTAGGGTTAGGGTTTGGATTAGGGGTATGGTTAGTGTTAGGGTTAGGGTTAGTGTTAGGATTAGGGTTTGGTTTTGGGTTCGGTTTAGGGTGAGGGTTAGGGTTTGGGTTAGGGTTAGGGTTAGGGTTATGGTTCGGTTTTGGGTTAGGGTTAGGGTTAGGTTTAGGTGTAGGTTTTGGGTTTGGGTTAGGTTTACTGTTAGGGTTACCCTTAGGCTTAGGGTTAGGGTTGGGGTTAAGGTTAGGGTTAGGGTTAGGGTTAGGATTACGGTTTGATTTTGGGTTAGTGTTAGGGTTATGGTTCGCGTTAGGTTTAGGGTTAGGGTTAGGGTTACGTTTTGGGTTAGGGTTACGATTAGAGTTAGGATTAGGGTTAGGGTTAGCGTTAGGGTTTGGTTTAGGGTTAGGGTTAGGGTTAGGGTTTGGTTTATGGTTAAGGTTAGTGTTATTGTTAGGCTTGGCATTAAGTTTTGGGTTGGGGTTAGGGTTAGGTTTTGGGTTAGGGTTAGGGTTAGGGTTAGGGTTAGCATTAGAGTTTGGGTTTGGGTTAGGGTTAGGGGTAGGGTTTTGGTTAGTGTTAGGGTTATGATTAGGGTTAGGGTTTGGGTTAGCCTTAAGGTTAGGCTGAAAGTTAGGCTCAGAGTTGGGTTAGGGTTTGCGTTTCTATTAGGGTTAGTGTTAGGGTTAGGGTTAGGTTTAGGATTTGGGTTAGTGTTAGGGTTAGCGTTAGGGTTAGGATTAGGGTTAGGGTTAGGATTAGTGTTAGGATTAGGGTTTGGGTTTGGGTTAGGGTTAGGGTTATTGTTAGGGTTAGGGTTAGGGTTAGGGTTAGAGTTAGAATTAGGGTTGGGATTTGGGTTCGGGTTGGGGTTAGGGGTAAGGTTTTGGTTAGGGTTAGGGTTAGGGTTTGGGTTTGGGTTAGGGTTAGGTTTTGGGTTAGGGTTAGGGTTAGGGTGAGGTTTAAGGTTTGGGTTACGGTTAGCGTTAGGTTTAGGGTTATGGGTTAGTGTTAGGGTAAGGCTTAGGGTTAGGCTTTGAGTTAGGATTCGGTTTGGGATTAGGGATAGGGTTAGGGTTAGGTTTAGGGTTTGGTTTAGGGTTAGGGTTAGGGTTGGGTTTGCGTTAGGGTTTCGGGGAGGGTTAGGGTTAGGGTTTGGTTTACGGTTAGGGTTAGGTTTAGGGTTAGGGTTATGTTTAGGGGTTAGGGTTAGGGTTACGGTTTGAGTTTGGGTTAGGGTTAGGGTTATTGTTAGGGTTAGGGTTAGGATTACGGTTTGGTTTTGGGTTAGGGTTAGGGTTATAGTTAGGGTTAGTTTTAGGGTTAGGGTTAGGGTTAGCGTTAGAGTCTGGGTTAGGGTTAGGATTAGAGTTATGGTTAGGGTTAGGGTTACGGTTAGCGTTAGGGTTTGGTTTAGGGTTAGTGTTAGCGTTAGGGTTAGGGTTTGGCTTACGGTTAGAGTTAGGCTTATGGTTAGGTTTAGGGTTAGGGGTTAGAGTTAGGGTTAGGGTTAGGGTTTGAGTTTGGGTTAGGGTTAGGGTTATTGTTAGGGTTAGGGTTAGGGTTAGGATTACGGTTTGATTTTGGGTTAGTGTTAGGGTTATGGTTCGGGTTAGGTTTAGTGTTAGGGTTAGGGTTAGGGTTAGGTTTTGGGTCAGGGTTAGGATTAGAGTTAGGATTAGGGTTAGGGTTAGCGTTAGGGTTTGGTTTAGGGTTAGGTTTAGGGTTAGGGTTTGGTTTATGGTTAAGGTTAGTGTTATTGTTAGGCTTGGCATTAGGGTTTGGGTTAGGGTTAGGGTTAGGTTTTGGGTTAGGGTTAGGGTTAGGGTTAGGGTTAGGGTTAGCGTTAGAGTTAGGGTTTGGGTTAGGGTTAGGGGTAAGGTTTTGGTTAGGGTTAAGGTTATGATTAGGGTTAGGGTTTGGGTTTGGGTTTGGGTTAGGGTTAGAGTCAGGGATTAGGTTTGGGTTTGGGTTAGGGTTATGGTTAGCGTTAGGGTTCTGGTTTGGGTTAGCCTTAAGGCAAGGCCCAAATTTAGGCTCAGAGTTGGGTTATGGTTTGGGGACATGTTAGGGTTAGTGTTAGGGCTAGGGTTAGGTTTAGGATTTGGGTTAGTGTTAGGGTTAGCGTTAGGGTTAGGGTTAGGGTTAGGGTTAGGATTACGGTTTGGGTTTGGGTTAGACTTAGGGCTATGGTTAGGGTTAGTATTAGGGTTAGGGTTAGGGTTACGGTTAGCGTTAGAGTTTGGTTTAGGTATAGGTTTAGGGTTAAGGTTTGTTTTATGGTTAAGTTTAGTGTTATTCTTACGGTTAGGGTTAGTGTAAGTGTTTGGGGGGTTAGGATTAGGGTTAAGTTTAGGGTTAAGTTTAGGGTTAGGGGTTAGGGTTAGGGTTAGAGTTAGGGTTTGTGTTAGTGTTAGGGTTACGTTTAAGGTTAGGGTTTGGGTTAGGGTTAGGGTTAGTGTTTGGTTAAGGGTTAGGGTTAGGGTTAGGGTTTGGGTTAGGGTTAGGGTTAGGATTAGGGTTTGGTTTAGTGTTAGGGTTAGGGTTTGGGTTTAGATTAGGGTTAGGGTTAGTGTTAGGGTTTGGTTAGGGTTAGGGTTATTGTTAGGGTGTGGATTAGGTTTAGGGTTAATGTTAGTGTTAGTGTTTGGTTTAGGTTTAGGCTTAGGGTTAGGTTTAGGGTTTGGGTCTGGTTTAGGGTTAGGGTTAGGGTTAGGGTAAGGTTTTGGGTTAGATTTAGGGGTAGGGGTAGGGTCAG
The DNA here is from genome assembly GCA_035773235.1 of Eospalax fontanierii. Classification (NCBI taxonomy): domain Eukaryota; kingdom Metazoa; phylum Chordata; class Mammalia; order Rodentia; family Spalacidae; genus Eospalax; species Eospalax fontanierii. Next base: position 2,575,048 of record CM069542.1, on the reverse strand, counting down.
CGTTAGGGTTTGGATTTGGGTTAGGGTTAGAATTAGGGTTAGTTTTAGAATTAGGGTTTGGGTTTCAGTTAGGGATAGGGTGAGTGTTAGGGTTTGGGTTAGGGTTAGGTTTATGGTTAAGGTTAGGGTTTGGATTAGGTTTAGGGTTAGGATTAGGTTTAGGTTTAGGATTAGGGTTAGAGTGAGGGTTAGGTTTAGGGTTTGGGTTAGGGTTAGGTTTAGGTTTAGGTATAGGGTTAGGGTTTGGGTTAGGGTTAGGTTTAGGGTTAGGGCTAGATTTAGGGTTTGGGATAGAGTTAGGTTTAGTGTTAGTGTTAGGATTAGAGTTTGGGTTTGGGTTAGTGTTAGGTTTAGGTTTAGGTTTAAGGTCACGGTTTGTCTTAGGGTTAGGGTTAGGGTTAATCTTTGGTTTAGGCTTAGAGTTAGGTTTTTGGTTAGGGTTAGTTTTAGGTTTAGGTTTTGGGCTTGAGTTAGGGTTAGGGTTAGGTTTAGGTTTATGGTTAGTGTGTGGGTTTGGATTAGGGTTAGGGTTAGGGTTAGGGTTAGGGTTAGGGTTTGGATGTGGGTTCGGGTTAGGGTTAGCGTTTTGGTAAGGTTTAGTGTTAGAATTAGGGTTTGCGGTAGGATTAGGGTTTGGGTTAGCGTTAGGGTTAGAGTTAGGGTTAAGGTTAGGGTTAGGGTTTGGGGTTGGGTTTGGGTTAGGGTTATTGTTAGGGTTAGGGTTAGCTTTAGGGTTAGGGTTAGGGTTAGGGTTAGGGTTAGGATTAGTGTTAGGATTTTGGTTTGGGTTTGGGTTAGCGTTAGGGTCAGGGTTTGGGTTAGGGTAAGGTTTGGGGTTAGGTTTAGGGTAAGGTTAGGTTTTGTGTTAGGGTTAGGGTAAGGGTTAGGGTTAGTGTTTGGTTTAGGCTTAGGGTTAAGGTTTTGTTTAGGGTTAGGGTAAGGCTTAGGGTTAGTGTTAGAATTAGGGTTAGTGTTAGGATTAGGGATAGGTTTTAGGGTAGGATTAGATTTATTGTTAGGGTTAGGGTTAAGGTTTGGGTTAGGGTTAGGGTTAGGGTTAGATTTAGGGTTGGGGTTTGGGTTAGGGTTAAGTTTAGGGTTAGTGTTAGGGTTAGGGTTTGTGTTTGCGTTAGGTTTAGGTTTAGCGTTAGGGTTAGGGATAGGGTTAGGGTTTGGGTTAGGCTTAGGGTCAGGTTTGGGTTAGGGTTTGGATTAGGGTTAGGGTTAGGGTTAGGGTTAGGGTTAGGTTTGGGTTAGGGTTTGGATTAGGGTTAGAGTTAGGGTTAGGGTTAGGGTAAAGGTTAGTGTTAGGATTAGGGTTTGGATTTGGGTTCGGGTTAGGGTTAGGGTTAGGGTTTGGGTTAGGGTTAGGGTTAGGTTTAGGGTTTGGTTTAAGGTTAGCGTTAGGTTTAGGGTTACGTTTTGGTTTTGGGTTAGGTTTAGGGTTGGGGTTAGGGTTAGGGTTTGGGTTTGTGTTAGGTTTAGGGTTTGGGATAGGGTTAGGGTTAGGGTAAGGGTTAGGGTTAGGGTTAGGATTAGGGTTTGGATTTGGGTTAGGGTTAGGGTTAGGGTTAGGGTTTGGGTTAGGGTTAGGGTTGGGGTTTGGTTCAGGGTTTGGGTTTTTGTTAGGGTTAGGTTAATGGTTAGGGTTAGCGTTAGGATTTGGTTTATGTTTAAGGTTTGCGTTATTGTTAGGGATACGGTTAAGGTTTGGGTTAGGGTTTGGGTTAGTGTTAGTGTTAGGGTTTGGTTTATGTTTAAGTTTAGTGTTATTTTTAGGGTTACGGTTAAGTTTTGGGTTAGGGTTAGGGTTTGGGTTAGGGTTAGGGTTAGGGTTAGGGTTAGGGTTAGGGTTTGGGTTTGCGTTAGGGTTAGGTTTTGGGTTAGGGTTAGGGTTAGGGTTAGGTTTAAGTTTTGGGTTACGGTTAGCGTTAGGGTTAGGGTTATGGGTTAGTGTTAGGGTAAGGCTTAGGGTTAGGCTTTGAGTTAGGTTTAGGGTTGGGTTTAGGGTTAGGGTTAGGGTTAGGTTTACGGTTTGGTTTAGGGTTAGGGTTAGGGTTGGGTTTGTGTTAGTGTTTCGGGTAGGGTTAGGGTTAGGGTTTGGTTTAATGTTAGGGTTAGATTTAGGGTTAGGGTTATGTTTAGGGGTTAGGGTTAGGGTTACTTTTTGAGTTTGGGTTAGGGTTAGGGTTATTGTTAGGTTTAGGGTTAAGATTACGGTTTGGTTTTGGGTTAGGGTTAGGGTTATAGTTAGGGTTAGGTTTAGGGTTAGGGTTAGCGTTAGAGTTTGGGTTAGGGTTAGGATTAGAGTTATGGTTATGGTTAGGGTTAGGGTTAGCGTTAGGGTTTGGTTTAGGGTTAGGGTTAGATTTAGGGTTAGGGTTTGGTTTACAGTTAGAGTTAGTGTTAGGGTTACGTTTAGGGTTAGGGGTTAGGGTTAGGGTTAGGGTTAGGGTTTGAGTTTGGGTTAGGGTTAGGGTTATTGTTAGGGTTAGGGTTAGGGTTAGGATTACGGTTTGATTTTGGGTTAGTGTTAGGTTTATGGTTAGGGTTAGGTTTAGGGTTAGTGTTAGGGTTAGGGTTAGGTTTTGGGTTAGGGTTAGGATTAGAGTTAGGATTAGGGTTAGGGTTAGCGTTAGGGTTTGGTTTAGGGTTAGGGTTAGGGTTAGGGTTTGGTTTATGTTTAAGGTTAGTGTTATTGTTAGGCTTGGCATTAGGGTTTGGGTTAGGGTTAGGGATAGGTTTTGGGTTAGGGTTAGGGTTAGGGTTAGGGTTAGCGTTAGAGTTAGGGTTTGGGTTAGGGTTAGGGGTAGGGTTTTGGTTAGGGTTAGGGTTATGATTAGGGTTAGGGTTTGGGTTTGGGTTTGGGTTAGGGTTAGAGTTAGGGATTGGGTTTGGGTTTGGGTTAGGGTTAGGGTTATTGTTAGGGTTAGGGTTTGGGTTAGCCTTAAGGTTAGGCTGAAAGTTAGGCTCAGAGTTGGGTTAGGGTTTGGGTTTCTGTTAGGGTTAGTGTTAGGGTTAGGGTTAGGTTTAGGATTTGGGTTAGGATTACGGTTTGGGTTTGGGTTAGACTTAGGGCTATGGTTAGGGTTAGTTTTAGTGTTAGGGTTAGGGTTAGGGTTAGTGTTAGAGTTTGGTTTAGGGATAGGGTTAGGGTTAAGGTTTGTTTTATGGTTAAGTTTAGTGTTATTCTTAGGATTAGTGTTAGGGTTAGGGGTAGGGTTTTGGTTCGGGTTAGGGTTAGAGTTAGGGATTGGGTTAGGGTTTGGGTTAGGGTTAAGGTTACCATTAGGGTTAGGGTTTGGGTTAGCGTTAAGGTTAGGCTGAAAGTTAGGCTTAGAGTTGGGTTAGGGTTTGGGTTTGGGTTAGGTTTAGTGTTAGGGTTAGGGTTAGGATTTGGGTTAGTGTTAGGGTTAGGGTTAGGGTTAGGGTTAGGTTTAGGGTTAGGGTTAGGATTAGTGTTAGGATTAGGGTTTGGGTTTGGGTTTGGGTTAGGGTTAGGGTTATTGTTAGGGTTAGGTTTAGGGTTAGGATTTTGGTTTGGGTTTGGGTTAGAGTTAGGGTTATGGTTAGGGTTAGTTTTAGGGTTAGGGTTAAGGTTAGGGTTAGGGTTAGGGTTAGGTTTAGGGTTTGGTTTATGGTTAGCGTTAGGTTTTGGGTTACGTTTTGGGTTTGGGTTAGGTTTACAGTTAGGTTTACGCTTAGGGTTTGGGTTACGGTTAGGGTTAGGTTTAGGGTTGGGGTTAGGGTTAGGGTTTGGGTTTGTGTTAGGTTTAGGGTTTGGGATAGGGTTAGGGTTAGGGTAAGGGTTAGGGTTAGGGTTAGGGTTAGGATTAGTGTTAGGATTAGGGTTTGTGTTTGGGTTAGTGTTAGGGTTATTGTTAGGGTTAGAGTTAGGATTACAGTTTGCGTTTGGGTTAGGGTTAGGGTTATGGTTAGATTTAGGTTTAGGGTTAGGGTTAGGGGTAGGGTTAGGGTTTGGGTTAGGGATAGGATTAGAGTTAGGGTTAGGGTTATGGTTAGTGTTAGGATTAGGATTCGGATTTGGGTTCGGGTTAGGGTTAGGGTTACGGTTTGGGTTAGGGGTAGGGTTAGGGTTAGGGTTAGGTTTAGGGTTTGTTTTAAGGTTAGCGTTAGCTTTAGGGTTACGTTTTGGGTTTGGGTTAGGTTTAGGGTTGGGGTTAGGGTTAGGGTTTGGGTTTGTGTTAGGTTTAGGGTTTGGGATAGGGTTAGGGTTTGGGTAAGGGTTAGGGTTAGGGTTAGGATTAGGGTTTGGATTTGGGTTAGGGTTAGGGTTAGGGTTTGGGTTAGGGTTAGGGTTGGGGTTTGGTTCAGGGTTTGGGTTTTTGTTAGGGTTAGGTTAATGGTTAGGGTTAGGGTTAGGGTTTGGTTTATGTTTAAGGTTTGTGTTATTGTTAGGGATACGGTTAAGGTTTGGGTTAGGGTTTGGGTTAGTGTTAGTGTTAGGGTTTGGTTTATGTTTAAGCTTAGTGTTATTTTTAGGGTTACGGTTAAGGTTTGGGTTAGGGTTAGGGTTAGGGTTTGGGTTAGGGTTAGGGTTAGGGTTAGGGTTAGGGGTAGGGTTTGGGTTACGTTTAGGGTAAGGGTTAGGGTTAGGGTTAGGGTTTGGGGTTGAGTTAGGTTTAGGTTTTTGGTTAGGGTTAGGGTTAGGGTTAGGTTTAAGGTTGGGTTACGGTTAGCGTTAGGGTTAGAGTTATGGGTTAGTGTTAGGGTAAAGCTTAGGGTTAGGCTTTGAGTTAGGTTTAGGGTTGGGATTAGGGTTAGGGTTAAGGTTAGGTTTAGGGTTTGGTTTAGGGTTAGGGTTAGGGTTGGGTTTGTGTTAGTGTTTCGGGTAGGGTTAGGGTTAGGGTTTGGTTTAATGTTAGGGTTAGGTTTAGGGTTAGGGTTATGTTTAGGGGTTAGGGTTAGAGTTACGTTTGAGTTTGGGTTAGGGTTAGGGTTATTGTTAGGGTTAGGGTTAAGATTACTGTTTGGTTTTGGGTTAGGGTTAGGGTTATAGTTAGGGTTAGGTTTAGGGTTAGGTTAGCGTTAGAGTTTGGGTTAGGGTTAGGATTAGAGTTATGGTTAGGGTTTGGGTTAGGGTTAGCGTTAGGGTTTGGTTTACGGTTAGGGTTAGATTTAGGGTTAGGGTTGGGCTTACAGTTACAGTTAGGGTTAGGGTTACGTTTAGGGTTAGGGGTTAGGGTTAGGGTTAGGGTTAGGGTTAGGGTTAGGGTTAGGGTTTGGTTTATGTTTAAGGTTAGTGTTATTGTTAGGCTTGGCATTAGGGTTTGGGTTAGGGTTAGGGATAGGTTTTGGGTTAGGGTTAGGGTTAGGGTTAGGGTTAGCGTTAGAGTTAGGGTTAGGGTTAGGGTTAGGGGTAGGATTTTGGTTAGGGTTAGGGTTATGATTAGGGTTAGGGTTTGGGTTTGGGTTTGGGTTAGGGTTAGAGTTAGGGATTGGGTTTGGGTTTGGGTTAGGGTTAGGGTTAGGGTTATTGTTAGGGTTAGGGTTAGGGTTAGGATTACGGTTTGATTTTGGGTTAGTGTTCGGTTTATGGTTAGGGTTAGGTTTATGGTTAGTGTTAGGGTTAGGGTTAGGTTTTGGGTTAGGGTTAGGATTAGAGTTAGGATTAGGGTTAGGGTTAGCGTTAGGGTTTGGTTTAGGGTTAGGGTTAGGGTTAGGGTTTGGTTTATGTTTAAGGTTAGTGTTATTGTTAGGCTTGGCATTAGGGTTTGGGTTAGGGTTAGGGATAGGTTTTGGGTTAGGTTTAGGGTTAGGGTTAGGGTTAGCGTTAGAGTTAGGGTTTGGGTTAGGGTTAGGGGTAGGATTTTGGTTAGGGTTAGGGTTATGATTAGGGTTAGGGTTTGGGTTTGGGTTTGGGTTAGGGTTAGAGTTAGGGATTGGGTTTGGGTTTGGGTTAGGGTTAGGGTTAGGGTTATTGTTAGGGTTAGGGTTAGGGTTAGGATTACGGTTTGATTTTGGGTTAGTGTTCGGTTTATGGTTAGGGTTAGGTTTATGGTTAGTGTTAGGGTTAGGGTTAGGTTTTGGGTTAGGGTTAGGATTAGAGTTAGGATTAGGGTTAGGGTTAGCGTTAGGGTTTGGTTTAGGGTTAGGGTTAGGGTTAGGGTTTGGTTTATGTTTAAGGTTAGTGTTATTGTTAGGCTTGGCATTAGGGTTTGGGTTAGGGTTAGGGATAGGTTTTGGGTTAGGTTTAGGGTTAGGGTTAGGGTTAGCGTTAGAGTTAGGGTTTGGGTTAGGGTTAGGGGTAGGATTTTGGTTAGGGTTAGGGTTATGATTAGAGTTAGGGTTTGGGTTTGGGTTTGGGTTAGGGTTAGAGTTAGGGATTGGGTTTGGGTTTGGGTTAGGGTTAGGGTTAGCGTTAGGGTTAGGGTTTGGGTTAGCCTTAAGGTTAGGCTGAAAGTTAGGCTCAGAGTTGGATTAGGGTTTGGGTTTCTGTTAGGGTTAGTGTTAGGGTTAGGGTTAGGTTTAGGATTTGGGTTAGGATTAGGGTTTGGGTTTGGGTTAGGGTTATTGTTAGGGTTAGGGTTAGGGTTAGGATTACGGTTTGGGTTTGGGTTAGACTTAGGGCTATGGTTAGGTTTAGTTTTAATGTTAGAGTTAGGGTTAGGGTTAATGTTAGAGTTTGGTTTAGGGATATGTTTAGGTTTAAGGTTTGTTTTATGGTTAAGTTTAGTGTTATTCTTAGGGTTAGGGTTAGGGTTAGGGGTAGGGTTTTGGTTCGGTTAGGGTTAGAGTTAGGGATTGGGTTTGGGTTTGGGTTAGTGTTAGGGTTAGCATTAGGGTAAGGGTTTGGGTTAGCGTTAAGGTTAGGCTGAAAGTTAGGCTTAGAGTTGGGTTAGGGTTTGGGTTTGGGTTAGGGTTAGTGTTAGGGTTAGGGTTAGGATTTGGGTTAGTGTTAGGGTTAGGGTTAGGGTTAGGGTTAGGTTTAGGGTTAGGGTTAGGAAAAGTGTTAGGATTAGGGTTTGGGTTTGGGTTAGGGTTAGGGTTATTGTTAGGGTTAGGTTTAGTTTTAGGACTATGGTTTGGGTTTGGGTTAGAGTTAGGGTTATGGTTACGGTTAGTTTTAGGGTTAGGGTTAAGGTTAGGGTTTGGGTTAGGGTTAGGATTAGAGTTAGGGTTAGGGTTAGGGTTAGCGTTAGGGTTTGGTTTAGGGATTGGGTTAGGGTTAGGGTTTGGTTTATGGTTAAGGTTAGTGTTATTGTTAGGCTTATGGTTAGGGTTAGGGTTAGGGTTAGGGTTAGGGTTAGGGTTAGGGTTTGGATTAGGGTTAGGGTTAGCGTTAGAGTTAGGGTTTGGGTTAGGGTTAGGGGTAGGGTTTGGGTTAGGGTTAGGGTTATGGTTATGGTTAGGGTTTGGGTTTGGGTTTGGGTTTGGGTTAGGGTTAGAGTTAGGGTTTGGGTTTGGTTTGGGTTAGGGTTAGTGTTATGGTTTGGGTTAGCGTTAGTGGTAGGCTGAAAGTTAGGCTTAGAGTTGGGTTAGGGTTTGGGGTTGGATTAGAGTTAGTGTAAGGTTTAGGGGTTTGGGTTAGTTTTAGGTTTAGGGTTAGGATTAGTGTTAGGATTAGGGTTTGGGTTTGGGTTAGGGTTAGAGTTAGGGTTAGGGTTATGGGTTTGGGTTAGGTGTTGTGTTAGGGTTAGCATTAGGGTTAGGGTTAGTGTTTGGTGTAGGTTTAGGGTTAGGGTTAGCGTTAGGGTTTGGTTTAGGGTTAGGGTTAGGGTTAGTGTTAGGATTTGGGTTAGTGTTAGGGTTAGGGTTAAGCTTTGGGGTAGGCTTAGATTTATTGTTAGGCTTAGGGTTAAGGTTTGGTTTAGGGTTAGGTTTAGGGTTAGGGTTTGGGTTTGTGTTAGGGTTATGGTTAGCGTTAGGGAAAGGGTTAGGTTTTGAGTTTGGGTTATGGTTAGAGTTAGGGTTAGTGTTAGGGTTAGGGTTTGGGTTTGGGTTACGGTTAGGTTTAGGTTTAGGGTTAGGGATAGGTTTAGGTTTGGGTTAGGCTTAGGGTCAGGGTTAGGGTTAGGGTTTGGATTAGGGGTATGGTTAGTGTTAGGGTTAGGGTTAGTGTTAGGATTAGGGTTTGGTTTTGGGTTCGGTTTAGGGTGAGGGTTAGGGTTTGGGTTAGGGTTAGGGTTAGGGTTATGGTTCGGTTTTGGGTTAGGGTTAGGGTTAGGTTTAGGTGTAGGTTTTGGGTTTGGGTTAGGTTTACTGTTAGGGTTACCCTTAGGCTTAGGGTTAGGGTTGGGGTTAAGGTTAGGGTTAGGGTTAGGGTTAGGATTACGGTTTGATTTTGGGTTAGTGTTAGGGTTATGGTTCGGGTTAGGTTTAGGGTTAGGGTTAGGGTTACGTTTTGGGTTAGGGTTAGGATTAGAGTTAGGATTAGGGTTAGGGTTAGCGTTAGGGTTTGGTTTAGGGTTAGGGTTAGGGTTAGGGTTTGGTTTATGGTTAAGGTTAGTGTTATTGTTAGGCTTGGCATTAAGTTTTGGGTTGGGGTTAGGGTTAGGTTTTGTGTTAGGGTTAGGGTTAGGGTTAGGGTTAGGGTTAGCATTAGAGTTTGGGTTTGGGTTAGGGTTAGGGGCAGGGTTTTGGTTAGTGTTAGGGTTATGATTAGTGTTAGGGTTTGTGTTAGCCTTACGGTTAGGCTGAAAGTTAGGCCCAGAGTTGGGTTAGGGTTTGCGTTCCTATTAGGGTTAGTGTTAGGGTTAGGGTTAGGTTTAGGATTTGGGTTAGTGTTAGGGTTAGCGTTAGGGTTAGGGTTAGGGTTAGGGTTAGGATTAGTGTTAGGATTAGGGTTTGGGTTTGGGTTAGGGTTAGGGTTATTGTTAGGGTTAGGGTTAGGGTTAGGGTTAGAGTTAGAATTAGGGTTTGGATTTGGGTTCGGGTTAGGGTTAGGGGTAAGGTTTTGGTTAGGGTTAGGGTTAGGGTTTGGGTTTGGGTTAGGGTTAGGTTTTGGGTTAGGGTTAGGGTTAGGGTGAGGTTTAAGGTTTGGGTTACGGTTAGCGTTAGGTTTAGGGTTATGGGTTAGTGTTAGGGTAAGGCTTAGGGTTAGGCTTTGAGTTAGGATTCGGTTTGGGATTAGGGTTAGGGTTAGGGTTAGGTTTAGGGTTTGGTTTAGGGTTAGGGTTAGGGTTGGGTTTGTGTTAGGGTTTCGGGTAGGGTTAGGGTTAGGGTTTGGTTTACGGTTAGGGTTAGGTTTAGGGTTAGGGTTATGTTTAGGGGTTAGGGTTAGGGTTACGGTTTGAGTTTGGGTTAGGGTTAGGGTTATTGTTAGGGTTAGGGTTACGATTACGGTTTGGTTTTGGGTTAGAGTTAGGGTTATAGTTAGGGTTAGTTTTAGGGTTACGGTTAGGGTTAGCGTTAGAGTCTGGGTTAGGGTTAGGATTAGAGTTATGGTTAGGGTTAGGGTTACGGTTAGCGTTAGGGTTTGGTTTAGGGTTAGTGTTAGCGTTAGGGTTAGGGTTTGGCTTACGGTTAGAGTTAGGCTTATGGTTAGGTTTAGGGTTAGGGGTTAGGGTTAGGGTAAGGGTTAGGGTTTGAGTTTGGGTTAGGGTTAGGGTTATTGTTAGGGTTAGTGTTAGGGTTAGGATTACGGTTTGATTTTGGGTTAGTGTTAGGGTTATGGTTCGGGTTAGGTTTAGTGTTAGGGTTAGGGTTAGGGTTAGGTTTTGGGTCAGGGTTAGGATTAGAGTTAGGATTAGGGTTAGGGTTAGCGTTAGGGTTTGGTTTAGGGTTAGGTTTAGGGTTAGGGTTTGGTTTATGGTTAAGGTTAGTGTTATTGTTAGGCTTGGCATTAGGGTTTGGGTTAGGGTTAGGGTTAGGTTTTGGGTTAGGGTTAGGGTTAGGGTTAGGGTTAGGGTTAGCGTTAGAGTTAGGGTTTGGGTTAGGGTTAGGGGTAAGGTTTTGGTTAGGGTTAAGGTTATGATTAGGGTTAGGGTTTGGGTTTGGGTTTGGGTTAGGGTTAGAGTTAGGGATTGGGTTTGGGTTAGGGTTAGGGTTAGGGTTAGATTTAGGGTTGGGGTTTGGGTTAGGGTTA
>CM069542.1:2555000-2562500 GCA_035773235.1 Eospalax fontanierii | reverse complement strand
GGTTAGGGTTAGGGTTATGGTTAGGGTTAATGTTAGAATTAGGGTTTGGATTTGGGTTCGGGTTAGGGTTAGGTTTAGGGTTTTGTTAGAGTTAAGGTTAGGGTCAGGGTTAGGGTTTGGTTTAGGGATATGGTTAGGGTTTGGGTTACGCTTAGGGTCAGGTTTGGGTTCGGGTTTGGATTAGGGTTAGGGTTAGCGTTAGGGTTAGGGTTAGTGTTAGGATTAGGGTTTGGATTTGGGTTTGGGTTAGGGTTAGGGTTAGGGTTAGGGTTTGGGATAGGGTTAGGGTTAGGGTTAGAGTTAGGGTTAGTGTTAGGATTAGGGTTTGGATTTGGGTTCGAGTTAGGGTTAGGGTTAGGGTTTGGGTTAGGGTTACGGTTACGGTTACGGTTAGGTTTAGGGTTTGGGTTAGGGTTAGCTTTAGGTTTAGGGTTACGGTTTGTATTTGGGTTAGGTTTACGGTTAGGTTTATGCTTAGGGTTTGGGTTATGTTTAGGGTTAGGGTTAGGGTTGGGGTTAGGGTTAGGGTTGGGGTTTGTGTTAGGGTTAGGGTTTGGGATAGGTTTAGGGTTAGGGTAAGGGTTATGGTTAGGGTTAGGATTAGGGTTAGGATTTGGGTTTGGGTTTGGTTTACGGTTACGTTTAGAGTTAGGGTTAGAGTTAGGGTTAGGGTTAGGTTTTGGCTTTGGGTTACGGTTAGTGTTAGGGTTAGGGTTAGGTTTAGGGTTAGGGGTTAGGGGTTAGGGTTTGCATTAGGGTTAGGGTTAGGGTTAGGGTTAGGGTTTGGCTTAGGGTTAGGGTTAGTGTTATAGTTAGGGTTAGGTGTTAGGGTTAGCGTTAGGGTTTGGGTTTGGCTTATTGTTAGCGTTAGGGTTTGGTTCAGGTTTAGGTTTACGGTTAGGGTTTGTGTTAGGGTTAGTGTTAGGGTTATTGTTAGGGTTAGGGTTAGGTTTAGGGTTAGGATTAGGGTTAGGTTAGGGTTAGATTTTGTGTTAGGGTTAGGGTAAGGGTTAAGGTTAGTGTTTGGTTTAGGGTTAGGGTTAGGGTTAGGGTTAAGTTTTGGTTTAGGGTTAGGGTTAGGGTTAGGGTTAGGGTTAGGGTTAGGGTTAGGGTTAATGTTTGGATTAGGGTTAGGGTTAGGTTTAGGGTTAGGTTTTGGCTTAGGGCTATGTTTAGGGTTAGGGTTAGGGTGAGGGTTAGGGTTAGGGTTTTGATTAGGGTTAGGGTTAGGGTTAGGATTAGGGTTAGGGTTAGGGTTATAGGTTAGTGTTAGGGTTAAGCTTAGGGTTTGGGTTTGAATGAGGTTTAGGTTTGGCGTTAGGGTTAGGGTTAGAATTAGCGTTTGGGTTTGTGTTAGGGTTTAGGTTAGGGTTAGGGTCAGGGTTACGGTTTGGGTTAAGTTTAGGGTTAGGGTTTGGGTTAGGGTTAGGGTTACGGTTAGGGTTTAAGTTAGTGTTAGGTTTAGGGTTAGGGGTTAGGGGTTAGCTTTTGCATTAGGGTTAGGGTTAGGGTTAGGGTTTGGGTTAGTGTTAGGGTTATGGTTAGGGTTAGGGTTAGGGTTAGGGTTAGGGTTTGGGTTTGTGTTAGGGTTAGTGTTAGGGTTAGTGTTAGGGTTAGGGTTTGGGTTTTGGTTACGGTTAGGTTTAGGTTTAGGGTTAGGGATAGGGTTAGGGTTTGGGTTAGGCTTATGGTCAGGGTTAGGTTTAGGTTTTGGATTAGGGTTAGGGTTAGGGTTATGGTTGGGTTAATGTTAGGATTAGGGTTTGGATTTGGGTTCGGGTTAGGGTTAGGTTTAGGGTTTTGTTAGAGTTAGGGTTAGGGTCAGGGTTAGGGTTTGGGTTAGGGATATGGTTAGGGTTTGGGTTACGCTTAGGGTCAGGTTTGGGTTCGGGTTTGGATTAGGGTTAGGGTTAGCGTTAGGGTTAGGGTTAGTGTTAGGATTAGGGTTTGGATTTGGGTTTGGGTTAGGGTTAGGGTTAGGGTTAGGGTTTGGGATAGGGTTAGGGTTAGGGTTAGAGTTAGGGTTAGTGTTAGGATTAGGGTTTGGATTTGAGTTCGGGTTAGGGTTAGGGTTAGGGTTTGGGTTAGGGTTACGGTCACGGTTACGGTTACGGTGAGGTTTAGGGTTTGCGTTAGGGTTAGCTTTAGGTTTAGGGTTACGGTTTGTATTTGGGTTAGGTTTACGGTTAGGTTTACGCTTAGGGTTTGGATTAGGGTTAGGGTTAGGGTTAGGGTTGGGGTTAGGCTTAGGGTTGGGGTTAGGGTTAGGGTTGGGGTTTGTGTTAGGGTTAGGGTTTGGGATAGGGTTAGGGTTAGGGTAAGGGTTATGGTTAGGGTTAGGATTAGGGTTAGGATTTGGGTTTGGGTTTGGTTTACGGTTACGTTTAGAGTTAGGGTTAGAGTTAGGGTTAGGGTTAGGTTTTGGCTTTGGGTTACGGTTAGTGTTAGGGTTAGGGTTAGGTTTAGGGTTAGGGTTTGGCTTAGGGTTATGGTTATGGTTAGGGTTATGCTGAGGGTTAGGATTAGGGTTTTGGTTAGGGTTAGGGTTAGGGTTTGGATTAGGGTTTGGGTTTGGGTTAGGGTTACGGTTAGGGTTAGGGTTAGGGTTAGGGTTTAGGTTAGTGTTAGGTTTAGGGTTAGGGGTTAGGGGTTAGGGTTTGCATTAGGGTTAGGGTTAGGGTTAGGGTTAGGGTTTGGCTTAGGGTTAGGTTTAGGGTTAGGGTTTAGGTTAGTGTTAGGTTTAGGGTTAGGGGTTAGGGGTTAGGGTTTGCATTAGGGTTAGGGTTAGGGTTAGGGTTAGGGTTTGGCTTAGGGTTAGGGTTAGTGTTATAGTTAGTGTTAGGTGTTAGGGTCAGCGTTAGGGTTTGGGTTTGGCTTATTGTTAGCGTTAGGGTTTGGTTCAGGTTTAGGTTTACGGTTAGGGTTTGTGTTAGGGTTAGTGTTAGGGTTATTGTTAGGGTTAGGGTTAGGTTTAGGGTTAGGATTAGGGTTAGGTTAGGGTTAGATTTTGTGTTAGGGTTAGGGTAAGGGTTAGGGTTAGTGTTTGGTTTAGGGTTAGGTTTAGGGTTAGGGTTAAGTTTTGGTTTAGGGTTAGGGTTAGGGTTTTGGTTAGGGTTAGGGTTAGGGTTAATGTTTGGATTAGAGTTAGGGTTAGGTTTAGGGTTAGGTTTTGGCTTAGGGTTATGTTTAGGGTTAGGGTTAGGGTGAGGGTTAGGGTTAGGGTTTTGATTAGGTTTAGAGTTAGGGTTAGGATTAGGGTTAGCTTTAGGGTTATAGGTTAGTGTTAGGGTTAAGCTTCGGGTTTGGGTTTGAATGAGGTTTAGGTTTCGGGTTAGGGTTAGCGTTACAATTAGCGTTTGGGTTTGTGTTAGGGTTTAGGTTAGGGTTAGGGTCAGGGCTACGGTTTGGGTTAAGTTTAGGGTTAGGGTTTGGGTTAGGGTTAGGGTTAGGGTTAGGGTTTGGGTTAGGGTTAGGGTTAGGGTTAGTGTTTGGGTTAGGTTAGGGTTAGGGTTAGGGTTAGGGTTAAGCTTAGGGTTTTGGGTTAGGGTTTGGGTTAGGGTTAGGTTTAGGGTTAGGATTTGGGTTCGGGTTAGGGTGAGGGTTAGGGTTTGGTTTAGGGTTAGGTTTAGGGTTAGGTTTCGGGTTTGGGTTAGGTTTTGGGTTAGGTTTAGGTGTAGGCTTTGGATTTGGGTAAGGTTACGTTTAGGGTTACGCTTAGGGTTTGGGTTACGCTTAGGGTTAGTGTTAAGTTTGGGGTTAGGCTTAGATTTTGGGTTTGTGTTAGGGTTAGGGTTTGGGAAACGGTTAGGTTTAGTGGAAGGGCTAGTGTTAGGGTTAGGGTTAGGGTTACGGTTAGCGTTTGGGTTTGGTTAACGATTAGGGTTAGGGTAAGGGTTTGGGGGGTTAGGATTAGGGTTAGGGTTAGGTTTAGGGTTTGTGTTAGGGTTATGGTTAGGGTTAGGATTAGGGTTTGGTTTAGCGTTAAGGTTAGGTTTGGGTTAGGGTTTGGTTTTGGGTTACGGTTAGGGTTAGGGTTTGGGTTAAGGTTTGGGTTAGTGTTAGGGTTAGGGTTAGATTTTGTTGTAGGGTTAGATTTATTGTTAGTTTTAGGGTTAAGGTTTGGGTTAGGGTTAGGGTTAGGGTTATGGTTTGGGTTAGGGTTAGGGTTATGGTTAGGGTTAGAATAGGAGTTAGGGTTTGGGTTTGTGTTAGGGTTAGTGTTAGGGTTAATGTTAGGGTTAGGGTTTGGGTTTTGGTTACGGTTAGGTATAGGTTTAGGGGTAGGGATAGGGTTAGGGTTTGGGTTGGGCTTATGGTCAGGGTTAGGGTTAGGTTTTGGATTAGGGTTAGGGTTAGGGTTATGGTTAGGGTTAATGTTAGAATTAGGGTTTGGATTTGGGTTCGGGTTAGGGTTAGGTTTAGGGTTTTGTTAGAGTTAAGGTTAGGGTCAGGGTTAGGGTTTGGTTTAGGGATATGGTTAGGGTTTGGGTTACGCTTAGGGTCAGGTTTGGGTTCGGGTTTGGATTAGGGTTAGGGTTAGGGTTAGGGTTAGGGTTAGTGTTAGGATTAGGGTTTGGATTTGGGTTTGGGTTAGGGTTAGGGTTAGGGTTAGGGTTTGGGATAGGGTTAGGGTTAGGGTTAGAGTTAGGGTTAGTGTTAGGATTAGGGTTTGGATTTGGGTTCGAGTTAGGGTTAGGGTTAGGGTTTGGGTTAGGGTTACGGTTACGGTTACGGTTAGGTTTAGGGTTTGGGTTAGGGTTAGCTTTAGGTTTAGGGTTACGGTTTGTATTTGGGTTAGGTTTACGGTTAGGTTTATGCTTAGGGTTTGGGTTATGTTTAGGGTTAGGGTTAGGGTTGGGGTTAGGGTTAGGGTTGGGGTTTGTGTTAGGGTTAGGGTTTGGGATAGGTTTAGGGTTAGGGTAAGGGTTATGGTTAGGGTTAGGATTAGGGTTAGGATTTGGGTTTGGGTTTGGTTTACGGTTACGTTTAGAGTTAGGGTTAGAGTTAGGGTTAGGGTTAGGTTTTGGCTTTGGGTTACGGTTAGTGTTAGGGTTAGGGTTAGGTTTAGGGTTAGGGGTTAGGGGTTAGGGTTTGCATTAGGGTTAGGGTTAGGGTTAGGGTTAGGGTTTGGCTTAGGGTTAGGGTTAGTGTTATAGTTAGGGTTAGGTGTTAGGGTTAGCGTTAGGGTTTGGGTTTGGCTTATTGTTAGCGTTAGGGTTTGGTTCAGGTTTAGGTTTACGGTTAGGGTTTGTGTTAGGGTTAGTGTTAGGGTTATTGTTAGGGTTAGGGTTAGGTTTAGGGTTAGGATTAGGGTTAGGTTAGGGTTAGATTTTGTGTTAGGGTTAGGGTAAGGGTTAAGGTTAGTGTTTGGTTTAGGGTTAGGGTTAGGGTTAGGGTTAAGTTTTGGTTTAGGGTTAGGGTTAGGGTTAGGGTTAGGGTTAGGGTTAGGGTTAGGGTTAGGCTTAATGTTTGGATTAGCGTTAGGGTTAGGTTTAGGGTTAGGTTTTGCCTTAGGGCTATGTTTAGGGTTAGGGTTAGGGTGAGGGTTAGGGTTAGGGTTTTGATTAGGGTTAGGGTTAGGGTTAGGATTAGGGTTAGGGTTAGGGTTATAGGTTAGTGTTAGGGTTAAGCTTAGGGTTTGGGTTTGAATGAGGTTTAGGTTTGGCGTTAGGGTTAGGGTTAGAATTAGCGTTTGGGTTTGTGTTAGGGTTTAGGTTAGGGTTAGGGTCAGGGTTACGGTTTGGGTTAAGTTTAGGGTTAGGGTTTGGGTTAGGGTTAGGGTTACGGTTAGGGTTTAAGTTAGTGTTAGGTTTAGGGTTAGGGGTTAGGGGTTAGCTTTTGCATTAGGGTTAGGGTTAGGGTTAGGGTTAGGGTTAGGGTTAGGGTTAGTGTTAGGGTTACGGTTAGGGTTAGGGTTAGGGTTTGGGTTTGTGTTAGGGTTAGTGTTAGGGTTAGTGTTAGGGTTAGGGTTTGGGTTTTGGTTACGGTTAGGTTTAGGTTTAGGGTTAGGGATAGGGTTAGGGTTTGGGTTAGGCTTATGGTCAGGGTTAGGTTTAGGTTTTGGATTAGGGTTAGGGTTAGGGTTATGGTTGGGTTAATGTTAGGATTAGGGTTTGGATTTGGGTTCGGGTTAGGGTTAGGTTTAGGGTTTTGTTAGAGTTAGGGTTAGGGTCAGGGTTAGGGTTTGGGTTAGGGATATGGTTAGGGTTTGGGTTACGCTTAGGGTCAGGTTTGGGTTCGGGTTTGGATTAGGGTTAGGGTTAGCGTTAGGGTTAGGGTTAGTGTTAGGATTAGGGTTTGGATTTGGGTTTGGGTTAGGGTTAGGGTTAGGGTTAGGGTTTGGGATAGGGTTAGGGTTAGGGTTAGAGTTAGGGTTAGTGTTAGGATTAGGGTTTGGATTTGGGTTCGGGTTAGGGTTAGGGTTAGGGTTTGGGTTAGGGTTACGGTTACGGTTACGGTTACGGTTAGGTTTAGGGTTTGGGTTAGGGTTAGCTTTAGGTTTAGGGTTACGGTTTGTATTTGGGTTAGGTTTACGGTTAGGTTTACGCTTAGGGTTTGGATTAGGGTTAGGGTTAGGGTTAGGGTTGGGGTTAGGCTTAGGGTTGGGGTTAGGGTTAGGGTTGGGGTTTGTGTTAGGGTTAGGGTTTGGGATAGGGTTAGGGTTAGGGTAAGGGTTATGGTTAGGGTTAGGATTAGGGTTAGGATTTGGGTTTGGGTTTGGTTTACGGTTACGTTTAGAGTTAGGGTTAGAGTTAGGGTTAGGGTTAGGTTTTGGCTTTGGGTTACGGTTAGTGTTAGGGTTAGGGTTAGGTTTAGGGTTAGGGTTTGGCTTAGGGTTATGGTTATGGTTAGGGTTATGCTGAGGGTTAGGATTAGGGTTTTGGTTAGGGTTAGGGTTAGGGTTTGGATTAGGGTTTGGGTTTGGGTTAGGGTTACGGTTAGGGTTAGGGTTAGGGTTAGGGTTTAGGTTAGTGTTAGGTTTAGGGTTAGGGGTTAGGGGTTAGGGTTTGCATTAGGGTTAGGGTTAGGGTTAGGGTTAGGGTTTGGCTTAGGGTTAGGTTTAGGGTTAGGGTTTAGGTTAGTGTTAGGTTTAGGGTTAGGGGTTAGGGGTTAGGGTTTGCATTAGGGTTAGGGTTAGGGTTAGGGTTAGGGTTTGGCTTAGGGTTAGGGTTAGTGTTATAGTTAGTGTTAGGTGTTAGGGTCAGCGTTAGGGTTTGGGTTTGGCTTATTGTTAGCGTTAGGGTTTGGTTCAGGGTTAGGTTTACGGTGAGGGTTTGTGTTAGGGTTAGTGTTAGGGTTATTGTTAGGGTTAGGGTTAGGTTTAGGGTTAGGATTAGGGTTAGGTTAGGGTTAGATTTTGTGTTAGGGTTAGGGTAAGGGTTAGGGTTAGTGTTTGGTTTAGGGTTAGGTTTAGGGTTAGGGTTAAGTTTTGGTTTAGGGTTAGGGTTAGGGTTTTGGTTAGGGTTAGGGTTAGGGTTAATGTTTGGATTAGAGTTAGGG
>CM069542.1:2545000-2550000 GCA_035773235.1 Eospalax fontanierii | reverse complement strand
TAGTGTTAGGGTTAAGCTTAGGGTTTGGGTTTGAATGAGGTTTAGGTTTGGGGTTAGGGTTAGGGTTAGAATTAGCGTTTGGGTTTGTGTTAGGGTTTAGGTTAGGGTTAGGGTCAGGGTTACGGTTTGGGTTAAGTTTAGGGTTAGGGTTTGGGTTAGGGTTAGGGTTAGGGTTTGGGTTAGGGTTAGGGTTAGTGTTTGGGTTTGGTTAGGTTTAGGGTTAGGGTTAGTGTTAGGGTTAGGTTTTGGGTTTGGGTTAGGGTTAGGTTTACTGTTAGGGTTTGGTTAGGGTTAGGGTTAGTGTTAGAGTTAGGGTTAGTGTTAGGATTAGGGTTAGGGTTAGGTTTAGGGTTAGGGTTAGTGTTAGGGTTAGGTTTTGTGTTTGGTTTAGGGTAAGGGTTAGAGTTAGGGTTAGTGTTAGAATTAGGGTTTGGATTTGGGTTCGTGTTCGGGTTAGGGTGAGGGTTAGGGTTTGGGTTAGGGTTAGGGTTAGGTTTAGGTTTCGGGTTTGGGTTAGGTTTTGGGTTAGGTTTAGGGGTAGGCTTTGGATTTGGGTAAGGTTACATTTAGGGTTACGCTTAGGGTTTGGGTTACGCTTAGGGTTAGTGTTAGGTTTGGGGTTAGGGTTAGATTTTGGGTTTGTGTTAGGTTTAGGGTTTGGGAAAGGGTTAGGTTTAGGGGAAGGGGTAGGGTTAGGGTTAGGATTAGGGTTAGGATTTGGGTTTGTGTTTGGTTTACGGTTACGTTTAGAGTTAGGGTTAGAGTTAGGGTTAGGGTTAGGTTTTGGCTTAGGGTTACGGTTAGTGTTAGGATTAGGGTTACGGTTATTGTTAGGGTTAGGTTTAGGCTTAGGGTTAGGGTTAATGTTTGAATTAGGGTTAGGGTTAGGTTTAGGGTTAGGGTTTGGCTTAGGGTTATGGTTAGGGTTCGGGTTAGGCTGAGGGTTAGGGTTAGGGTTTTGTTTAGTGTTAGGGTTAGGGTTACGATTAGGGTTAGGGTTAGGGTCAGGGTTAGGGTTTGGATTAGGGTTAGGTTTAGGGTTTGGATTAGGGTTTGGGTTTGGGTTAGGGTTACGGTTAGGGTTAGGGTTAGTGTTTAGGTTAGTGTTAGGTTTAGGGTTTACGGGTTAGGGGTTAGGGTTTGCATTTGGGTTATGGTTAGGGTTAGGGTTAGGGTTTGGCTTAGGGTTAGGGTTAGGGTTATAGTTAGGGTTAGGTGTTAGGGTTAGGGTTAGGGTTTGGGTTTGGCTTAGGGTTAGCGTTAGGGTTTGGTTCAGGTTTAGGTTTACGGTTAGAGTTTGTGTTAGGGCTAGTGTTAGGGTTATTGTTAGGGTTAGGGTTAGCGTTAGGGTTAGGGTTAGGTTAGGGTTAGATTTTGTGTTAGGGTTAGGGTAAGGGTTAGGGTTAGTGTTTGGTTTAGGGTTAGGGTTAGGGTTAGGGTTAGGGTTAAGGTTAGGTTTAGGGTTTGTGTTAGGGTTAGGGTTAGGGTTTGGATTAGGGTTAGGGTTAGGGTTAGGGTTAGATTTAGTGTTAGGATTAGGGTTTGGATTTGGGCTCGGGTTCGGGTTAGGGTTAGGGTTAGGGTTTTTTGGGGTTAGGATTAGGGTTAGGGTTAGGTTTAGGGATTGTCTTAGGGTTAGGGTTAGGGTTAGGATTAGGGTTAGGATTTGGGTTTGGGTTTGGTTTACGGTTACGTTTAGAGTTAGGGTTAGGGTTAGGTTTTGGCTTAGGGTTACGGTCAGTGTTAGGGTTACGTTTAGGGTTAGGGTTAGGGTTACGGTTAGGGTTAGGGTTACGGTTAGGGTTAGTGTTATGGGTTAGTGTTAGGGATAATCTTAGGGTTAGGGTTTGAATTAATGTTAGAGTTAGTGTAAGGGTTAGGGTTTGAGTTAGGGTTACGTTAAGAGTGAAGGTTAGGTTTTGGTTTAGGGTTAGGTTTATGGTTAAGATTAGGGTTTGGATTAGGGTTAGGGTTAGCATTAGGGTTTGGGTTTGGGTTAGGATTAGTGTTAGAGTGAGGGTTAGGGATAGGGTTTGTGTTAGGGTTAGGTTTAGGGATAGGGTTAGGTTTTGGGTTTAGGTTACGGTTACTTTTAGGGTTAGGGTTAGAGTTTGGGTTAGGGTTAGGGTTGGGTTTAGGTTTACGGTTAGGGTTAGGCTTAGGGTTAGGGTTTGCATTAGGGTTAGGTTTAGGGATAGGGTTAGGGTTTGGCTTAGGGTTAGGGTTAGGTTTAGGGTTATGTGTTAGGGTTAGGGTTAGGGTTTGGGTTTGGCTTAAGGTTAGCGTTAGGGTTTGGTTCAGGTTTAGGTTTACGGTTAGGGTTTGGGTTAGGGTTAGGGTTAGGGTTAGGATTAGGGTTAGGATTTGGGATTGGGTTTGGTTTAGGGTTTTGTTTAGGATTAGGGTTAGAGTTAGTGTTAGGGTTAGATTTTGGCTTAGGGTTACGGTTAGTGTTAGGGTTAGGGTTACGGTTAGGGTTAGGGTTAGGCTTAGAGTTAGGGTTAATGTTTGGATTAGGGTTAGGGTTAGGTTTAGGGTTAGGGTTTGGCTTAGGTTTATGGTTAGGTTTAGGGTTAGGGTTAGGGATAGGGTTAGGGTTAGGGTTAGGGTTTGGGTTTGGGTTAGGTTTAGGGTTACGGTTTGTGTTTGTGTTTGGGTTAGGTTAGTGCTAGGCTTAGGATTTGGGTTCGGGTTAGGGAGAGGTTGAGGTTTAGGCTTACAGTTGGGTTAGGGTTTGGGTTTGGGTAAGGGTTAGGGTTAGGGTTAGGGTTATGATTTGGGTTAGGGTTAGGGTTAGGTTTAGGGTTAGGGTTAGGGTTAGGTTTTGGGTTAGGGTTAGGGTTAGGGTCAGGTTAGGGTTAGGGTTAGGGTTAGGGTTAGGGTTAAGGTTAGGGTTTGGGTTTGGGTTAGGTTTAGGGTTAGGGTTTGGGTTAGGTTTAGGGTTAGGTTAGGGTTAGGGTTAGGGTTAGGGTTAGGGTTAGGGTTAGGGTTAGGTTTAGGGTTAGGGTTATGGTTAGTGTTTGTGTTAGGGTTAGGGTTAGGTTTAGGGTTAGGTTTAGGTTTAAGGTTTGGGTTATGGTTAGGGTTAGGGTTAGTGTTATGGGTTAGTGTTAGGGATAATCTTAGGGTTAGGGTTTGAGTTAATGTTAGAGTTTGTGTTAGGGTTAGGGTTTGAGTTAGGGTTACGTTTAGAGTGAGGGTTAGGTTTTGGTTTAGGGTTAGGTTTATGGTTAAGATTAGGGTTTGGATTAGGGTTAGGGTTAGCATTAGGGTTTGGGTTTGGGTTAGGATTAGTGTTAGAGTGAGGGTTAGGGATAGGGTTTGTGTTAGGGTTAGGTTTAGGGATAGGGTTAGGTTTTGGGTTAGGGTTACGGTTACTTTTAGGGTTAGGGTTAGAGTTAGGGTTAGGGGTAGGGTTGGGTTTAGGTTTACGGTTAGGGTTAGGGTTAGGGTTTGCATTAGGTTTAGATTTAGGGTTAGGGTTAGGGTAAGGGTTAGGGTTATGTGTTAGGGTTAGGGTTAGTTTTTGGGTTTGGCTTAAGGTTAGCGTTAGGGTTTGGTTCAGGTTTAGGTTTACGGTTAGGGTTTGGGTTAGGTTTAGGGTTAGGGTTATTGTTAGGGTTAGGGTTAGGGTTATTGTTAGGGTTAGGGTTAGGGTTAGGTTAGGGTTAGGTTTTCTGTTAGGGTTAGGGTAAGGTTAGGGTTAGTGTTTGGTTTATGGTTAGATTTAGGTTTAGGGTTAGGGTTTAGTTTAGGGTTAGTGTAAGGGTTAGGGTTAGGTTTAGGATTTGGGTTAGTGTTCTGGTTAGGGATAGGTTTTGGGATAGGGTTAGCTTTATTGTTAGGGATTAGGGTTAAGGTTTGGGTTAGGGTCAGGATTAGGTTTAGAGTTAGGGTTTGGGTTTGGGTTAGAGTTATGGTTAGGGTTAAGGTAAGGGTTAGGGTTGGGGTTTGGGTTAGGGTTAAGGTTAGGGTTAGTGTTAGGGTTAGGTTTTGGGTTTGTGTTAGGGTTAGGTTTAGGGTTAGGGTTAGGGATATGGTTAGGGTTTGGGTTAATCTTAGGGTCCGGTTTGGATTAGGGTTTGGATTAGTGTTAGGGTTAGCGTTAGGGTTAGGGTTAGTGTTAGGATTAGGGTTTGGATTTGGGTTCGGGTTAGGGATATGGTTAGGTTTTGGCTTAGGCTTAGGTTTAGAGTTAGGGTTAGTGTTAGGTTTTGCGTTAGGGTTAGGGTTAGGTTTAATGTTAGAGTTTGGTTTAGGTTTAGGTTTAGGGTTAGTCTTACGGTTAGGGTTTGGATTAGGGTTAGGGTAATGGTTTGGGTTAGGGTTACGGTTAGAGTTAGGGTTAGAATTAGCGGTAGGGTTTGGGTTAAGTTTAGGGTTAGGGTTAGGGTTAGGGTTTGGTTTTGGGTTAGGTTTAGGTTTAGGGTTTGTGTTTGTGTTTGGGTTAGGATTACGTTTAGGGTTAGGATTTGGGTTAGGGTTAGGGTTAGCCTGAGGGTTAGGCTTAGAGTTGGGTCAGGGTTTGGGTTTGGGTTAGGGTTTGGGTTAGGTTTAGGGTTAGGGTTTGGGTTAGGGTTAGGGTTAGGGTTAGGTTTAGGGTAAGGGTTTGGTTTAGGTTTAGGGTTAGTGTTAGGTATAAGGTTTGGTCCAGGGTTAGGTTTAGGGATATGTTTAGGGTTTGTGTTAGGGTTAGTGTTAGGGTTAGGGATTGGTTTAGGATTAGTGTTAGAGTGAGGGTAAGGGTTACGGTTTGGGTTAGGGTTAGGTTTAGGGATAGGGTTAGGGTTTGGGTTAGGGTTAGGGTTACGCTTAGGGTTAGGGTTAGGGTTAGGGTTAGGGTTAGATTTAAGTTTTGGGTTATGGTTAGGGTTAGGATTAGTGTTATGGGTTAGTGTTAGGGATAATCTTAGTGGTAGGGTTTGAGTTAGGGTTAGGGTTAGGGTTAGGGTTAGGATTTGAGTTAGGGTTACGTTTAGGGTGAGGGTTAGGGTTAGGGT
>CM069542.1:2535000-2537500 GCA_035773235.1 Eospalax fontanierii | reverse complement strand
TTTAGGTTTACGGTTAGAGTTTGTGTTAGGGTTAGTGTTAGGGTTATTGTTAGGGTTAGGGTTAGCGTTAGGGTTAGGGTTAGGTTAGGGTTAGATTTTGTGTTAGGGTTAGGGTAAGGGTTAGGGTTAGTGTTTGGTTTAGGGTTAGGGTTAGGGTTAGGGTTAGGGTTAAGGTTAGGTTTAGGGTTTGTGTTAGGGTTAGGGTTAGGGTTTGGATTAGGGTTAGGGTTAGGGTTAGGGTTAGATTTAGTGTTAGGATTAGGGTTTGGATTTGGGTTCGGGTTCGGGTTAGGGTTAGGGTTAGGGTTTTTTGGGGTTAGGATTAGGGTTAGGGTTAGGTTTAGGGATTGTCTTAGGGTTAGGGTTAGGGTTAGGATTAGGGTTAGGATTTGGGTTTGGGTTTGGTTTATGGTTACGTTTAGAGTTAGGGTTAGAGTTAGGGTTAGGGTTAGGTTTTGGCTTAGGGTTACGGTCAGTGTTAGGGTTACGTTTAGGGTTAGGGTTAGGGTTACGGTTAGGGTTAGGGTTAGAGTTAGGGTTAGGGGTAGGGTTGGGTTTAGGTTTACGGTTAGGGTTAGGGTTAGGGTTTGCATTAGGTTTAGATTTAGGGTTAGGGTTAGGGTAAGGGTTAGGGTTATGTGTTAGGGTTAGGGTTAGTTTTTGGGTTTGGCTTAAGGTTAGCGTTAGGGTTTGGTTCAGGTTTAGGTTTACGGTTAGGGTTTGGGTTAGGTTTAGGGTTAGGGTTATTGTTAGGGTTAGGGTTAGGGTTACTTTTAGGGTTAGGGTTAGGGTTAGGTTAGGGTTAGGTTTTCTGTTAGGGTTAGGGTAAGGTTAGGGTTAGTGTTTGGTTTATGGTTAGGTTTAGGTTTAGGGTTAGGGTTTAGTTTAGGGTTAGTGTAAGGGTTAGGGTTAGGTTTAGGATTTGGGTTAGTGTTCTGGTTAGGGATAGGTTTTGGGATAGGGTTAGCTTTATTGTTAGGGATTAGGGTTAAGGTTTGGGTTAGGGTCAGGATTAGGTTTAGAGTTAGGGTTTGGGTTTGGGTTAGAGTTATGGTTAGGGTTAAGGTAAGGGTTAGGGTTGGGGTTTGGGTTAGGGTTAAGGTTAGGGTTAGTGTTAGGGTTAGGTTTTGGGTTTGTGTTAGGGTTAGGTTTAGGGTTAGGGTTAGGGATATGGTTAGGGTTTGGGTTAATCTTAGGGTCCGGTTTGGATTAGGGTTTGGATTAGGGTTAGGGTTAGCGTTAGGGTTAGGGTTAGTGTTAGGATTAGGGTTTGGATTTGGGTTCGGGTTAGGGATATGGTTAGGTTTTGGCTTAGGCTTAGGTTTAGAGTTAGGGTTAGTGTTAGGTTTTGCGTTAGGGTTAGGGTTAGGTTTAATGTTAGAGTTTGGTTTAGGTTTAGGTTTAGGGTTAGTCTTACGGTTAGGGTTTGGATTAGGGTTAGGGTAATGGTTTGGGTTAGGGTTACGGTTAGAGTTAGGGTTAGAATTAGCGGTAGGGTTTGGGTTAAGTTTAGGGTTAGGGTTAGGGTTAGGGTTTGGTTTTGGGTTAGGTTTAGGTTTAGGGTTTGTGTTTGTGTTTGGGTTAGGATTACGTTTAGGGTTAGGATTTGGGTTAGGGTTAGGGTTAGCCTGAGGGTTAGGCTTAGAGTTGGGTCAGGGTTTGGGTTTGGGTTAGGGTTTGGGTTAGGTTTAGGGTTAGGGTTTGGTTTAGGGTTAGGGTTAGGGTTAGGTTTAGGGTAAGGGTTTGGTTTAGGTTTAGGGTTAGTGTTAGGTTTAAGGTTTGGTTCAGGGTTAGGTTTAGGGATATGTTTAGGGTTTGTGTTAGGGTTAGTGTTAGGGTTAGGGATTGGTTTAGGATTAGTGTTAGAGTGAGGGTAAGGGTTACGGTTTGGGTTAGGGTTAGGTTTAGGGATAGGGTTAGGGTTTGGGTTAGGGTTAGGGTTACGCTTAGGGTTAGGGTTAGGGTTAGGGTTAGGGTTAGATTTAAGTTTTGGGTTATGGTTAGGGTTAGGATTAGTGTTATGGGTTAGTGTTAGGGATAATCTTAGTGGTAGGGTTTGAGTTAGGGTTAGGGTTAGGGTTAGGGTTAGGATTTGAGTTAGGGTTACGTTTAGGGTGAGGGTTAGGGTTAGGGTTGATGTTTGGATTAGGGTCAGGGTTAGGTTTAGGATTAGGGTTTGGCTTAGGGTTATGGTTAGGTTTAGGGTTAGGGTTAGGGTTTGGGTGAGGGTTAGGGTTAGGGTTTGTGTTATGGTTAGGGGTAGGGTTTGGGTTAGGGATAGGGTTAGGGTTAGGGTTAGGGTTTGGGTTTGGGTTAGGTTTATTGTTAGAGTTTGTGTTTGTGTTTGGGTTAGGGTTAGTGCTAGGGTTAGGATTTGGGTTAGGGTTAGGGAGAGGCTGAGGGTTAGGCTTAGATTTGGGTTAGGGTTAGGGTTTGGCTTAGGGTTATGCTTAGGGTTCGGGTTAGGCTGAGGGTTAGGGTTAGGGTTTTGTTTAGTATT
>CM069542.1:2527500-2530000 GCA_035773235.1 Eospalax fontanierii | reverse complement strand
GGGTTAGGGTTAGGGTTAGTGTTATGGGTTAGTGTTAGGGATAATCTTAGGGTTAGGGTTTGAGTTAATGTTAGAGTTAGTGTTAGGGTTAGGGTTTGAGTTAGGGTTACATTAAGAGTGAAGGTTAGGTTTTGGTTTAGGGTTAGGTTTATGGTTAAGATTAGGGTTTGGATTAGGGTTAGGGTTAGCATTAGGGTTTGGGTTTGGGTTAGGATTAGTGTTAGAGTGAGGGTTAGGGATAGGGTTTGTTTTAGGGTTAGGTTTAGGGATAGGGTTAGGTTTTGGGTTAGGGTTACGGTTACTTTTAGGGTTAGGGTTAGAGTTTGGGTTAGGGTTAGGGTTGGGTTTAGGTTTACGGTTAGGGTTAGGGTTAGGGTTAGGGTTTGCATTAGGGTTAGGTTTAGGGTTAGGGTTAGGGTTTGGCTTAGGGTTAGGGTTAGGTTTAGGGATATGTGTTAGGGTTAGGGTTAGGTTTTGGGTTTGGCTTAAGGTTAGCGTTAGGGTTTGGTTCAGGTTTAGGTTTACGGTTAGGGTTTGGGTTAGGGTTAGGGTTAGGGTTAGGGTTAGGATTTGAGTTAGGGTTACGTTTAGGGTGAGGGTTAGGGTTAGGGTTAATGTTTGGATTAGGGTCAGGGTTAGGTTTAGGATTAGGGTTTGGCTTAGGGTTATGGTTAGGTTTAGGGTTAGGGTTAGGGTTAGGGTGAGGGTTAGGGTTAGGGTTTGTGTTATGGTTAGGGGTAGGGTTTGGGTTAGGGATAGGGTTAGGGTTAGGGTTAGGGTTTGGGTTTGGGTTAGGTTTATTGTTAGAGTTTGTGTTTGTGTTTGGGTTAGGGTTAGTGCTAGGGTTAGGATTTGGGTTAGGGTTAGGGAGAGGCTGAGGGTTAGGCTTAGATTTGGGTTAGGGTTAGGGTTTGGCTTAGGGTTATGGTTAGGGTTAGGATTAGGGTTAGGGTAAGGGTCAGGGTTAGGGTTTGGATTAGTGTTAGGTTTAGGGTTTGGGTTTGGTTTAGGGTTACGGTTAGGGTTAGGGTTAGTGTTTAGGTTAGTGTTAGGTTTAGGGTTTACGGGTTAGGGGTTAGGGTTTGCATTAGGGTTATGGTTAGGGTTACGGTTAGGGGTTGGCTTAGGGTTAGGGTTAGGGTTATAGTTAGGGTTAGGTGTTAGGGTTAGGGTTAGGGTTTGGGTTTGGCTTAGGGTTAGCGTTAGGGTTTGGTTCAGGTTTAGGTTTACGGTTAGGGTTTGTGTTAGGGTTAGTGTTAGGGTTATTGTTAGGGTTAGGGTTAGCGTTAGGGTTAGGGTTAGGTTAGGGTTAGATTTTGTGTTAGGGTTAGGGTAAGGGTTAGGGTTAGTGTTTGGTTTAGGGTTAGGGTTAGGGTTAGGGTTTGGATTAGGGTTAGGGTTAGGGTTAGGGTTAGATTTAGTGTTAGGATTAGGGTTTGGATTTGGGTTCGGGTTCGGGTTAGGGTTAGGGTAAGGTTTTGGGGGGTTAGGATTAGGGTTAGGGTTAGGTTTAAGGATTGTCTTAGGGTTAGGGTTTGGTTTACGGTTACGTTTATAGTTAAGGTTAGAGTTAGGGTTAGGGTTAGGTTTTGGCTTAGGGTTACGGTTAGTGTTAGGGTTACGTTTAGGGTTAGGGTTAGGGTTACGGTTAGGGTTAGGGTTAGGGTTAGGGTTAGTGTTATGGGTTAGTGTTAGGGATAATCTTAGGGTTAGGGTTTGAGTTAATGTTAGAGTTAGTGTTAGGGTTAGGGTTTGAGTTAGGGTTACGTTAAGTGTGAAGGTTAGGTTTTGGTTTAGGGTTAGGTTTATGGTTAAGATTAGGGTTTGGATTAGTGTTAGGGTTAGCATTAGGGTTTGGGCTTGGGTTAGGATTAGTGTTAGAGTGAGGGTTAGGGATAGGGTTTGTGTTAGGGTTAGGTTTAGGGATAGGGTTAGGTTTTGGGTTAGGGTTACGGTTACTTTTAGGGTTAGGGTTAGAGTTTGGGTTAGGGTTAGGGTTGGGTTTAGGTTTACGGTTAGGGTTAGGGTTAGGGTTAGGGTTTGCATTAGGGTTAGGTTTAGGGTTAGCGTTAGGGTTTGGCTTAGGGTTAGGGTTAGGTTTAGGGTTATGTGTTAGGGTTAGGGTTTGGTTGTGGGTTTGGCTTAAGGTTAGCGTTAGGGTTCGGTTGAGGTCCTGGTTTACGGTGAGGGTTTGGGTGAGGGTTAGGTTTAGGGTTAGGGTTAGGGTTAGGGTTAGGATTAGGGTTAGGATTTGGGATTGGGTTTGGTTTAGGGTTACGTTTAGGATTAGGGTTAGAGTTAGTGTTAGGGTTAGGTTTTGGCTTAGGTTTACGGTTAGTGTTAGGGTTAGGGTTAGGCTTAGAGTTAGGGTTAATGTTTGGATTAGGGTTAGGGTTAGGTTTAGGGTTAGGGTTTGGCTTAGGTTTATGGTTAGGTTTAGGGTTAGGGTTAGGGATAGGGTTAGGGTTAGGGTTAGGGTTTGGGTTTGGGTTAGGTTTAG
>CM069542.1:2512500-2517500 GCA_035773235.1 Eospalax fontanierii | reverse complement strand
GGTTTGGGTTAGGCTTAGGGTCAGGGTTAGGGTTAGGGTTAGGGTTTGGATTAGGGTTAGGGTTAGGGTTAGGGTTAGGGTTAGGGTTAGGGTTAGGGTTAGGGTTAGATTTAGTGTTAGGATTAGGGTTTGGATTTGGGTTAGGGTTAGGGTTAGGGTTAGAGTTTGGGTTAGGGTTAGGGTTAGGGTCAGGGTTAGGGTTTGGGTTAGTGTTAGGGTTAGGGTTTGGTTTAGGGTTTGGGTTTGGTTTAGCATTAGGGTTAGGGTTAGGGTTAGGTTTAGGGTTAGGTTTTAGGATAGTGTTAGGTTTAGGGTTAGGGGTTAGGGGTTAGGAGTTAGGGTTAGTTTTAGGGTTAGGGTTTGGGGTTGGGTTATGGTTTGGGTTAGGATTAGTGTTAGGTTTAGTGTTAGGGTTAGGGTTAGGGTTAGGGTTAGGGTTAGGGTTAGCGTTTGGGTTAGAATTAGGTTTAGGGCTATTGTTAGGGTTATGATTAGGGTTAGGGATAGGGTTAGGTTTTGGGTTAAGCTTAGGTTTAGAGTTCGGGTTAGGGTTAGGGTTTGCGTTAGGGTTAGGGTTAGGTTTAGTGTTAGAGTTTGGATTATTGTTAGGTTTAGGGTTAGTGTTAGGGTTAGGGTTTAAATTAGGGTTAGGGTTAGGGTTTGGGTTAGGGTTACGGTTAAGTTAGGGTTAGGATTAGCGGTAGGGTTTGGGTTAGGTTTGGGTTAGGGTTAAGGTTAGGGTTAGGATTTGAGTTAGGGTTAGGTTTAAGCTGAGGGTTAGGCTTAGAGTTGGGTTAGGGTTTGGGTTTGGGTTAGGGTTTGGGTAAGGTTAAGGGTTTGGGTTAGTGTTAGGGTTAGGGTTAGGTTTAAGGTTTGATTCAGGGTTAGGTTTAGTGATAGGTTTAGGGTTTGTTTTAGGGTTAGGGTTAGGGTTTGTTTTAGGATTAGTGTTAGAGTGAGGGTTAGGGTTAGAGTTTGGGTTAGGGTTAGGTTTAGGGATAAGGTTAGGATTTGGGTTAGGATTAGGGTTAGGATTTGGGTTTGGGTTTGGTTTACTGTTACGTTTAGGGTTAGGGTTACGGTTAGGTTTTGGCTTAGGGTTACGGTTAGTGTTAGGGTTAGGTTACGGTTACGGTTAGGGTTAGGGTTAGGGTTAATGTTTGGATTAGGGTTAGGGTTAGGTTTAGGGTTAGGGTTTGGCTTAGGTTTATGGTTAGGTTTAGGTTTAGGGTTATGTTTAGGGTGCGGGTTAGAGTTAGGGTTTTTGTTATGGTTAGGGGTAGGTTTTGATTTAGGTATAGGGTTAGGGTTAGGATTAGGGTTTGGGTTTGGGTTAGGTTTAGGGTTAGGGTTTGTGTTTGTGTTTGTTTTAGGTTAGTGCTAGGGTTAGGATTTGGGTTAGGGTTAGGGAGAGGCTGAGGTTTAGGCTTAGAGTTGGGTTAGGGTTTGGGTTTGGGTAAGGGTTAGGGTTAGGGTTAGGGTTAGGATTTGGGTTAGGGATAGGGTTAGGTTTAGGGTTAGGGTTAGGGTTAAAGTTTGGGTTAGGGTTAGGGTTAGGGTTAGTGTTAGGTTTAAGGTTTGGGTTATGGTTAGGGTTAGGGTTAGTGTTATGGGTTAGTGTTAGGGATAATCTTAGGGATAGGGTTTGAGTTAGGGTTAGGGTTAGGGTTAGTGTTAGGGTTAGGTTTTGAGTTAGGGTTACGTTTAGGGTGAGGGTTAGGTTTTGGTTTAGGGTTAGGTTTAGGGTTAAGATTAGGGTTTGGATTAGGGTTGGGGTTAGGATTAGGTTTAGAGTTAGCATTAGGGTTTGGGTTTGCGTTAGGATTAGTGTTAGAGTGAGGGTTAGGGATAGGGTTTCTGTTAGGGTTAGGTTTAGGGATAAGGTTAGGGTTTGGGTTAGGGTTAGGGTTAGAGTTAGGGTTAGGGTTTGGTTTAGGGTTACGGTTAGGGTTAGGGTTTGCATTAGGGTTAGGGTTAGGTTTAGGGATAGGGTTTGGCTTAGGGTTACCGTTAGAGTTAGGGTTAGGTGTTAGGGTTAGGGTTAGGGTTTGGGTTTGGCTTAAGGTTAGCGTTAGGGTTTGGTTCAGGTTTAGGTTTACGGTTAGGGTTTGGATTAGGGTTAGGGTTAGGGTTAGTGTTAGTGTTAGGGTTTGGATTAGGGTTAGGGTTAGGGTTTGTGTTAGGGTTACGGTTAGAGTTAGGGTTAGGGTTAGAGGTAGGATTTGGGTTAGGTTTTGGGTTAGGGTTAGGGTTAGGGTTAGGGTTTGGGTTTGGGTTAGGTTTAGGGTTTAGGTTTTGTGTTTGGGTTTGGGTTAGGGTTACGTTTAGGGTTAGGATTTGGGTTAGGGTTAGGGTTACGCTGAGGGTTAGGCTTAGAGTTGGGTTAGGGTTTGGGTTTGGGTTAGGGTTTGGGTAAGGTTAAGGGTTTGGGTTAGGGTTAGGGTTAGGGTTAGTGTTAGGTTTAAAGTTTGGTTCAGGGTTAGGTTTAGTGATAGGTTTAGGGTTTGTTTTAGGGTTAGGGTTATGGTTAGGGTTAGGGTTTGGTTTAGGATTAGTGTTAGAGTGAGGGTTAGTGTTAGGTTTAGGGATAGGTTTAGGATTTGGGTTAGGATTAGGGTTAAGATTTGGGTTTGGGTTTGGTTTACGGCTACGTTTAGGATTAGGGTTAGAGTTAGGGTTACGGTTAGGTATTGGCTTAGGGTTACGGTTAGTGTTAGGGTTAGGGTTACGGTTAGGGTTAGGGTTAGGGTTAGGGCTAATGTTTGGATTAGGGTTAGGGTTAGGTTTAGGGTTAGGTTTGGCTTAGGTTTATGGTTAGGTTTAGGGTTAGGGTCATGTTTAGGGTGAGGGTTAGGGTTAGGGTTTGTTTTATGGTTAGGGGTAGGTTTTGAGTTAGGTATAGTGTTAGGATTAGGGTTAGGGTTTGGGTTTGGGTTAGGTTTAGGGTTAGGGTTTGTGTTTGTGTTTGGGTTAGGTTAGTGCTAGGGTTAGGATTTGGTTTAGGGTTAGGGAGAGGCTGAGGTTTAGGCTTAGAGTTGGTTTAGGGTTTGAGTTTGGGTAAGGGGTTAGGGTTAGGGTTAGGATTTGGGTTAGGGATAGGGTTAGGTTTAGGGTTAGGTTTAGGGTTAGGGTTAAGGTTTGGGTTAGGGTTAGGGTTAGGGTTAGGGTTAGTATTAGGTTTAAGGTTTGGGTTACGGTTAGGGTTAGGGTTAGTGTTATGGGTTAGTGTTAGGGATAATCTTAGGGGTAGGGTTTGAGTTAGGGTTAGGGTTAGTGTTAGGGTTAGGGTTTGAGTTAGGGTTACATTTAGGGTGAGGGTTAGGTTTTGGTTTAGGGTTAGGTTTAGGGTTAAGATTAGGGTTTGGATTAGGGTTAGGGTTAGGATTAGGTTTAGAGTTAGCATTAGGTTTTGGGTTTGGGTTAGGATCAGTGTTAGAGTGAGGGTTAGGGATAGGGTTTCTGTTAGGGTTAGGTTTAGGGATAGGGTTAGGGTTTGGGTTAGGGTTAGGGTTAGAGTTAGGGTTAGGGTTTGGTTTAGGGTTACTGTTAGGTTAGGATTTGGGTTAGGGTTAGGGTTACGTTGAGGGTTAGGCTTAGAGTTGGGTTAGGGTTTGGGTTTGGATTAGGGTTTGGGTAAGGTTAAGGGTTTGGGTTAGGGTTAGGGTTAGGGTTAGGTTTAAGGTTTGGTTCAGGGTTAGGTTTAGTGATAGGTTTAGGGTTTGTTTTAAGGTTAGGTGTAGGGTTAGGGTTAGGGTTTGGTTTAGGATTAGTGTTAGAGTGAGGGTTAGGGTTAGGGTTTGTGTTAGGGTTAGGTTTAGGGATAGGGTTAGGATTTGGGTTAGGATTAGGGTTAGGATTTGGTTTTGGGTTTGGTTTACGGTTACGTTTAGGGTTAGGATTAGAGTTAGGGTTACGGTTAGGTTTTGGCTTAGGGTTACGGTTAGTGTTAGGGTTAGGGTTACGGTTAGGGTTAGGGTTAGGGTTAGGGTTAGGGTTAATGTTTGGATTAGGGTTAGGGTTAGGTTTAGGGTTAGGGTTTGGCTTAGGTTTATGGTTAGGTTTAGGGTTAGGGTTATGTTTAGGGTGAGGGTTAGGGTTAGGGTTTGTGTTATGGTTAGCGGTAGCTTTTGGGTTAGGTATAGGGTTAGGGTTAGGGTTAGGGTTTGGGTTTGGGTTAGGTTTAGGGTTACGATTTGTGTTTGTGTTTGTTTTAGGTTAGTGCTAGGGTTAGGATTTGGGTTAGGGTTAGGGAGAGGCTGAGGTTTAGGCTTAGACTTGGGTTAGGGTTTGGGTTTGGGTAAGGGTTAGGGTTAGGGTTAGGGTTAGGATTTGGGTTAGGGATAGGGTTAGGTTTAGGGTTAGGGTTAGGGTTAAGGTTTGGGTTAGGGTTAGGGTTAGGGTTAGGGTTAGTGTTAGGTTTAAGGTTTGGGTTACGGTTAGGGTTAGGGTTAGTGTTATGGGTTAGTGTTAGGGATAATCTTAGGGGTAGGGTTTGGGTTAGGGTTAGGGTTAGTTTTAGGGTTAGGGTTTGAGTTAGGGTTACATTTAGGGTGAGGGTTAGGTTTTGGTTTAGGGTTAGGTTTAGGGTTAAGATTAGGGTTTGGATTAGGGTTGGGGTTAGGATTAGGTTTAGAGTTAGCATTAGGGTTTGGGTTTGGGTTAGGATTAGTGTTAGAGTGAGGGTTAGGGATAGGGTTTCTCTTAGGGTTAGGTTTAGGGATAGGGTTAGGGTTTGGGTTAGGGTTAGGGTTAGAGTTAGGGTTAGGGTTTGGTTTAGGGTTACGGTTAGGGTTAGGGTTTGCATTAGGGTTAGGGTTTGGCTTAGGGTTAGGGTTAGAGTTAGGGTTAGGTGTTAGGGTTAGGGTTAGGGTTTGTATTTGGCTTAAGGTTAGCGTTAGGGTTTGCTTCAGGTTTAGGTTTACGGTTAGGGTTTGGGTTAGGGTTAGGGTTAGGGTTATTGTTACGGTTAGGGTTAGGGTTAGGGTTAGGGTTAGGGTTAG
>CM069542.1:2490000-2502500 GCA_035773235.1 Eospalax fontanierii | reverse complement strand
GGTTAGGGTTAGGGTTAGTGTTTGGGTTTGGTTAGGGTTAGGGTTAGGGTTAGGGTTTGGATTAGGGTTAGGGTTAGGGTTTGGGTTAGGGTTAGGTTTAGGGTTAGGATTTGGGTTAGGGTTAGGGTTATGGTTAGGGTTAGGGTAAGGGTTAGGTTTTGGGTTTGGTTTAGGGTTAGGGTTAGAGTTAGTGTTAGGGTTAGGTTTTGCGTTTGGGTTATGTTTAGATTTAGGGTTAGGTTTTGGTTATGGTTAGGGTTATGGTTAGGGTTAGGTTAAGGGTTAGAGTGTGGGTTTGGGTTAGTGTTAGGTTTAGTGTTAGGGTTAGGGTTAGGGTTAGGGTTTGGGTTAGAATTAGGTTTAGGGCTATTGTTAGGGTTATGATTAGGGTTCGGGATAGGGTTAGGTTTTGGCTTAGGCTTAGGTTTAGAGTTCGGGTTAGGGTTAGGGTTTGCGTTAGGGTTAGGGTTAAGGTTAGGTTTAGTGTTAGAGTTTGGATTAGGGTTAGGTTTAGGGTTAGTGTTAGGGTTAGGGTTTGGATTAGGGTTAGGGTTAGGGTTTGGGTTAGGGTTACGGTTAGAGTTAGGGTTAGGGTTAGCGGTAGGGTTTGGGTTAGGTTTTGGGTTAGGGTTAGAGTTAGGGTTAGGTTTTGGGTTTGGGTTAGATTTAGGGTTAGGGTTTGTGTTTGGGTTTGGGTTAGGGTTACGGTTAGGGTTAGGATATGGGTTAGGGTTAGGGTTACGTTGAGGGTTAGGCTTAGAGTTGGGTTAGGGTTTGGGTTTGGGTTAGGGTTTGGGTAAGGTTAAGGGTTTGGGTTAGGGTTAGTGTTAGGGTTAGGTTTAAGGTTTGGTTCAGGGTTAGGTTTAGTGATAGGTTTAGGGTTTGTTTTAGGGTTAGGGTTAGGGTTTGGTTTAGGATTAGTGTTAGAGTGAGGGTTAGGGTTAGGTTTTGGGTTAGGGTTAGGTTTAGGGATAGGGTTAGGATTTGGGTTAGGATTAGGGTTAGGATTTGGGTTTGGGTTTGGTTTACGTTTACGTTTAGGGTTAGGGTTAGAGTTAGGGTTACGGTTAGGTTTTGGCTTAGGGTTACGGTTAGTGTTAGGGTTAGGGTTAGGGTTAGTGTTAGGGTTAGGGTTAATGTTTGGATTAGGGTTAGGGTTAGGTTTAGGGTTAGGGTTTGGCTTAGGTTTTTGGTTAGGTTTAGGGTTAGGGTTATGTTTAGGGTGAGGGTTAGGGTTAGGGTTTGTGTTATGGTTAGGGGTAGGTTTTGGGTTAGGTATAGGGTTAGGGTTAGGGTTAGGGTTTGGATTTGGGTTAGGTTTAGGGTTAGGGTTTGTGTTTGTGTTTGTTTTAGGATAGTGCTAGGGTTAGGATTTGGGTTAGGGTTAGGGAGTGGCTGAGGTTTAGGCTTAGAGTTGGGTTAGGGATTGGGTTTGGGTAAAGGTTAGTGTTAGAGTTAGGGTTAGGATTTGGGTTAGGAATAGGGTTAGGTTTAGGGTTAGGGTTAGGGTTAAGGTTTGGGTTAGGGTTAGGGTTAGGGTTAGGGTTAGGGTTAGGGTTAGTGTTAGGTTTAAGGTTTGGGTTACGGTTAGGGTTAGGGTTAGTGTTACGGTTTAGTGTTAGGGATAATCTTAGGGGTAGGGTTTGGGTTAGAGTTAGGGTTAGTGTTAGGGTTAGGGTTTGAGATAAGGTTACGTGTAGGGTGAGAGTTAGGTTTTGGTTTAGGGTTAGGTTTAGGGTGAAGATTAGGGTTTGGATTAGGGTTAGGGTTAGGATTAGGTTTAGAGTTAGCATTAGGGTTTGGGTTTGGGTTAGGATTAGTGTTAGAGTGAGGGTTAGGGATAGGGTTTCTGTTAGGGTTAGGTTTAGGGATAGGGTTAGGTTTTGGGTTAGGGTTAGGGTTAGAGTTAGGGTTAGGGTTTGGTTTAGGGTTACGCTTAGGGTTAAGGTTAGGGTTAGGGTTTGCCTTAGGGTTAGGCTTAGGTTTAGGGTTAGGGTTTGGCTTAGGGTTACGGTTAGGGTTAGGGTTAGGTGTTAGGGTTAGGGTTAGCGTTTGGGTTTGGCTAAAGTTTAGCGTTAGGGTTTGGTTCAGGTTTAGGGTTACGGTTAGGGTTTGGGTTAGGGTTAGGTTTAGGGTTATTGTT
Organism: Eospalax fontanierii; assembly: GCA_035773235.1. Lineage (NCBI taxonomy): Eukaryota > Metazoa > Chordata > Mammalia > Rodentia > Spalacidae > Eospalax > Eospalax fontanierii. The sequence continues at coordinate 2,500,357 of CM069542.1, read as the reverse complement.
AGGGTTAGGGTTAGTGTTACGGTTAGGGTTAGGTTAGGGTTAGGTTTTGTGTTAGGGTTTTTGAAAGGGTTAGGGTTAGTGTTTGGTTTAGGGTTAGGGTTAGGTTTAGGGTTTAGTTTAGGGTTAGGGTAAGGGTTAGGGTTAGGTTTAGGATTTGGGTTAGAGTTAGGGTTAGGGATAGGTTTTGGGATAGGGTTAGTTTTATTGTTAGGGTTAGGGTTAAGGTTTGGGTTAGGGTTAAGATTAGGGTTAGAGTTAGGGTTTGGTTTTGTGTTAGAGTTATGGTTAGGGTTAAGGTAAGGGTTAGGGTTGGGGTTTGGTTTAGGGTTAAGTTTAGGGTTAGTGTTAGGGTTAGGGTTTGTGTTTGGGTAAGGGTAAGGTTTAGAGTTACTGTTAGGGATATGGTTAGGGTTTGGTTTAGGCTTAGGGTCAGGTTTGTATTAGGGTTTGGATTATGGATAGGGTTAGGGTGAGGGTTAGGGTTAGTGTTAAGATTAGGGTTTGGATTTGGGTTCGGGTTAGGTATATGGTTAGGTTTTGGCTTAGGCTTAGGGTTAGAGTTCGGGATAGGGTTAGGGTTTGCGTTAGGGTTAGGTTTAGGGTTAGGTTTAGTGTTAGAGTTTGGTTTAGGTTTAGGTTCAGGGTTAGTGTTATGGTTAGGGTTTGGATTAGGGTTAGGGTTAGGGTTTGGATTAGGGTTACGGTTAGAGTTAGGGTTAGGATTGACGGTAGGGTTTGGGTTAGGTTTAAGGTTAGTGTTAGGGTTAGGGTTAGGTTTTGGGTTTGGGTTAGGTTTAGGGTTAGGTTTTGTCTTGTTTTTGGCTTAGGGTTACGGTTTCGGTTAGGATTTGGGTTAGGGTTAGGGTTAGGCTGAGGGTTAGGCTTAGAGATGGGTTAGGGTTTGGGTTTGGGTCAGGGTTTGGGTTAGGGTAAGGGTTTGGGTTAGGGTTAGGGTTAGGGTTAGGTTTAAGGTTTGGTTCAGGGTTAGGGTTAGGGTTAGGGTTAGTGTTTGGGTTTGGTTAGCGTTAGGGTTAGGGTTTGGATTAGGGTTAGGGTTAGGGTTTGGGTTAGGGTTAGGTTTAGGGTTAGGATTTGGGTTAGGGTTAGGGTTATGGTTAGGGTTAGGGTAAGGGTTAGGTTTTGGGTTTGGGTTAGGGTTAGGGTTAGAGTTAGTGTTAGGGTTAGGTTTTGGGTTTGGGTTAGGGTTAGATTATGGTTAGGGTTTGGTTATGGTTAGGGTTATGGTTAGGGTTAGGTTAAGGGTTAGGGTGTGGGTTTGGGTTAGTGTTAGGGTTAGGGTTAGTGTTAGGATTTGGGTTTGGATTTGGTTTAGGGTTAGGGTTAGGGTTTGGATTTGGGTTTGGGTTAGGGTTAGGGTTAGGTTAAGGTTTAGGTTTAGAGATAGGATTAGGGTTTGGGTTAGGCTTATGATCCGGGTTAGGGTTAGGGTTTGGATTAGGGTTAGAGTTAGGGTTAGGGTTAGATTTAGTGTTAGGATTAGGGTTTGGATTTGGGTTCGAGTTAGGGTTAGGTTTAGGGTTTGGGTTAGGGTTAGGGTTAGGGTTAGGGTTAGGGTTAGGGTTAGGGTTAGATTTAGTGTTAGGATTAGGGTTTGGATTTGGGTTCGGGTTAGGTTTAGGGTTAGGGTTTTTGTTAGGGTTAGGGTTAGGGTCAGGGTTATGGTTTGGGTTTGTGTTAGGGTTAGGGTTTGGGTTAGGGTTTGGGTTTGGTTTAGCGTTAGGGTTAGGGTTAGGGTTAGGTTTAGGGTTAGGTTTTAGGATAGTGTTAGGTTTAGGGTTAGGGGTTAGGTGTTAGGAGTTAGGGTTAGGGTTTGTTGTTGGGTTAGGTTTAGGGTTAGGATTAGTGTTAGGTTTAGTGTTAGGGTTAGGGTTAGGGTTTGGGTTAGAATTAGGTTGAGGGCTATTGTTAGGGTTATGATTAGGGTTACGGATAGGGTTAGGTTTTGGCTTAGGCTTAGGTTTAGTGTTCGGGTTAGGGTTAGGGTTTGCGTTAGGGTTAGGGTTAGGGTTAGGTTTAGTGTTAGAGTTTGGATTAGGGTTAGGGTTAGAGTTAGTGTTAGGGTTAGGGTTTGGATTAGGGTTAGGGTTAGGTTTTGTGTTAGGGTTACGGTTAGAGTTAGGGTTAGGGTTAGTGGTAGGGTTTGGGTTAGGTTTTGGGTTAGGGATAGGGTTAGGATTAGGGTTGGGGTTTGGTTTAGGTTTAGGGTTAGGGTTTGTGTTTGGGTTTGGGTTAGGGTTACGTTTAGGGTTAGGATTTGGGTTAGGGTTAGCATTACGCTGAGGGTTAGACTTAGAGTTGGGTTAGGGTTTGGGTTTGGGTTACGGTTTGGGTAAGGTTAAGGGTCTGGTTTAGGTTTAGGGTTAGGGTTAGTGTTAGGTTTTTAGTTTGGTTCAGGGTTAGGTTTAGTGATAGGTTTAGGGTTTGTTTTAGGGTTAGGGTTTGGTTTAGGATTAGTGCTAGAGTGAGGATTAGGGTTAGGTTTAGGGATAGGGTTAGGATTTGGGTTAGGATTAGGGTTAGGATTTGGGTTTGGGTTTGGTTTACGGTTACGTTTAGGGTTAGGGTTAGAGTTAGGGTTATGGTTAGGTTTTGGCTTAGGGTTACGGTTTGTGTTAGGGTTAGGGTTACGGTCAGGGTTCGGGTTAGGGTTAGGGTTAGGGTTAATGTTTGGATTAGGGTTAGGGTTAGGTTTAGGGTTAGGGTTTGGCTTAGGTTTATGGTTAGGTTTAGGGTTAGGGTTATGTTTAGGGTGAGGGTTAGGGTTAGAGTTTGTTTTATGGTTAGGGGTAGGTTTTGAGTTAGGTATAGGGTTAGGGTTAGGGTTAGGGTTTGGGTTTGGGTTAGGTTTAGGGTTAGGGTTTGTGTTTGTGTTTGGGTTAGGTTAGTCCTAGGGTTAGGATTTGGTTAGGGTTAGGGAGAGGCTGAGGTTTAGACTTAGATTTGGTTTAGGGTTAGGGTTAGGGTTAGGGTTAGGGTTAGGGTTAGGGTTAGGGTTAGGATTAGGGATAGGGTTAGGTTTAGGGTTAGGGTTAGGGTTAAGGTTTGGGTTAGGGTTAGGGTTAGGGTTAGGGTTAGGGTTAGGTTTAAGGTTTGGGTTACGGTTAGGGTTAGGGTTAGTGTTATGGGTTAGTGTTAGGGATAATCTTAGGGGTAGGGTTTGAGTTAGGGTTAGGGTTAGTGTTAGGGTTAGGGTTTGAGTTAGGGTTACATTTAGGGTGAGGGTTAGGTTTTGGTTTAGGGTTAGGTTTAGGGTTAAGATTAGGGTTTGGATTATGGTTAGGGTTAGGATTAGGTTTAGAGTTAGCATTAGGTTTTGGGTTTGGGTTAGGATTAGTGTTAGAGTGAGGGTTAGGGATAGGGTTTCTGTTAGGGTTAGGTTTAGGGATAGGGTTAGGGTTTGGGTTAGGGTTAGGGTTAGAGTTAGGGTTAGGGTTTGGTTTAGGGTTACGGTTAGGGTTAGGATTTGGGTTAGGGTTAGGGTTACGTTGAGGGATAGGCTTAGGGTTAGGGTTAGGGTTAGGGTTAGGCTTAGGATTTGGGTTAGGGATAGGGATAGGGTTAGGTTAAGGGTTAGGGTTAGGGTTAAGGTTTGGGTTAAGGTTAGGGTTAGGGTTAGGGTTAGTGTTAGGTTTAAGGTTTCGGTTACGGTTAGGGTTAGGGTTAGTGTTATGGGTTAGTGTTAGGGATAATCTTAGGGGTAGGGTTTGAGTTAGGGTTAGGGTTAGTGTTAGGGTTAGGGTTTGAGTTAGGTTTACGTTTAGGGTGAGGGTTAGGTTTTGGGTAAGGTTAAGGGTTTGGGTTAGGGTTAGGGTTAGGGTTAGGTTTAAGGTTTGGTTCACGGTTATGTTTAGTGATAGGTTTAGGGTTTGTTTTAGGGTTAGGGGTAGGGTTAGGTTTAGGGTTAGGTTTAGGATTAGTGTTAAAGTGAGGGTTAGGGTTAGGGTTTGTGTTAGGGTTAGGTTTAGGGATAGGGTTAGGATTTGGGTTAGGATTAGGGTTAGGATTTGGGTTTGGGTTTGGTTTACGGTTACGTTTAGGGTTAGGGTTAGAGTTAGGGTTACGGTTAGGTTTTGGCTTAGGGTTACGGTTAGTGTTAGGGTTAGGGTTACGGTTAGGGTTAGGGTTAGGGTTAGGGTTAATGTTTGGATTAGGGTTAGGGTTAGGTTTAGGGTTAGGGTTTGGCTTAGGTTTATGGTTAGGTTTAGGGTTAGTGTTATGTTTAGGGTGAGGGTTAGGGTTAGGGTTTGTGTTATGGTTAGGGGTAGGTTTTGGGTCAGGTATAAGGTTAGGGTTAGGGTTAGGGTTTGGGTTTGGGTTAGGTTTAGTGTTAGGGTTTGTGTTTGTGTTTGTTTTAGGTTAGTAGTAGGGTTAGAATTTGGGTTAGGGTTAGGGAGAGGCTGAGGTTTAGGCTTAGAGTTGGGTTAGGGTTTGGGTTTGGGTATGGGTTAGGGTTAGGGTTAGAGTTATGGTTAGGGTTTGGTTTAGGGTTACGTTTAGGGTTAGGGTTAGGGTTAGGGTTTGCATTAGGGTTAGGGTTAGATTTAGGGTTAGGGTTTGGCTTAGGGTTACGGTTAGGGTTAGGGTTAGGTGTTAGGGTTAGGGTTAGGGTTTGGGTTTGGCTTAAGGTTAGCGTTAGGGTTTGGTTCAGGTTTAGGTTTACGGTTAGGGTTTCGGTTAGGGTTAGGGTTAGGGTTATTGTTAGGGTTAGGGTTAGGGTTAGGTTAGGGTTAGGTTTTGTGTTAGGGTTTTTGTAAGGGTTAGGGTTAGTGTTTGGTTTAGGTTTAGGGTGAGGGTTAGGGTTTAGTTTAGGGTTAGGGTAAGGGTTAGGGTTAGGTTTAGGATTTGGGTTAGAGTTAGGGTTAGGGATAGGTTTTGGGATAGGGTTAGTTTTATTGTTAGGGTTAGGGTTAAGGTTTGGGTTAGGGTTAAGATTAGGGTTAGAGTTAGGGTTTGGGTTTGGGTTAGAGTTATGGTTAGGGTTAAGGTAAGGGTTAGGGTTGGGGTTTGGTTTAGGATTAAGTTTAGGGTTAATGTTAGGGTTAGGGTTTGGGTTTGGGTTAGGGTAAGGTTTAGGGTTAGGGTTAGGGATATGGTTAGGGTTTGGGTTAGGTTTAGTGTCAGGTTTGTATTAGGGTTTGAATTATGGATAGGGTTAGGGTTAGGGTTAGGGTTAGTGTTAAGATTAGGGTTTGGATTAAGGTTCGGTTTAGGGATATGGTTAGGTTTTGGCTTAGGCTTACGGTTAGAGTTCGGGTTAGGGTTAGGGTTTGCGTTAGGGTTAGGTTTAGGCTTAGGTTTAGTGTTAGAGTTTGGTTTAGGGTTAGGTTCAGGGTTAGTGTTACGGTTAGGGTTTGGATTAGGGTTAGGGTTAGGGTTTGGGTTAGGGTTGCGGTTAGAGTTAGGGTTAGATTAGCGGTAGGGTTTGGGTTAGGTTTAGGGTTAGGGTTAGGGTTAGGGTTAGGTTTTGGGTTTGGGTTAGGTTTAGGGTTAGGTTTTGTCTTTGGGTTTGGGTTAGGGTTACGGTTTCGGTTAGGATTTGGGTAAGGGTTAGGGTTAGGGTTAGGCTGAGGGTTAGGCTTAGAGATGGGTTTTGGTTTGGGTTTGGGTTAGGGTTTGGGTTAGGTTAAGGGTTTGGTTTATGGTTAGGGTTAGGGTTAGGGTTAGGTTTAAGGTTTGGTTCAGGGTTAGGTTTAGGGATAGGGTTAGGGTTTGTGTTAGGGTTAGGGTTAGGATTAGGTTTAGGGTTTGGTTTAGGATTAGTGTTAGAGTGAGGGTTAGGGTTAGGTTTTGGGTTAGGGTTAGGTTTAGGGATAGGGTTAGGGTTTGGGTTAGGGTTAGGGTTAGGGATAGGGTTAGAATTAGGGTTAGGATTTGGGTTTTGGTTTGATTTACGGTTACGTTTAGGGTTAGGGTTAGAGTAAGGGTTAGGGTTAGGTTTTGGCTTAGGGTTACGGTTAGTGTTAGGATTAGGGTTACGGTTAGGGTTAGGTTTAGGGTTAGGGTTAGGGTTAATGTTTGGATTAGGGTTAGGGTTAGTTTTAGGGTTAGGTTTGGCTGAGGGTTATGGTTAGGTTTAGGGTTAGGGTTAGAGTTAGGGTGAGGGTTAGGGTTAGGGTTTGTGATATATTTAGGGGTAGGGTTTGGGTTAGGGATAGGGTTAGAGTTAGGGTTAGGGTTTGGGTTTGAGTTAGATTTAGCATTACGGTTTGTGTTTCTATTTGGGTTAGGGTTAGTGCTAGCGTTAGGATTTGGGTTAGGGTTAGGGAGAGGCTGAGGGTTAGGCTTAGAGTTGGGTTAGGGTTTGGGTTTGGGTAACGGTTAGGGTTAGGGTTAGGTTTTGGGTTTGGGTTAGGGTTAGGTTTAGGATTAGGGTTTGGTTAGGGTTAGGGTTATGGTTAGGGTTAGGGTAAGGGTTAGGGTGTGGGTTTGGGTTAGTGTTATGGTTAGGGTTAGTGTTAGGGTTAGGGTTTGAATTTGGCTTAGGGTTAGGGTTAGGGTTAGGGTTAGGGTTTTTGTTTGGGTTAGATTTAGGGTTAGCATTTGGGTTTGGTTTAGGTTTAGGGTTAGGGTAAGGGTTTGGCGGGTTAGGGTTAGGGTTAGGGTTAGGTTTTGGGTTAGGGTTAGGTTTATGTTTAGGGTTAGAGATAGGGTTAGGGTTTGGGTTAGGCTTAGGATCAGGGTTACGGATAGGGTTTGGATTAGGGTTAGGGTTAGGGATAGGGTTAGATTTAGTGTTTGGATTTGGGTTTGGATTTGGGTTCGATTTAGGGTTAGGGTTAGGGTTTGGGTTAGGGTTAGTGTTAGGGTTATGGTTAGGGTTAGGGTTAGTGTTTAGTTTAGTGTTAGGTTTAGGGTTAGGGGTTAGGGGTTAGGAGTTAGGGTCAGGGTTAGGGTTACGGTTTGGGGTTGGGTTAGGGTTAGTGTTAGGATTGGTGTTAGGTTTAGGCTTAGGGTTATGGTTAGGGTTAGGGTTAGTGTTTGGGTTAGAATTAGGTTTAGGGCTATTGTTAGGGTTAGGGTTAGGGTTAGGAATAGGGTTATGTTTTGGCTTAGGCTTAGGTTTAGAGTTCGGGTTAGGGTTAGGGTTTGCGTTAGGGTTAGGGTTAGGGTTAGGTTTAGTGTTAGGGTTTGGATTAGGGTTAGGGTTAGGGTTACGGTTAGAGTTAGGGTTAGGGTTAGCGGTAGGGTTTGGTTAGGGTTAGGGTTAGGGTTAGGGTTTGGGTTTGTGTTAGGTTTAGGGGTACGTTTTGTGTTTGGGTTTGGGTTAGTGTTACGGTTAGGGTTAGGATTTGGGTTAGGGTTAGGGTTAGGCTGAGGGTTAGGCTTAGAGTTGGGTTAGGGTTTGGGTTTGGGTTAGGGTTTGGGTTAGGTTTAGGGTTAGGATTTGGGTTAGGGTAAGGGTTTGGGTTAGGGTTAGGGTTAGGGTTAGGTTTAAGGTTTCGGTTACGGTTAGGGTTAGGGTTAGTGTTCTGGGTTAGTGTTAGGTATAATACTAGGGTTAGGGTTTGAGTTAGGTTTAGGGTTAGTGTTAGGGTTAGGATTTGAGTTAGGGTTACGTGTAGGGTGAGGGTTAGGTTTTGGTTTAGGGTTAGGTTTAGGTTTAAGATTAGGATTTGGATTAGGTTTAGGGTTAGAATTAGGATTAGGGTTAGCAATAGGCTTTGGGTTTGGGTTAGGATTAGTGTTAGAGTGAGGGTTAGGGATAGGGTTTGGGTTAGGCTTAGGTTTAGGGATAGGGTTAGGGTTTGGGTTAGGGTTAGGGTTAGGGTTAGGATTTGGTTTTGGGTTACGGTTACTTTTATGGTTAGGGTTAGAGTTACAGTTATGGTTAGGGTTTGGGTTAGGGTTAGTTTTATGGTTAGGATTTGGGTTAGGTTTAGGGTTATGGTTAGGGTTAGGGTAAGGGTTAGGATTTGGTTTTGGGTTAGGGTTACGGTTAGGGTTAGTGTGTGGGTTAGGTTTTGGGTTTGGGTTAGGGTTAGGTTTAGGATTAGGGTTTGGTTAGGGTTAGGGTTATGGTTAGGGTTAGGGTAAGGGTTAGGGTGTGGGTTTGGGTTAGTGTTATGGTTAGGGTTAGTGTTAGGGTTAGGGTTTGAATTTGGCTTAGGGTTAGGGTTAGGGTTAGGGTTAGGGTTTTTGTTTGGGTTAGATTTAGGGTTAGCATTTGGGTTTGGTTTAGGTTTAGGGTTAGGGTAAGGGTTTGGCGGGTTAGGGTTAGGGTTAGGGTTAGGTTTTGGGTTAGGGTTAGGTTTATGTTTAGGGTTAGAGATAGGGTTAGGGTTTGCGTTAGGCTTAGGATCAGGGTTAGGGATAGGGTTTGGATTAGTTTTAGGCTTAGGGATAGGCTTAGATTTAGTGTTTGGATTTGGGTTTGGATTTGGGTTCGATTTAGGGTTAGGGTTAGGGTTTCGGTTAGGGTTAGGGTTAGGGTTACTGTTAGGTTTAGGGTTAGGGTTTAGGTTAGTGTTAGGTTTAGGGTTAGGGGTTAGGGGTTAGGAGTTAGGGTCAGGGTTAGGTTTACGGTTTGTGGTTGGGTTAGGGTTAGTGTTAGGATTAGTGTTAGGTTTAGGGTTAGGGTTAGGGTTAGGGTTAGGGTTAGTGTTTGGGTTAGAATTAGGTTTAGGGCTATTGTTAGGGTTAGGGTTAGGGTTAGGAATAGGGTTATGTTTTGGCTTAGGCTTAGGTTTAGAGTTCGGGTTAGGGTTTGGGTTTGCGTTAGGGTTAGGGTTAGGGTTAGGTTTAGTGTTAGGGTTTGGATTAGGGTTAGGGTTAGGGTTACGGTTAGAGTTAGGGTTAGGGTTAGCGGTAGGGTTTGGTTAGGGTTAGGGTTAGGGTTAGGGTTTGGGTTTGTGTTAGGTTTCGGGGTACGTTTTGTGTTTGGGTTTGGGTTAGTGTTACGGTTAGGGTTAGGATTTGGGTTAGGGTAAGGGTTAGGCTGAGGGTTAGGCTTAGAGTTGGGTTAGGGTTTGGGATTGGGTTAGGGTTTGGGTTAGGTTTAGGGTTAGGATTTGGGTTAGGGTAAGGGTTTGGGTTAGGGTTAGGGTTAGGGTTAAGTTTAGGGTTAGGGTTTATGTTAGTGCTAGTTTTAGATTTAGGGGTTAGGGGTTACGAGTTAGGGTTAGGGTTAGGGTAAGGGTTTCGGTTAGGGTTAGGGTTAGGGTTTGTGGTTTTGTTAAGGTTAGGGTTAGGATTAGTGTTAGGTTTAGGCTTAGGGTTAGGGTTAGGATTAGGGTTAGGGTTAGGTTTAGGGTTTGGGTTAGAAGTAGGTTTAGGGCTATTGTTAGGGTTAGGGTTAGTGTTAGGGATAGGGTTAGGTTTTTTGTTATGGTTAGGGTTAGGTTTAGGATTAGGTTTAGGATTTGGGTTTGGGTTTGGTTTACGGTTACGTTTAGGGTTAGGGTTAGAGTTAGGGTTAGGGTGAGGTTTTAGCTTAGGGTTACGGTTAGTGTTAGGGTTAGGGTTACGGTTAGGGTTAGGGTTAGGATGAGGGTTAGGGTTAGGGTTTGGGTTAGCGTTAGGGTTAGGGTTAGGGTTAGGGTTATATGTTAGTGTTAGGGTTAACCTTAGGGTTAGGGTTTGAATGAGGTTTAGGTTTGGGGTTAGGGTTAGGGTTAGGATTAGGGTTTGGTTTTGTGTTAGGGTTAGGGTGAGGGTTAGGGTTTGGGTTAGGGTTATATTTAGGGTTAAGGTTAGGGTTTGGATTAGTGTTAGGTTTAGGATTAGGTTTAGGGTTAGAATTAGGTTTTGGGTTTGGGTTAGGATTAGGGTTAGAGTGAGGGTTAGGGTTAGGGTTAGGGTTAGGGTTAGTTTTGGGATAGTGTTAGGGTTTGGGTTAGGGTTAGGGTTAGGGTTAGTGTTAGGATTTGGGTTTGCCTTTGGGTTACGGTTACGTTTAGGGTTAGGGTAAGAGTTAGGGTTAGGGTTAGGATTTGGCTTAGGGTTATGGTTAAGGTTAGGGTTAGGGTTAGGGTTAGGGTGAGGTTTAGGGTTAGGGTTTGGGTTAGGGTTAGGGTTAGGGTTAGGGTTTGGCTTAGGTTTAGGGTTAGGGTTAGGGTTAGGGGTTAGGATTAGGGTTAGGGTTAGGGTTTGAGTTTGAGTTAGGGTTAGTGTTAGCGTTAGGGTTTGGTTCATGGTTAGGGTTAGGGTTTGGGTGAGGGTTAGGGTTAGAGTTACAGTTAAGGTTAGGGTTTGGGTTAGGGTTAAGTTTAGTGTTAGGGTTAGAGATAGAGTTAGTGTTTGGGTTAGAGTTAGGGGAAGGGTTTGTGTTAGGGTTAGGGTTATGGTTAGGGTTAGGGTTTGGGTTAGCGTTAGGGTTAGGGTTAGGTTTTGGGGTAGG
>CM069542.1:2480000-2482500 GCA_035773235.1 Eospalax fontanierii | reverse complement strand
AGAGTTAGTGTTAGGGTTTGGGTTTGGGTTAGATTTAGGGTTACGGTTTGTGTTTGTATTTTTGGTTAGGGTTAGTGCTAGCGATAGGATTTGGGTTAGGGTTAGGGAGAGGCTGAGGGTTAGGCTTAGAGTTGGGTTAGGGTTTGGGTTTGGGTTAGGGTTTGGGTTAGGTTTAGGGTTAGGATTTGGGTTAGGGTAAGGGTTTGGGTTAGGGTTAGGGTTAGGGTTAAGTTTAGGGTTAGGGTTTATGTTAGTGCTAGTTTTAGATTTAGGGGTTAGGGGTTACGAGTTAGGGTTAGGGTTAGGGTAAGGGTTTCGGTTAGGGTTAGGGTTAGGGTTTGTGGTTTTGTTAAGGTTAGGGTTAGGATTAGTGTTAGGTTTAGGGTTAGGGTTAGGGTTAGGATTAGGGTTAGGGTTAGGTTTAGGTTTTGGGTTAGAATTAGGTTTAGGGCTATTGTTAGGGTTAGGGTTAGGGTTAGGGATAGGGTTAGGTTTTTTGTTATGGGTAGGGTTAGGTTTAGGATTAGGTTTAGGATTTGGGTTTGGGTTTGGTTTACGGTTACGTTTAGGGTTAGGGTTAGAGTTAGGGTTAGGGTGAGGTTTTAGCTTAGGGTTACGGTTAGTGTTAGGGTTAGGGTTACGGTTAGGGTTAGGGTTAGGATGAGGGTTAGGGTTAGGGTTTGGGTTAGCGTTAGGGTTAGGGTTAGGGTTAGGGTTAGGGTTAGGGTTATATGTTAGTGTTAGGGTTAACCTTAGGGTTAGGGTTTGAATGAGGTTTAGGTTTGGGGTTAGGGTTAGGGTTAGAATTAGGGTTTGGTTTTGTGTTAGGGTTAGGGTGAGGGTTAGGGTTTGGGTTAGGGTTATATTTAGGGTTAAGGTTAGGGTTTGGATTAGTGTTAGGTTTAGGATTAGGTTTAGGGTTAGAATTAGGTTTTGGGTTTGGGTTAGGATTGGGGTTAGAGTGAGGGTTAGGGTTAGGGTTAGGGTTAGGGTTAGTTTTGGGATAGTGTTAGGGTTTGGGTTAGGGTTAGGGTTAGGGTTAGTGTTAGGATTTGGGTTTGCCTTTGGGTTACGGTTATGTTTAGGGTTAGGGTAAGAGTTAGGGTTAGGGTTAGGATTTGGCTTAGGGTTATGGTTAATGTTAGGGTTAGGGTTAGGGTTAGGGTGAGGTTTAGGGTTAGGGTTTGGGTTAGGATTAGGGTTAGGGTTAGGGTTTGGCTTAGGTTTAGGGTTAGGGTTAGGGTTAGGGGTTAGGATTAGGGTTAGGGTTAGGGTTTGAGTTTGAGTTAGGGTTAGTGTTAGCGTTAGGGTTTGGTTCATGGTTAGGGTTAGGGTTTGGGTGAGGGTTAGGCATAGAGTTACAGTTAAGGTTAGGGTTAGGGTTAGTGTTTGTGTTAGAATTAGGTTTAGGGCTATTGTTAGGGTTAGGGTTAGGGTTAGGAATAGGGTTATGTTTTGGCTTAGGCTTAGGTTTAGAGTTCGGGTTAGGGTTAGGGTTTGCGTTAGGGTTAGGGTTAGGGTTAGGTTTAGTGTTAGGGTTTGGATTAGGGTTAGGGTTAGGGTTCCGGTTAGAGTTAGGGTTAGGGTTAGCGGTAGGGTTTGGTTAGGGTTAGGGTTAGGGTTAGGGTTTGGGTTTGTGTTAGGTTTCGGGGTACGTTTTGTGTTTGGGTTTGGGTTAGTGTTACGCTTAGGGTTAGGATTTGGGTTAGGGTTAGGGTTAGGCTGAGGGTTAGGCTTAGAGTTGGGTTAGGGTTTGGGTTTGGGTTAGGGTTTGGGTTAGGTTTAGGGTTAGGATTTGGGTTAGGGTAAGGGTTTGGGTTAGGGTTAGGGTTAGGGTTAAGTTTAGGGTTAGGGTTTATGTTAGTGCTAGTTTTAGATTTAGGGGTTAGGGGTTACGAGTTAGGGTTAGGGTTAGGGTAAGGGTTTCGGTTAGGGTTAGGGTTAGGGTTTGTGGTTTTGTTAAGGTTAGGGTTAGGATTAGTGTTAGGTTTAGGGTTAGGGTTAGGGTTAGGATTAGGGTTAGGGTTAGGTTTAGGGTTTGGGTTAGAATTAGGTTTAGGGCTATTGTTAGGGTTAGGGTTAGGGTTAGGGATAGGGTTAGGTTTTTTGTTATGGTTAGGGTTAGGTTTAGGATTAGGTTTAGGATTTGGGTTTGGGTTTGGTTTACGGTTACGTTTAGGGTAAGGGTTAGAGTTAGGGTTAGGGTGAGGTTTTAGCTTAGGGTTACGGTTAGTGTTAGGGTTAGGGTTACGGTTAGGGTTAGGGTTAGGATGAGGGTTAGGGTTAGGGTTTGGGTTAGCGTTAGGGTTAGGGTTAGGGTTAGGGTTAGGGTTAGGGTTATATGTTAGTGTTAGGGTTAACCTTAGGGTTAGGGTTTGAATGAGGTTTAGGTTTGGGGTTAGGGTTAGGGTTAGAATTAGGGTTTGGTTTTGTGTTAGGGTTAGGGTGAGGGTTAGGGTTTGGGTTAGGGTTATATTTAGGGTTAAGGTTAGGGTTTGGA
>CM069542.1:2470000-2472500 GCA_035773235.1 Eospalax fontanierii | reverse complement strand
TAAGTTTTGGGTTAGGGTTAAGATTAGGGTTAGAGTTAGGGTTTGGGTTTTTGTTAGAGTTATGGTTAGGGTTAAGGTAAGAGTTAGGGTTGGGGTTTGGTTTAGGATTAAGTTTAGGGTTAGTGTTAGGGTTAGGGTTTGGGTTTGTGTTAGGGTAAGGTTTAAGGTTAGGGTTAGGGATATGGTTAGGGTTTGGGTTAGGCTTAGGGTCAGGTTTGTATTAGGGTTTGGATTATGGATAGGGTTAGGTTTAGGGTTAGGGTTAGTGTTAAGATTAGGGTTTGGATTTGGGTTCGGGTTAGGGATATGGTTAGGTTTTGGCTTAGGCTTACGGTTAGAGTTCGGGTTAGGGTTAGGGTTTGCCTTAGGGTTAGGTTTAGGCTTAGGTTTAGTGTTAGAGTTTGGTTTAGGGTTAGGTTCAGGGTTAGTGTTACGGTTAGGGTTTGGATTAGTGTTAGGGTTAGGGTTTGGGTTAGGGTTACGGTTAGAGTTAGGGTTAGGGTTAGCAGTAGGGTTTGGGTTAGGTTTAGGGTTAGGGTTAGGGTTAGGTTTTGGGTTTGGGTTAGGTTTAGGGTTAGGTTTTGTCTTTGGGTTTGGGTTAGGGATACGGTTTCGGTTAGGATTTGGGTTAGGGTTAGGGTTAGGCTGAGGGTTAGGCTTAGAGATGGTTAGGGTTTGGGTTTGGGTTAGGGTTTGGGTTAGGTTAAGGGTTTAGGTTAGGGTTAGGGTTAGGGTTAGCGTTCGGTTTAAGGTTTGGTTCAGGGTTAGGTTTAGGGATAGGGTTAGGGTTTGTGTTAGGGTTAGGGTTAGGGTTAGGGTTAGGGTTTGGTTTAGGATTAGTGTTAGAGTGAGGGTTAGGGTTAGGTTTTGGGATAGGGTTAGGGTTTGGGTTAGGGTTAGAGTTAGGGTTAGAATTAGGGTTAGGATTTGGGTTTTGGTTTGGTTTACGGTTACGTTTAGGGTTAGGGTTAGAGTTAGGATTAGGGTTAGGTTTTGGCTTAGGGTTACGGTTAGTGTTAGGGTTAGGGTAACGGTTAGGGTTAGGGTTAGGTTTAGGGTTAGGGTTAGGGTTAATGTTTGGATTAGGGTTAGGGTTAGTTTTAGGGTTAGGGTTTGGCTGAGGGTTATGGTTAGGTTTAGGGTTAGGGTTAGGGTTAGGGTGAGGGTTAGGGTTAGGGTTTGTGATATATTTAGGGGTAGCGTTTGGGTTAGGGATAGGGTTAGAGTTAGTGTTAGGGTTTGGGTTTGGGTTAGATTTAGGGTTACGGTTTGTGTTTGTATTTTTGGTTAGGGTTAGTGCTAGCGTTAGGATTTGGGTTAGGGTTAGGGAGAGGCTGAGTGTTAGGCTTAGAGTTGGGTTAGGGTTTGGGTTTGGGTAAGGGTTAGGGTTAGGGATAGGGTTAGGATTTGGGTTAGGGTTAGGGTTAGGTTTAGGGTTAGGGTTTGAGTTAGGTTTAGGGTTAGTGTTAGGGTTAGGGTTTGAGTTAGGGTTACGTTTAGGGTGAGGGTTAGGTTTTGGTTTAGGGTTAGTTTTAGGGTTAAGATTAGGATTTGGATTAGGTTTAGGGTTAGGATTAGGTTTAGGGTTAGCATTAGGCTTTGGGTTTGGGTTAGGATTAGTGTTAGAGTGAGGGTTAGGGATAGGGTTTGGGTTAGGCTTAGGTTTAGGGACAGGGTTAGGGTTTGGGTTAGGGTTAGGCTTAGGGTTAGGATTTGGTTTTGGGTTACGGTTACTTTTATGGTTAGGGTTAGAGTTATGGTTAGTGTTAGGGTTTGGGTTAGGGTTAGTTTTATCGTTAGGATTTGGGTTAGGTTTAGGGTTATGGTTAGGGTTAGTGTAAGGGTTAGGATTTGGTTTTGGGTTAGGGTTACGGTTAGGGTTAGTGTGAGGGTTAGGTTTTGGGTTTGGGTTAGGGTTAGGTTTAGGGTTAGGGTTTGGTTAGGGTTAGGGATATGGTTAGGGTTAGGGTAAGGGTTAGGGTGTGGGTTTCGGTTACTGTTATGGTTAGGGTTAGTGTTAGGGTTAGGGTTTGAATTTGGCTTAGGGTTAGGGTTAGGGTTAGGGTTAGGGTTTGGGTTTGGGTTAGATTTAGGGTTAGCGTTTAGGTTTGGTTTAGGGTTAGGGTTAGGGTAAGGGTTTGGCGGGTTAGGGTTAGGGTTTTGGTTAGGTTTTGGGTTAGGGTTAGGTTTATGTTTAGGGTTAGAGATAGGGTTAGGGTTTGGATTAGGCTTAGGATCAGGGTTAGGGATAGGGTTTGGATTAGGTTTAGGGTTAGGGTTAGGGTTAGATTTAGTGTTAGGATTTGGGTTTGGATTTGGGTTCAGTTTAGGGTTAGGGTTAGGGTTTGGGTTAGGGTTAGGGTTAGGGTTAGGTTTAGGGTTAGGATTTAGGTTAGTGTTAGGTTTAGGGTTAGGAGTTAGGGGTTAGGAGTTAGGGTCAGGGTTAGGGTTACGGTTTGGGGTTGGGTTAGGGTTAGTGGTAGGATTAGTGTTAGGTTTA
>CM069542.1:2457500-2460000 GCA_035773235.1 Eospalax fontanierii | reverse complement strand
TAGGATTTGGGTTTTGGTTTGGTTTACGGTTACGTTTAGGGTTAGGGTTAGAGTTAGGATTAGGGTTAGGTTTTGGCTTAGGGTTACGGTTAGTGTTAGGGTTAGGGTTACGGTTAGGGGTAGGGTTAGGTTTAGGGTTAGGGTTAGGGTTAATGTTTGGATTAGGGTTAGGGTTAGTTTTAGGGTTAGGGTTTGGCTGAGGGTTATGGTTAGGTTTAGGGTTAGGGTTAGGGTTAGGGTGAGGGTTAGGGCTAGGGTTTGTGATATATTTAGGGGTAGCGTTTGGGTTAGGGATAGGGTTAGAGTTAGTGTTAGGGTTTGGGTTTGGGTTAGATTTAGGGTTATGGTTTGTGTTTGTATTTTTGGTTAGGGTTAGTGCTAGCGTTAGGATTTGGGTTAGGGTTAGGGAGAGGCTGAGGGTTAGGCTTAGAGTTGGGTTAGGGTTTGGGTTTGGGTAAGGGTTAGGGTTAGGGTTAGGGTTAGGATTTGGGTTAGGGTTAGGGTTAGGTTTAGGGTTAGGGTTTGAGTTAGGTTTAGGGTTAGTGTTAGTGTTAGGGTTTGAGTTAGGGTTACGTTTAGGGTGAGGGTTAGGTTTTGGTTTAGGGTTAGTTTTAGGGTTAAGATTAGGATTTGGATTAGGTTTAGGGTTAGGATTAGGTTTAGGGTTAGCATTAGGCTTTGGGTCTGGGTAAGGATTAGTGTTAGAGTGAGGGTTAGGGATAGGGTTTGGGTTAGGCTTAGGTTTAGGGATAGGGTTAGGGTTTGGGTTAGGGTTAGGCTTAGGGTTAGGATTTGGTTTTGGGTTACGGTTAGTTTTATGGTTAGGGTTAGAGTTATGGTTAGTGTTAGGGTTTGTGTTAGGGTTAGTTTTATCGTTAGGATTTGGGTTAGGTTTAGGGTTATGGTTAGGGTTAGTGTAAGGGTTAGGATTTGGGTTTGGGTTAGGGTTAGGTTTAGGGTTAGGGTTTGGTTAGGGTTAGGGATATGGTTAGGGTTAGGGTAAGGGTTAGGGTGTGGGTTTGGGTTAGTGTTATGGTTAGGGTTAGTGTTAGGGTTAGGGTTTGAATTTGGCTTAGGGTTAGGGTTAGGGTTAGGGTTAGGGTTTGGGTTTGGGTTAGATTTAGGGTTAGCGTTTAGGTTTGGTTTAGGGTTAGGGTTAGGGTAAGGGTTTGGCGGGTTAGGGTTAGGGTTAGGGTTAGGTTTTGGGTTAGGGTTAGGTTTATGTTTAGGGTTAGAGATAGGGTTAGGGTTTGGATTAGGCTTAGGATCAGGGTTAGGGATAGGGTTTGGATTAGGTTTAGGGTTAGGGTTAGGGTTAGATTTAGTGTTAGGATTTGGGTTTGGATTTGGGTTCAGTTTAGGGTTAGGGTTAGGGTTTGGGTTAGGGTTAGGGTTAGGGTTAGGTTTAGGGTTAGGATTTAGGTTAGTGTTAGGTTTAGGGTTAGGAGTTAGGGGTTAGGAGTTAGGGTCAGGGTTAGGGTTACGGTTTGGGGGTGGGTTAGGGTTAGTGGTAGGATTAGTGTTAGGTTTAGGGTTAGGGTTAGGGTTAGGGTTAGGGTTAGGGTTTGGGTCAGAATTAGGTTTAGGGCTATTGTTAGGGTTAGGGTTAGGGTTAGGAATAGGGTTATGTTTTGGTTTAGGCTTAGGTTTAGAGTTCGGGTTAGTGTTAGGGTTTGCGTTAGGGTTAGGGTTAGGGTTAGGTTTAGTGTTAGGGTTAGGTTTAGGGGTAGGTTTTGTGTTTGGGTTTGGGTTAGTGTTACGGTTAGGGTTAGGATTTGGGTTAGGGTTAGGGTTAGGCTGAGGGTTAGGCTTAGAGTTGGGTTAGGGTTTGGGTTTGGGTTAGGTTTAGGGTTAGGATTTCTGTTAGGGTTAGGGTTAGTTTAAGGGTTTGGTTTAGGGTTAGGGTTAGGGTTAGGTTTAGGGTTAGTGTTTATGTTCGTGCTAGGTTTAGATTTAGGGGTTAGGGGTTACGAGTTAGGGTTAGGGTTAGGGTAAGGGTTTGGGTTAGGGTTAGGGTTAGGGTTTGGGATTGGGTTAGGGTTAGGATTAGTGTTAGGTTTAGGGTTAGTGTTAGGGTTAGGGTTAGGGTTAGGTTTAGGGTTTGGGTTAGAATTAGGTTTAGGGCTATTGTTAGGGTTAGGGTTAGGGTTAGGGATAGGGTTAGGGTTTGGGTTATGGTTAGGGTTAGGTTTAGGATTAGGTTAAGTATTTGGGTTTGGGTTTGGTTTACGGTTACATTTAGGGTTAGAGTTAGAGTTAGGGTTAGAGTGAGGTTTTAGCTTAGTGTTACGGTTAGTGTTAGGGTTAGGGTTACGGTTAGGGTTATGGTTAGGGTGAGGGTTAGGGTTAGGGTTTGGGTTAGCGTTAGGGT
This sequence comes from Eospalax fontanierii, assembly GCA_035773235.1. NCBI lineage: Eukaryota > Metazoa > Chordata > Mammalia > Rodentia > Spalacidae > Eospalax > Eospalax fontanierii. The sequence continues at coordinate 2,457,629 of CM069542.1, read as the reverse complement.
TAGGGTTAGGGTTAGGGTTAGGGTTATATGTTAGTGTTAGGGTTAAGCTTAGGGTTAGGGGTTGAATGAGGTTTAGGTCTGGGGTTAAGGTTAGGGTTAGAATTAGGGTTTGGTTTTGTGTTAGGGTTA
>CM069542.1:2442500-2445000 GCA_035773235.1 Eospalax fontanierii | reverse complement strand
GGGTTAGGGTTAGGGTTAGGGTTAGGGTTAGGGTTTGGGTTAGAATTAGGTTTAGGTCTATTTTTAGGGTTATGGTTAGGGTTAGGGATAGGGTTAGGTTTTGGCTTAGTCTTAGGTTTAGGGTTCGGGTTATGGTTAGGGTTTGCGTTAGGGTTAGGGATAGGGTTAGGTTTAGTGTTAGGGTTTGGTTTAGAGTTAGGTTTAGGGTTAGTGTGAGGGTTAGGGTTTGGATTAGTGTTAGGGTTAGGGTTTGGGTTAGGGTTACAGTTAGAGTTAGGGTTATGGTTAGCGGTAGGGTTTGGGTTAGGGTTAGGGTTAAGGTTAGGGTTTGGGTTTGGGTTAGGTTTAGTGGTAGGCTTTGTGTTTGGGTTTGGGTTAGCGTAAGGTTAGGGCTAGGATTTGGATTAGGGTTAGGGTTAGGCTGAGGGTTAGGCTTAGAGTTGGGTTAGGGTTTGGGTTTGGGTTAGGGTTTGGGTTAGGGTTAGGGTAGGGGGTTAGGGTTAGGTTTAGGGTTAGGGTTTATGTTAGTGTTAGGTTTAGATTTAGGGGTTAGGGGCTAGGAGTTAGGGTTAGGGTTAGGGTAAGAGTTTGGGTTAGGGTTAGGGTTAGGGTTTGGGTTTGGGTTAGATTTAGGGTTAGCGTTTGGGTTTGGTATAGGGTTAGGGATAGGGTAAGGGTTTGGCGGGTTAGGGTTAGTGTTATGGTTAGGGTTTGGGTTAGGGTTAGGGTTATGGTTATGGTTAGGATAAGGGTTAGGGTTTGGGTTTGTATTAAGGTTAGGGTTAGTGTTAGGGTTAGGGTTTGGGTTAGGATTTGGGTTAGTGTTAGGGTTAGGGTTAGATTTTGTTGTAGGGTTAGATTTATTGTTAGGTTTAGGGTTAAGGTTTGGGTTAGGGTTAGGGTTATGGTTAGGGTTAGAATAAGGGTTAGGGTTTGGGTTAGTGTTAGGCTTAGGGTTAGTGTTAGGCTTAGGGTTTGGGTTTTGGTTAGGGTTAGGTTTAGGTTTAGGGTTAGGGATAGGGTTAGGGTTTGGTTTAGGCTTATGGTCAGGGTTAGGGTTAGATTTTGGATTAGGGTTAGGGTTAGGGTTAGGGTTAGGGTTAGGGTTAGGTTTAGGTTTTGGGTTAGGGTTCGGGTTTGGGTTAGGGTTAGGGTTAGTGTTAGCGTTAGGGTTAGGGTTTGGATTAGGGTTAGGGTTTGGGTTAGTGTTAAGGTGAGGGTTAGTGTTATGGTTAGAGTTTGGATTTGGGTTAGGGTTGGGTTAGATTTAGTGTTAGGATTTGGGTTTGGATTTGGGTTCGGGTTATGGTTAGGGTTCGAGTTTGGGTTAGGGTTAGGGTTAGGGTTAGGGTCAGGGTTAGGGTTTGGTTAGGGTTAGGGTTAGGGTTTGGGTTAGGGTTTGGGTTTGGTTTAGGGTTAGGGTTAGGGTTAGGTTTACGGTTAGGGTTTAGGTTAGGATTAGGTATAGAACTATTGTTAGGGTTAGGGTTAGGGTTAGGGTTATGGTTAGGGTTAGTGTTATGTTTAGGGTTTGGATTTGGGTTAGGGTTAGCGTTAGGGTTAGGTTTAGGGTTAGGTTTAGGGTTTGGGTTTGGGTTAGATTTAGGGTTAGCGTTTGGGTTTGGTTTAGGGTTAGGGATAGGGTAAGGGTTTGGCGGGTTAGGGTTAGGTTTAGACTTAGGGTTTTGGTTAGGGTTAGGGTTATGGTTAGGGTTAGGATAAGGGTTAGGGCTTGGGTTTGTATTAAGGTTAGGGTTAGTGTTAGGGTTAGGGTTTGGGTTTTGGTTAGTGTTAGGTTTATGTTTAGGGTTAGAGATAGGGTTAGGGTTTGGGTTAGGCTTAGGATCAGGGTTAGGGTTAGGGTTTGGATTAGGGTTAGGGTTAAGGTTAGGGTTAGATTTAGTGTTAGGATTAGGGTTTGGATTTGGGTTCGTTTTATGGTTAGGGTTAGAGTTTGGGTTAGGGTTAGGGTTAGGGTTAGGTTCAGGGTTAGTGTTTGGGTTAGGGTTAGGGTTAGGGTTTGGGTTAGGGTTTGGGTTTGGTTTAGGGTTAGGGTTAGGGTTAGGTTTAGGTTTAGGGTTTAGGTTAGTGTTAGGTTTAGGGTTAGGGGTTAGGGGTTAGGAGTTAGGGTTAGGGTAAGGGTTACGGTTTGGGGTTGGGTTAGGGTTAGTGTTAGGATTAGTGTTAGGTTTAGGGTTAGGGTTAGGGTTAGGGTTTGGGTTAGAATTAGGTTTAGGGCTATTGTTAGGGTTAGGGTTAGGGTTAGAGATAGTGTTAGGTTTTGGCTTAGGTTTAGGTTTATAGTTCGGGTTATGATTAGGGTTTGAGTTAGGGTTAGGGTTAGGGTTAGGTTTAGTTTTAGGGTTTGGTTTAGGGTTAGGTTTTGGGTTAGTGTGAGGGTTAGGGTTTGGATTAGGGTTAGGGTTAGGGTTTGGGTTAGGGTTACGGTTAGAGTTAGGGTTAGGGTTAGCGGTAGGGTTTGCGTTAGGGTTAGGGTTAA
>CM069542.1:2420000-2425000 GCA_035773235.1 Eospalax fontanierii | reverse complement strand
GTTATGGTTTCAGTTAGGGTTAGGGTTAGGGTTAGGGTTATGGTTAGTGTTGGGTTTAGGGTCTGGGTTTGGGTTAGGGTTAGGTTAGGGTTAGGGTTAGGGATAGGGTTAGGGTTTGAGTTAGGCTTAGTGTCAGGGTTAGGGATAGGTTTAGGGTTTGAGTTAGGCTTAGGGTCAGGGTTAGGGTTAGCGTTAGGGTTAGCGTTAGGGTTAGGGTTAGTGTTTGGTTTAGGTTTAGTGTTAGGGTTAGGTTAGGGTTCGGTTTAGGGTTAGGGTTAGGGTTAGGCTTAGAGTTGGGTTAGGGTTTGGTTTATGGTTAAGGTTAGTGTTATTGTTAAGGTTAGGGTTTGGGCTAGGGTTAGGGTTTGGGTTAGGGTTAGGGTTCGTGTTAGGGTTAGGATTTGGGTTAGGGTTAGGGTTAGGGTTAGGGTTAGTGTTAGGATTAGGGTTTGTATTTGGGTTCGGGTTAGGGTTAGGTTTAGGGTTTGGGTTAGGGTTAGTGTTAGGGTCACGGTTAGGGTTTGGGTGTGGAATAGGGTTCGGGTTTGGGTTAGGGTTTGAGTTTCGGTTAGGGTAAGGGTTAGGGTTAGTGTAATGGTTTAAGTTAGTGTTAGGTTTAGGGTTAGGGGTTAGGGGTTAGGGGTTAGGTTTAAGGTTAGGGTTAGTGTTTGTGTTTGTGTTAGGGTTAGGGTAAGGGGTAGGGTTAGGTTTAGGGTTAGGGTTAGGGTTACGGTTTGGGTTAGGATTAGGGTTATGCTATTGTTAGGTTTAGGGTTAGGGTTAGGGATAGGCTTAGATTTTGGCTTATGCTTAGGGTTAGAGTCCGGGTTAGGGTTATGGTTTGATTTAGGGTTCGGGTTAGGTTTATGTTTAGTCTTAATGTTTGGTTTAGGGTTATGTTTAGAGTTAGGGTTAGGTTTAGGGGTAACGTTAGGATTTGTTTTAGGGTTAGGTTTAGGGTTAGGGTTTGGTTTATGGTTAAGGTTAGTGTTATTGTTAGGGTTAGGGTTTGGGCTAGGGTTAGGGTTTGGGTTAGGGTTAGGGTTCGTGTTAGGGTTAGGATTTGGGTTAGGGTTAGGGTTAGGGTTAGGGTTAGGGTTAGCTTTAGAGTTAGGGTTTGTTTTAGGGTTAGGGGTAGGGTTTGGTTTAGGGATAGGGTTAGGGTTATGGTTAGAGTTTCGGTTTGGGTTAGGTTTAGCGTTAGGGTTTGGGTTTGTGTTAAGTTTAGGGTTAGGGTTAGGATTTTTTGTTAAGGTTAGGGAGAGGCTGAGGGTTAGGCTTAGAGTTGGGTTAGGGTTTGGGTTTGGGTTAGGGTTAGGGTAAGGGTTAGGATTTGGGTTAGGGTTAGCGTTAGGGTTAGGGTTAGGGATAGGGTTAGGGTTTGATTTAGGGTTAGGGTTAGGGTTAGGGTTAGGGTTTGGTTTAGGGTTAGGTTTAGGGTTAAGATTAGGGTTAGGGTTAGGGTCAGTGTTAGGGTTAGGGTGTGGGTTTGGGTTAGGGTTATGTTTAGGGTTAGGGTTAGGGATAGGATTAGGGTTTGGGTTAGGCTTAGTGTCAGGTTTAGGGATAGGGTTAGGGTTTGGGTTAGGCTTAGGGTCAGGGTTAGGGTTAGGGTTAGGGTTAGCTTTAGGGTTAGGGTTAGTGTTTGGTTTAGGTATAGTGTTAGGGTTAGGGTTAGGGTTTGGTTTAGGGATAGGGTTAGGGTTAGGGTTAGAGTTAGGATTTGGGTTAGTGTTAGCGTTATGTTTAGGTTTTGGGGTAGGGTTAGATTTATTGTTAGGGTTAGGGTTAATGTTTGGGTTAGGGTTAGGTTTAGGGTTTAGTTTTGGGTTAGGGTTAGGGTTATGGTTAGGGTTAGGGTAAGGGTTAGCGTGTGGGTTTGGGTTAGGTTTAGGGTTAGGGTTACTGTTAGGGTTAGGGTTTGGGTTTGGGTTAGGGTTAGGTTTAGGGTTAGTGTTATTGATAGGGTTAGCGTTTGGGTTAGGGTTACTGTCAGGGTTAGGGTTAGGGTTTGGATTAGGGTCAGGGTTAGGGTTAGGGTTAGGGTTAGTGTTAGGATTTGGGATTGGATTTGGGTTCGGGTTAGGGTGACTGTTAGGGTTTGAGTTAGGGTTAGGGTTATGGTTAGGGTTAGGGTTTGGGTTAGGGTTGGGGTTAGGGTTAGGGGTAGCCTTTGGGTTTGGGTTAGGTTTACGGTTAGGGTTACTCTTAGGGTTTGGGTTTCTCTTAGGGTTAGGGTTAGGGTTGGGGGTAAGGTTAGGGTTTGGGTTTGTGTTAGGGTTAGAGTTTGGGATAGGGTTAGGGTTAGGGTAAGGGTTAGGGTTAGGGTTAGGGTTAGAGTTAGGGTTTCGGTTAGGGTTATGGTTAGGGTTAGTGTTAGGTTTTGGGTTTGGGTTAGGGTTAGGGTTAGCGTTTGGGTTTGGTTTAGGGTTAGGGTAAGGGTAAGGGTTTGTGGGGTTAGGATTAGGTTTAGGGTTAGGTTTCGGGTTTGGGTTAGGGTTAGGGTTATGTTTAGGTTTAGGGGTTAGGGTTAGGTTAAGGGTTAGGGTTTGTGTTAGGGTTAGGGTTAGGGTTAGGATTTGGGTTGGTTTAGCGTTAGGGTTAGGTTTAGGTTTAGATTTTTGTTTAGGGTTACGGGTAGGTTTAGGGTAAGGGTTAGGATTCGGGTTAGTGTTAGGTTGAGGGTTAGATTTTGTGGTAGGGTTAAATTTATTGTTAGGTTTAGGGTTACGGTTTGGGTTATGGTTAGGGTTAGAGTTAGGGTTAGGGTTTGGTTTAGGGTTAGGGTTGTGGTTAGGGTTACGATAAGGGTTAGTGTTTGGGTTTGTGTTAGGTATAGGTTTAGGGTTAGGGATAGGTTTAGGGTTTGGGTAAGGGTCAGGGTTAGGGTTTGGGTTAGGGTTCGGGTTAGGGTTAGTGTTAGTGTTAGGATTAGGGTTTGAATTTGGCTTCGGGTTCGGGTTAGGGTTAGGGTTTGGGTTATTGCTAGGGTTAGGGTCAGGGTTAGGGTTTGGATTAGCGTTAGGGTTAGGGTTTGGGTTTGGGTGTGGGTTTGGGTTAGGGTTATGGTTAGGGTTAGGGTTTAGGGGTTAGGGTTAGGGTTAGAGTTAGGATTAGAGTTTGGATTAGGGTTAGGGTTAGGGTTAGGTTTAGGGTTAGGGTTAGGGTTAGGGTTAGTGTTTGGGTTAGGAATAGGGTTAGGGCGATTGTTAGGTTTAGGTTTAGGGTTAGGGATAGGGTTAGGTTTTCGCTTAGGCTTAGTGTTAGAGTTCGGATTAGGGTTAGGGTTTGCGTTAGGGTTAGGTTTAGGTTTAGTGTTAGGGTTTGGTTTAGGGTTAGCTTTAGGGTTAGTGTTAGGGTTAGGGTTTGGATTAGGGTTAGGGTTAGGGTATGGCTTAGGGTTTCGTTTAGAGTTAGGGTTAGGGATATTGATAGCGTTAGGATTTGGTTTAGGGTTAGGTTTAGGGTTAGGGTTTGGTTTATGGTTAAGTTTAGTGTTATTGTTAGGGTTAGGGTTGGATTAAGGTTAGGGTTAGGGTTAGGGTTAGTGTTAGGGTTAGGATTTGGGTTAGGGTTAGGGTTAGGGTTAGGGTTAGGTTTAAGGTTTGGGTTACGGTTAGGGTTAGGGTTAGTGTTATGGGTTAGTGTTAGGGATAATCTTAGGGTTAGGGTTTGAGTTAGGGTTAGGGTTAGGGTTAGGGTTAGGGTAAGGGTCATGGTTAGGGTTTGGGTTAGGGCTAGGGTTAGGGTTTCGGTTAGGGTTTGGGTTTGGGTTAGGGTAAGGGTTAGAGTTAGTGTTAGGGTTTAGGTTAGTGTTAGGTTTAGGGTTAGGGGTTAGATGTTAGGGGTTAGGGTTAGGGATTGGGTTTGTGTTAGGGTTAGGGTTAGGGTTAGGTTTAAGGTTAGCATTAGGGATTGGGTTTGGGTTAGGATTAGTGTTAGAGTGAGGGTTAGGGAAAGGGTTAGGTTTAGGGTTAGGGTTAGGGTTACGGTTAGAGTTAGGTTTAGGGTTAGCGGTTGGGTTTGGGTTACGTTTAGGGGATAGGGTTAGGGTTTGGGTTAGGGTTAGGGTTAGGGTTAGGGTTTGGTTTAGGGTTCCGGTTAGGGTTATGGTTAGGGTTAGGGTTAGGATTTGGGTTAGGGTTAGGGTTAAGATTTGGATTAGGGTTAGGGTTTGGTTTAGGGTTACGGTTAGGGTTAGGTTAAGGGTTAGGATTTGGGTGAATGTTAGGGTTAGCGTTAGATTTTGGGATATGGTTAGATTTACTGTTAGGTTTAGGCTTAAGGTTTGGGATAGAGTTAGGTTTAGGGTTAGGGTTAGGGTTTGGGTTAGGGTTAGGGTTATGGTTAGGGTTAGGATAAGGGTTAGGGTTTGGGTTGGTGTTAGGGTTAGGGTTAGGGTTAGTTTTAGTGTTAGGGTTTGGGTTGTGGTTAGGGTAAGGTTTAGGTTTAGGGTTAAAAATAGGCTTAGGGTTTGGGTTAAGCTTAGGGTCAGGTTTAGGGTTATGGTTTGGATTAGGGTTAGGGTTAGGGTTAGGGTTAGGGTTAGGGTTAGTGTTAGGATTAGGGTTTGGATTTGGGTCGGGTTAGGGTTAGGATTAGGGTTTGGGTTAGGCTTAGGGTTAGGGTCAGGGTTAGGGTTTGGGTTAGGGTTAGGGTAAGGGTCATGGTTAGGGTTTGGGTTAGGGCTAGGGTTAGGGTTTCGGTTAGGGTTTGGGTTTGGGTTAGGGTAAGGGTTAGAGGTAGTGTTAGGGTTTAGGTTAGTGTTAGGTTTAGGGTTAGGGGTTAGATGTTAGGGGTTAGGGTTAAGGTTAGGGTTAGGGATTTGGTTTGTGTTAGGGTTAGGGTTAAGGTTAGGGTTAGATTAGGGTTAGGGTTAGGGTTAGGGTTAGGTTTTGGTTTAGGATTAGGGTTAGGGCTATTGTTAGTTTAGGTTTAGGGTTAGGGACAGGCTTCGGTTTTGGCTTAGGCTTAGAGTTAGAGTTCGGGTTAGGGTTAGG
>CM069542.1:2397500-2412500 GCA_035773235.1 Eospalax fontanierii | reverse complement strand
GTTAGGGTTTGGGTTAGTCTTAGGATCAGGGTTAGGGTTATTGTTTGGATTAGGGTTAGGGTAAGGGTTAGGGTTAGATTTAGTGTTAGGATTAGTGTTTTTATTTGGGTTCGGCTTAGGGTTAGCGTTAGGGTTTGGGTTAGGCTTAGGGTCAGGGTTAGGGTTAGGGTTTGGATTAGGGTTAGGGTTAGGGTTAGGGTTAGATTTAGTGTTAGGATTAGGGTTTGGATTTGGGTTCGGTTTAGGGTTAGGGTTAGGGTTTGGGTTAGGTTTAGGGTTAGGGTTAGGGTCAGGATTACGGTTTGGGTTTGCGTTAGGGTTAGGGTTAGGGTTAGGTTTAGTGTTAGAGTTTGGTTTAGGGTTAGGTTTAGGGTTAGTGTTCCGGTTAGGGTTAGGGTTTGCGTTAGGGTTAGGGTTAGGGTTAGGTTTAGTGTTAGAGTTTGGTTTAGGGTTAGGTTTAGGGTTAGTGTTAGGGTTAGGGTTTGGATTAGGGTTAGGGTTAGGGTTTGGGTTAGGGTTACGGTTAGAGTTAGGGTTAGGGTTAGCGGTAGGGTTTGGGTTAGGTTTAGAGTTAGGGTTAGGGTTAGGGTTATGGTTAGGGTTTGGGTTTGGGTTAGGTTTAGGGTTAGGGTTTGTGTTTGGATTTGGGTTAGGGTTATGGTTAGGGTTAGGATTTGGGTTAGGGTTAGGGTTAGGCTGAGGGTTAGGCTTAGAGTTGGGTTAGGGTTTGGGTTTGGGTAAGTGTTAGGGTTAGGTTTAGGGTTAGGATTTGGGATAGGTATAGGGTCAGGTTTAGGGTTAGGGTTATGGTTAGGGTTTGGGTTAGGGTTAGGGTTAGGGTTCGGGTTAGGGTTAGGGTTAGGTTTAAGTTTTGGGTTACGGTTAGGGTTAGGGTTAGTGTTATGGGTTAGTGTTAGGGATAATCTTAGGGTTAGGGTTTGAGTTATGGTTAGGGTTAGTGTTAGGGTTAGGGTTTGAGGTAGGGTTACATTTAAGGTGAGGGTTAGGATTTGGTTTAGGGTTAGGTTTAGGGTTAAGATTAGGGTTTGGATTAGGGTTAGGGTTAGGATTAGGTTTAGGGTTAGCATTAGAGTTTGTTTTTGGATTAGGAGTAGTGTTAGAGTGAGGGTTAGGGATAGGGTTTGGGGTAGGGTTAGGTTTAGTAATAGGGTTAGGGTTTGGGTTAGGGTTAGTGTTAGGGTTAGGATTTGGGTTTGGGTTACGGTTACTTTTGGGTTAGGGTTAAAGTTAGGTTTAGGGTTAGGGTTTGGTTTAGGGTTACGGTTAGGGTTAGGGTTAGGGTTTGCATTAGGGTTAGTGTTAGGGTTAGGGTTAGGGTTAGGTTTAGGGTTAGGGTTAGGCGTTAGGGTTACGGTTAGTGTTTGGGTTAGGCTTAAGGTTAGCTTTAGGGTTTGGTTCAGGTTTAGGTTTACGGTTAGGGTTTGGGTTAGGGTTAGAGTTAGGGTTATTGTAAGGTTTAAGTTTAGGGTTAGTGTTAGGGTTAGGTTAGGGTTAGGTTTTGTGTTAGGGTTAGGGTAAGGGTTAGGGTTAGTGTTTGGTTTAGGATTAGGGTTAGGATTAGGGTTAGGATTTAGTTTAGGGTTAGGGTAAGGGTTAGGGTTAGGTTTAGGATTTGGGTTAGTGTTAGGGTTAGGGATAGGTTTTGGGGTAGGGTTAGTTTTATTGTTAGGGTTAGGGTTAAGGTTTGGGTTAGGGTTAGGATTAGGGTCAGAGTTAGGGTTTGGGTTTGGGTTAGAGTTATGTTTAGGTTTAAGGTAAGGTTAGGGTTGGGGTTTCAGTTAGGGTTAAGGTTAGGGTTAGGGTTAGGGTTAGGGTTAGCGTTAGGGGTAGGGTTAGGGTTAGGGTTAGGGTTTGGTTTAGATTTAGGGGTAGGGTTAGGGTTAGGGTTAGGTTTTGGGTTAGGGTTAGGTTTAGGGTTAGGGTTTGGTTTAGGGTTAGGGTTAGGGTTAGGGTTTGGGTTATGGTTAGGGTTTGGATTAGTGTTAGGGTTAGGCTGAAAGTTAGACTTAGAGTTGTGTTAAGGTTTGGGTTTGGGTTAGGGTTAGGGTTACGGTTAGGGTTAGGGTTAGGTTTAGGTTTAGTGTTAGGTTTTGGGTTTGGGTTTAGGTTAGGGTTTGGGTTAGGGTTAGGGTTAATGTTAGGGTTAGGTTTAGAGTTTGGGTTAGGATTAGTTATAGAACTATTGATAGGTTTAGGGTTAGGGTTAGGGATAGAGTTAGGTTTTGGCTTAGGCTTAGGGTTAGCGTTTGGGTTAGGGTTAAGGTTTGCGTTAGGTTTAGGGTTAGGGTTATGTTTAGTGTTAGGGTTTGGTTTAGGGTTAGTTTTAGGGTTATTGTTAGGGTTAGGGTTTGGTTTAGGGTTACCTTTAGAGTTAGGGTTAGGGTTAAGGTTAGCGTTAGGAATTTTTTTAGGTTTAGGTTTAGGGTTAGGGTTTAGTTTATGGTTAATGTTAGTGTTATTGTTAGGGTTAGGGTTTGGGTTAGGGTTAGGGTTAATGTTAGGGTTAGGTTTAGGATTAGGGTTAGGGTTAGGGTTTGGGTTAGGATTAGGTATAGAACTATTGTTAGGGTTAGGGTTAGGGTTAGGGATAGAGTTAGGTTTTGGCTTAGGCTTAGGGTTAGAGTTCGGATTAGGGTTAGGGTTTGCGTTAGGATTTTGTTTAGGGTTAGGATTAGTGTTAGGGTTTGGATTATGGTTAGGGTTAGGGTTTGGCTTAGGGTTACCTTTAGAGTTAGGGTTAGGGTTAGGGGTAGCGTTAGGATTTTGTTTAGGGTTAGGTTTAGGGTTAGGGTTTGGTTTATGGTTAATGTTAGTGTTATTGTTAGGGTTAGGGTTAGGGTTTGAGTTTGGGTTAGGGTTTTGGTTAGGGTTAGGATTTGCGTTAGGTTTAGGGTTAGGCTGAGTGTTAGGCTTAGAGTTGGGTTAGGGTTTTGGTTTGGGTTAGGGTTAGGGTTAGGGTTAGGGTTTGGGTTAGGGTTAGGGTTCGGGTTAGGGTTAGGGTTATTGTTTGGGTTTGGTTAGGGTTAGGGTTATGGTTAGGGTTAGGGTTTGGATTAGGGTTAGGTTTAGGGTTTGGGATAGGTTTAGGTTTAGGGTTAGGATTTGGGTTAGGTTTAGGCTTATGGTTACGGTTAGGGTAAGGGTTAGCGTTTTGGGTTTTGGTTAGCGTTAGGGTAAGAGTTAGTGTTAGGGTTAGGTTTTGGGTTTGGGTTAGGGTTAGGGTTAGGGTTAGGGTTAGATTTAGTGTTAGGATTAGGGTTTGGATTTGGGTTCGGGTTAGGGTTAAGGTTAGGGTTTGCGTTAGGTTTAGGGTTAGGGTTAGGGTCAGGGTTAGGGTTTGGGTTTGTGTTAGGGTTAGGGTTAGGGTTAGGTTTAGTGTTAGAGTTTGGTTTAGGGTTAGGTTTAGGGTTAGTGTTCGGATTAGGGTTAGGGTTTGCGTTAGGGTTAGGGTTAGGGTTAAGTTTAGTGTTAGAGTTTGGTTTAGAGTTAGGTTTAGCGTTAGTGTTAGGGTTAGGGTTTGGATTAGGGTTAGGGTTAGGGTTTGGGTTAGGGTTAGGATTTGGGTTAGGATTAGGGAGAGGCTGAGGGTTAGGCTTAGAGTTCGGTTAGGGTTTGGATTTGGGTAAGGGTTAGGGTTAGGGTTAGGGTTAGGTTTTGGGTTAGGGTTAGGGTTAGGTTTAGGGTTAGGGTTAGGGTTAGGGTTAGGGTTTGGGTTATGGTTAGGGTTAGGGTTAGGGTTAGGTTTAAGGTTTCGGTTTCAGTTAGGGTTTGGGTTAGTGTTATGTGTTAGTGTTAGGGTTAATCTTAGGATTAGGGTTTGAGTTAGGGTTAGGGTTAGTGTTAGGGTTAGGGTTGGAGTTAAAGTTACGTTTAGTGTGAGGGTTAGGTTTTGGTTTAGGGTTAGGTTTAGTTTTAAGATTAGGGTTTGTATTAGGGTTAGGGTTAGGATTAGGTTTAGGATTAGCATTACGGTTTTGGTTTGGGTTAGAATTAGTTTTAGAGTGAGGGTTAGGGTTAGGGTTTGGGTTAGGGTTAGGTTTAAGGATAGGGTTAGGGTTTGGGTTAGGGTTAGGGTTAGGGTTAGGATTTGGGTTTGGGTTACGGTTACGTTTAGGGTTAGGGTTAGAGTAAGGGTTAGGTTTAGGGTTAGGGTTATTGTTAGGGTTAGACTGAGGGTTTGGTTTAGGGTTAGGTTAGGGTTAGGGTTAGGGTTAGGGTTAGGGTTTGCATTAGGTTTAGGGTTAGGGTTAGGGTTAGGGTTTGGCTTAGGGTTAGATTTAGGGTTAGGGTTAGGGTTAGGTGTTAGGGTTAGGGTTAGGGTTTGGGTTTGGCTTAGGGTTAGCGTTAGGGTTTGGTTCAGGTTTAGGTTTACGGTTAGGGTTTGGGTTAGGGTTAGGGTTAGGATTTGTTTTATGTTTAAGGTTAGTGTTATTCTTCGGGTTTGGGTTTGGGTTAGATTTAGGGTTAGGTTTAGGGTTAGCATTAGAGTTAGGGTTTGGTTTAGGGTTAGGGCTAGGGTTTGGGTTAGGGATAGGGTTTGGGTTAGGGTTAGGGTTAGGGTTTGAGTTTGGGTTAGGGTTTGGGTTAGGGTTAGGATTTGGGTTAGGTTTAGGGTTAGGCTGAGTGTTAGGCTTAGAGTTGGGTTAGGGTTTTGGTTTGGGTTAGGGTTAGGGTTAGGGTTAGGGTTAGGGTTTGGGTTAGGGTTAGGGTTCGGGTTAGGGTTAGGGTTATTGTTTGGGTTTGGTTAGGGTTAGGGTTAGGGTTAGGGTTAGGGTTTGGATTAGTGTTAGGTTTAGGGATTGGGATAGGGTTAGGTTTAGGGTTAGGATTTGGGTTAGGTTTAGGCTTATGGTTACGGTTAGGGTAAGGGTTAGCGTTTTGGGTTTTGGTTAGCGTTAGGGTAAGAGTTAGTGTTAGGGTTAGGTTTTGGGTTTGGGTTAGGGTTAGGGTTAGGGTTAGGGTTAGATTTAGTGTTAGGATTAGGGTTTGGATTTGGGTTCGGGTTAGGGTTAAGGTTAGGGTTTGCGTTAGGTTTAGGGTTAGGGTTAGGGTCAGGGTTAGGGTTTGGGTTTGTGTTAGGGTTAGGGTTAGGGTTAGGTTTAGTGTTAGAGTTTGGTTTAGGGTTAGGTTTAGGGTTAGTGTTCGGATTAGGGTTAGGGTTTGCGTTAGGGTTAGGGTTAAATTTAGTGTTAGAGTTTGGTTTAGAGTTAGGTTTAGGGTTAGTGTTAGGGTTAGGGTTTGGATTAGGGTTAGGGTTAGGGTTTGGGTTAGGGTTACGGTTAGAGTTAGGGTTAGGGTTAGCTGTAGGGTTTGGGTTAGGTTTAGAGTTAGGGTTGGGGTTAGGGTTAGGGTTTGGGTTTGGGTTAGGTTTAGGGTTAGGGTTTGTGTTTGGGTTTGGCTTAGGGTTATGGTTAGGGTTAGGATTTGGGTTAGGGTTAGGGTTTGGGTTAGAGTTGGGTTAGTGTTAGGGAGAGGCTGAGGGTTAGGCTTAGAGTTGGGTTAGGGTTTGGGTTTGGGTAAGGGTTAGGGTTAGGGTTAGGGTTAGGATTTGGGTTAGTGTTAGGGAGAGGCTGAGGTTTAGGCTTAGAGTTGGGTTAGGGTTTGGGTTTGGGTAAGGGTTAGGGTTAGTGCTAGGGTTAGGATTTGGGTTAGGGTTAGGCTTAGGGTTAGGGTTAGCGTTAGTGTTAGGTTTTGTGTTATGGTTAGGGGTAGTGTTTGTGTTAGGGATAGGGTTAGGTTTAGGGTTAGGGTTTGGGTTTGGGTTAGGTTTAGGGTTAGGGGTTGTGTTTGTGTTTGGGTTAGGCTTAGTGCTAGGGTTAGGATTTGGGTTAGGGTTAGGCAGAGCCTGAGGGTTAGGCTTAGAGTTGGGCTAGGGTTTGGGTTTGGGTAAGGGTTAGGGTTAGGGTTAGGGTTAGGATTTGGGTTAGTGTTAGGGAGAGACTGAGGTGTAGGCTTAGAGTTGGGTTAGGTTTTGGGTTTGGGTAAGGGTTAGGGTTAGTGCTAGGGTTAGGATTTGGGTTAGGGTTAGGGAGAGGCTGAGGGTTAGGCTTAGAGTTGGGTTAGGGTTTGGATTTGGGTAAGGGTTAGGGTTAGGGTTAGGGTTAGGTTTTGGGTTAGGGTTAGGGTTAGGGTTAGGGTTAGGTTTAAGGTTTCGGATACGGTTAGGGTTTGGGTTAGTGTTATGTGTTAGTGTTAGGGTTAATCTTAGGATTAGGGTTTGAGTTAGGGTTAGGGTTAGTGTTAGGGTTAGGGTTTGAGTTAACGTTACGTTTAGTGTGAGGGTTAGGTTTTGGTTTAGGGTTAGGTTTAGTTTTAAGATTAGGGTTTGTATTAGGGTTAGGGTTAGGATTAGGTTTAGGGTTAGCATTACGGTTTTGGTTTGGGTTAGAATTAGTTTTAGAGTGAGGGTTAGGGTTAGGGTTTGGGTTAGGGTTAGGTTTAAGGATAGGATTAGGGTTTGGGTTAGGGTTAGGGTTAAGGTTAGGATTTGGGTTTGGGTTACGATTACGTTTAGGGTTAGGGTTAGAGTAAGGGTTAGGTTTAGGGTTACTGTTATTGTTAGGGTTAGACTGAGGGTTTGGTTTAGGGTTAGGTTAGGGTTAGGGTTAGGGTTAGGGTTAGGGTATGCATTAGGTTTAGGGTTAGGGTTAGGGTTAGGGTTTGGCTTAGGGTTAGATTTAGGGTTAGGGTTAGGTTTAGGTGTTAGGGTTAGGGTTAGGTTTTGGGTTTGGCTTAGGGTTAGCGTTAGGGTTTGGTTCAGGTTTAGGTTTAAGGTTAGGGTTTGGGTTAGGGTTAGGGTTAGTGTTTGTTTTATGTTTAAGGTTAGTGTTATTGTTAGGGTTTGGGTTTGGGTTAGATTTAGGGTTAGGTTTAGGGTTAGCATTAGAGTTAGGGTTTGGTTTAGGGTTAGGGCTAGGGTTTGGGTTAGGGATAGGGTTTGGGTTAGGGTTAGGGTTAGGGTTTGAGTTTGGGTTAGGGTTTGGGTTAGGGTTAGGATTTGGGTTAGGTTTAGGGTTAGGCTGAGTGTTAGGCTTAGAGTTGGGTTAGGGTTTTGGTTTGGCTTAGGGTTAGGGTTAGTGTTAGGGTTTGGGTTAGGGTTAGGGTTCGGGTTATTGTTTGGGTTTGGTTAGGGTTAGGGTTAGAGTTAGGGTTTGAATTAGGGTTAGGGTTAGGGTTTGGGTTAGGGTTAGGTTTAGGGTTAGGATTTGGGTTAGGTTTAGGCTTATGGTTAGGGTTAGGGTAAGGGTTAGCGTTTTGGGTTTTGGTTAGCGTTAGGGTTAGAGTTAGTGTTAGGGTTAGGTTTTGGGTTTGGGTTAGGGTTAGGGTTAGTGTTAGGGTTAGATTTAGTGTTAGGATTAGGGTTTGGATTTGGGTTCGGGTTAGGGTTAAGGTTAGGGTTTGCGTTAGGTTTAGGGTTAGGGTTAGGTTCAGGGTTAGGGTTTGGGTTTGCGTTAGGGTTAGGGTTAGGGTTAGGTTTAGTGTTAGAGTTTGGTTTAGGGTTAGGTTTAGGGTTAGTGTTCTGATTAGGGTTAGGGTTTGCGTTAGGGTTAGGGTTAGGGTTAAGTTTAGTGTTAGAGTTTGGTTTAGGGTTAGGTTTAGGGTTAGTGTTAGGGTTAGGGTTTGGATTAGGGTTAGGGTTAGGGTTTGGGTTAGGGTTACGGTTAGAGTTAGGGTTAGGCTTAGCTGTAGGGTTTGGGTTAGGTTTAGAGTTAGGGTTGGGGTTAGGGTTAGAGTTTGGGTTTGGGTTAGGTTTAGGGTTAGGGTTTGTGTTTGGGTTTGGCTTAGGGTTATGGTTAGGGTTAGGATTTGGGTTAGGGTTAGGGTTAGGCTGAGGGTTAGGCTTAGAGTTGGGTTAGGGTTTGGGTTTGGGTAAGGGTTAGGGTTAGGGTTAGGGTTAGGATTTGGGTTAGTGTTAGGGAGAGGCTGAGGGTTAGGCTTAGAGTTGGGTTAGGGTTTGGGTTTGGGTAAGGGTTAGGGTTAGGTTTAGGGTTAGGATTTGGGTTAGTGTTAGGGAGAGGCTGAGGTTTAGGCATAGAGTTGGGTTAGGGTTTGGGTTTGGGTAAGGGTTAGGGTTAGTGCTAGGGTTAGGATTTGGGTTAGGGTTAGGGAGAGGCTGAGGGTTAGGCTTAGAGTTGGGTTAGGGTTTGGATTTGGGTAAGGGTTAGGGTTAGGGTTAGGGTTAGGATTTGGGTTAGGTTTAGGGTTAGGTTTAGGGTTAGGGTTAGGGTTAGGTTTAGGGTGTCGGTTATGGTTAGGGTTAGGGTTAGGGTTAGGTTTAAGGTTTCGGTTACGGTTAGGGTTAGGGTTACTGTTATGTGTTAGTGTTAGGGTTAATCTTAGGGTTAGGGTTTGAGTTAGGGTTAGGGTTAGTGTTAGGGTTAGGTTTTGAGTTAAGGTTACGTTTAGTGTGAATGTTAGGTTTTGGTTTAGGGTTAGGTTTAGTTTTAAGATTAGGGTTTGTATTAGGGTTAGGGTTAGGATTAGGTTTAGGGTTAGCATTAGGGTTTTGGTTTGGGTTAGAATTAGTTTTAGAGTGAGGGTTAGGGTTAGGGTTTGGGTTAGGGTTAGGTTTAGGGATAGGGTTAGGGTTTGGGTTAGGGTTAGGGTTAGGGTTAGAATTTGGGTTTGGTTTACGGTTACGTTTAGGGTTAGGGTTAGAGTAAGGGTTAGGGTTAGGATTAGGGTTATTGTTAGGGTTAGAGTGAGGGTTTGGTTTAGGGTAAGTTAGGGTTAGGCTTAGGGTTAGGGTTAGGGTTTGAATTAGGTTTAGGGTTAGTGTTAGGGTTAGGGTTTGGCTTAGGGTTAGATTTAGGGTTAGGGTTAGCGTTAGGTGTTAGGGTTAGGTTTAGGGTTTGGGTTTGGCTTAGGGTTAGCGTTAGGGTTTGGTTCAGGTTTAGGTTTACGGTTAGGGTTTGGGTTAGGGTTACGGTTACGGTTTGTTTTATGTTTAAGGTTAGTGTTATTGTTAGGGTTAGGGTTTGGGTTAGATTTAGGGTTAGGTTTAGGGTTAGCATTAGAGTTAGGGTTTGGTTTAGGGTTAGGGCTACGGTTTGGGTTAGGGATAGGGTTAGGGTAAGGGTTAGGGTAAGGGTTTGAGTTTGGGTTAGGGTTTGGGTTAGGGTTAGGTTTAGGGTTAGTGTTCTGATTAGGGTTAGGGATTGCGTTAGGGTTAGGGTTAGGGTTAAGTTTAGTGTTAGAGTTTGGTTTAGGGTTAGGTTTAGGGTTAGTGTTAGGGTTAGGGTTTGGATTAGGGTTAGGGTTAGGGTTTGGGTTAGGGTTACGGTTAGAGTTAGGGTTAGGGTTAGCTGTAGGGTTTGGGTTAGGTTTAGAGTTAGGGTTGGGGTTAGGGTTAGGGTTTGGGTTTGGGTTAGGTTTAGGGTTAGGGTTTGTGTTTGGGTTTGGCTTAGGGTTATGGTTAGGGTTAGGATTTGGGTTAGGGTTAGGGTTAGGCTGAGGGTTAGGCTTAGAGTTGGGTTAGGGTTTGGGTTTGGGTAAGGGTTAGGGTTAGGGTTAGGGTTAGGATTTGGGTTAGTGTTAGGGAGAGGCTGAGGGTTAGGCTTAGAGTTGGGTTAGGGTTTGGGTTTGGGTAAGGGTTAGGGTTAGGTTTAGGGTTAGGATTTGGGTTAGTGTTAGGGAGAGGCTGAGGTTTAGGCATAGAGTTGGGTTAGGGTTTGGGTTTGGGTAAGGGTTAGGGTTAGTGCTAGGGTTAGGATTTGGGTTAGGGTTAGGGTTAGGGTTAGATTTAGTGTTAGGATTAGGGTTTGGATTTGGGTTCGGGTTAGGGTTAAGGTTAGGGTTTGCGTTAGGTTTAGGGTTAGGGTTAGGGTCAGGGTTAGGGTTTGGGTTTGCGTTAGGGTTAGGGTTAGGGTTAGGTTTAGTGTTAGAGTTTGGTTTAGGGTTAGGTTTAGGGTTAGTGTTCTGATTAGGGTTAGGGTTTGCGTTAGGGTTAGGGTTAGGGTTAAGTTTAGTGTTAGAGTTTGGTTTAGGGTTAGGTTTAGGGTTAGTGTTAGGGTTAGGGTTTGGATTAGGGTTAGGGTTAGGGTTTGGGTTAGGGTTACGGTTAGAGTTAGGGTTAGGCTTAGCTGTAGGGTTTGGGTTAGGTTTAGAGTTAGGGTTGGGGTTAGGGTTAGAGTTTGGGTTTGGGTTAGGTTTAGGGTTAGGGTTTGTGTTTGGGTTTGGCTTAGGGTTATGATTAGGGTTAGGATTTGGGTTAGGGTTAGGGTTAGGCTGAGGGTTAGGCTTAGAGTTGGGTTAGGGTTTGGGTTTGGGTAAGGGTTAGGGTTAGGGTTAGGGTTAGGATTTGGGTTAGTGTTAGGGAGAGGCTGAGGTTTAGGCATAGAGTTGGGTTAGGGTTTGGGTTTGGGTAAGGGTTAGGGTTAGTGCTAGGGTTAGGATTTGGGTTAGGGTTAGGGAGAGGCTGAGGGTTAGGCTTAGAGTTGGGTTAGGGTTTGGATTTGGGTAAGGGTTACGGTTAGGGTTAGGGTTAGTATTTGGGTTAGGGTTAGGGTTAGGTTTAGGGTTAGGGTTAGGGTTAGGTTTAGGGTGTCGGTTATGGTTAGGGTTAGGGTTAGGGTTAGGTTTAAGGTTTCGGTTACGGTTAGGGTTAGGGTTACTGTTATGTGTTAGTGTTAGGGTTAATCTTAGGGTTAGGGTTTGAGTTAGGGTTAGGGTTAGTGTTAGGGTTAGGGTTTGAGTTAAGGTTACGTTTAGTGTGAGCGTTAGGTTTTGGTTTAGGGTTAGGTTTAGTTTTAAGATTAGGGTTTGTATTAGGGTTAGGGTTAGGATTAGGTTTAGGGTTAGCATTAGGGTTTTGGTTTGGGTTAGAATTAGTTTTAGAGTGAGGGTTAGGGTTAGGGTTTGGGTTAGGGTTAGGTTTAGGGATAGGGTTAGGGTTTGGGTTAGGGTTAGGGTTAGGGTTAGAATTTGGGTTTGGTTTACGGTTACGTTTAGGGTTAGGGTTAGAGTAAGGGTTAGGGTTAGGGTTAGGGTTTGAATTAGGTTTAGGGTTAGTGTTAGGGTTAGGGTTTGGCTTAGGGTTAGATTTAGGGTTAGGGTTAGCGTTAGGTGTTAGGGTTAGGGTTAGGGTTTGGGTTTGGCTTACGGTTAGCGTTAGGGTTTGGTTCAGGTTTAGGTTTACGGTTAGGGTTTTGGTTAGGGTTAGGGTTAGGGTTTGTTTTATGTTTAAGATTAGTGTTATTGTTAGGGTTAGGGTTTGGGTTAGATTTAGGGTTAGGTTTAGGGTTAGCATTAGAGTTAGGGTTTGGTTTAGGGTTAGGGCTACGGTTTGGGTTAGGGATAGGGTTAGGGTAAGGGTTAGGGTTAGGGTTTGAGTTTGGGTTAGGGTTTGGGTTAGGGTTAGGATTTGGGTTAGGGTTAGGGTTAGGCTGAGTGTTAGGCTTAGAGTTGGGTTAGGGTTTTGGTTTGGGTTAGGGTTAGGGTTAGGGTTAGGGTTTGGGTTAGGGTTAGGTTTAGGTTTAGGGTTTGGGTTAGGGTTAGGGTTTGAATTAGGGTTAGGGTTACGGTTTGGGTTAGGGTTAGGTTTAGGGTTAGGATTTGGGTTAGGTTTAGGCTTATGGTTAGGGTTAGGGTAAGGGTTAGTGTTTTGGGTTTGGGTTAGGGTTAGGGTTAGAGTTAGTGTTAGGGTTAGGTTTTGGGTTTGGGTAATGGTTAGATTTAGGGTTACGGTTTGGTTAAGGTTAGGGTTAGGGTTAGGGTTAGGATAAGGGTTAGGGTTTGGGTTTGTATTACGGTTAGGGTTAGTGTTATGGTTAGGGTTTGGGTTTTGGTTAGATTCACGTTTAGGTTTAGGGTTAGAGATAGGGTTAGGGTTTGGGTTAGTCTTAGGATCAGGGTTAGGGTTATGGTTTGGATTAGGGTTATGGTTAGGGTTATGGTTAGATTTAGTGTTAGGA
The DNA here is from genome assembly GCA_035773235.1 of Eospalax fontanierii. Classification (NCBI taxonomy): domain Eukaryota; kingdom Metazoa; phylum Chordata; class Mammalia; order Rodentia; family Spalacidae; genus Eospalax; species Eospalax fontanierii. Next base: position 2,400,567 of record CM069542.1, on the reverse strand, counting down.
TTAGTGTTTTTATTTGGGTTCGTCTTAGGGTTAGCGTTAGGGTTTGGGTTAGGCTTAGGGTCAGGATTAGGGTTAGGGTTAGGATTTGGGTTAGAGTTAGGGTTGTTGTTAGGGTTAGGATAAGGGTTAAGGTTTGGGTTTGTGTTAGGTTTAGGTTTGGGGTTAGGGATAGGGTTAGGGTTTGGGTTAGGGTCAGGGTTACGGTTAGGGTTAGGGTTAGGGTTAGGGTTAGGGTTAATGTTAGTGTTAGGATTAGGGTTTGGATTTGGGTACGGGTTCGGGTTATGGTTAGGGTTTGGGTTATTGCTAGGGTTAGGGTCAGGGTTAGGATTAGGGTTTGGATTTGGGTACGGGTTCGGGTTATGGTTAGGGTTTGGGTTATTGCTAGGGTTAGGGTTTGGGTTTGGGTGTGGGTTTGGGTTAGTGTTAGGGTTAGGATTGGGGTTTAGGTTAGTGTTAGGTTTAGGGTTAGGGGTTAGGGGTTAGGGCTTAGGGTTACGGTTAGAGTTAGGGTTTGGGTTTGCATTAGGGTTAGGGTTAGGTTTAGGGTTAGGGTTAGGTTTAGGGTTAGGTTAGGGATAGGGTTAGGGTTAGGGTTAGGGTTTGGGTTAGGATTAGGGTTAGGGCTATTGTTAGGGTTTCGTTTAGGGTTAGGGATAGGGTTAGGTTTTGGCTTAGGCTTAGGTTTAGGGTTCGGTTTAGGGTTAGGGTTTGCGTTAGGGTTAGGGTTAGGTTTAGTGTTAGGGTTTGGGTTAGGGTTAGGGTTAGGGTTAAGGTTAGTGTTAGGATTAGGGTTTGGATTTGGGTACGGGTTCGGGTTATGGTTAGGGTTTGGGTTATTGCTAGGGTTAGGGTCAGGGTTAGGATTAGGGTTTGGATTTGGGTACGGGTTCGGGTTATGGTTAGGGTTTGGGTTATTGCTAGGGTTAGGGTTTGGGTTTGGGTGTGGGTTTGGGTTAGTGATAGGGTTAGGATTGTGGTTTAGGTTAGTGTTAGGTTTAGGGTTAGGGGTTAGGAGTTAGGGCTTAGGGTTACGGCTAGAGTGAGGGTTTGGGTTAGGATTAGGGTTAGGGTTAGGTTTAGGGTTAGGGTTAGGTTTAGGGTTAATGTTAGGGATAGGGTTAGGGTTAGGGTTAGGGTTTGGGTTAGGATTAGGGTTAGGATTATTGTTAGGGTTACGTTTAGGGTTAGGGATAGGGTTAGGTTTTGCCTTAGGCTTAGGGTTAGCGTTCGGTTTAGGGTTAGGGTTTGCGTTACGGTTAGGGTTAGGTTTAGTGTTAGGGTTTGGTTTAGGGTTAGCTTTAGTGTTAGTGTTAGGGTTAGGGTTTGGATTAGGGTTAGGGTTAGGGTTTGGCTTAGGGTTACGGTTAGATTTAGGGTTAGGGTTAGCGGTAGGGTTTGGGTTAGGTTTTGGATTAGGGTTAGGGTTAGGGTTAGGGTTTGGGTTTGTTTTACGGTTAGGGTTAGTGTTATGGTTAGGGTTTGGGTTTTGGTTAGATTCACGTTTAGGTTTAGGGTTAGAGATAGGGTTAGGGTTTGGGTTAGTCTTAGGATCAGGGTTAGGGTTATGGTTTGGATTAGGGTTAGGGTTAGGGTTTGGGTTTGGCTTAGGGTTAGAGTTAGGGTTTGGTTCAGGTTTAGGTTTACGGTTAGGGTTTGGGTTAGGGTTAGTGTTAGGGTTTGTTTTATGTTTAAGGTTAGTGTTATTGTTAGGGTTAGGGTTTGGGTTAGATTTAGGGTTAGGTTTAGGGTTAGCATTAGAGTTAGGGTTTGGTTTAGGGTTAGGGCTAGGTTTTGGGTTAGGGATAGGGTTTGGGTTAGGGTTAGGGTTAGGGTTTGAGTTTGGGTTAGGGTTTGGGTTAGGGTTAGGATTTGGGTTTAGGTTTTGGGTTAGGTTAAGTGTTAGGCTTAGAGTTGGGTTAGGGTTTTGGTTTGGGTTAGGGTTAGGGTTAGGGTTAGGGTTTGGGTTAGGGTTAGGGTTCGGGTTAGGGTTAGGGTTATTGTTTGGGTTTGGTTAGGGTTAGGGTTAGGGTTAGGGTTTGGATTAGGGTTAGGGTGAAGGTTTGGGTTAGGGTTAGGTTTAGGGTTAGGATTTGGGTTGGGTTTAGGCTTATGGTTAGGGTTAGAGTAAGGGTTAGCGTTTGGGGTTTTGGTTAGCATTAGGGTTAGAGTTAGTGTTAGGGTTAGGTTTTGGGTTTGGGTTAGGGTTAGGGTTAGGGTTAGGGTTAGGGTTAGATTTAGTGTTAGGATTAGCGTTTGGATTTGGGTTCGGGTTAGGGTTAAGGTTAGGGTTTGCGTTAGGTTTAGGGTTAGGGTTAGGGTCAGGGTTAGGGTTTGGGTTTGCGTTAGGGTTAGGGTTAGGGTTAAGTTTAGTGTTAGAGTTTGGTTTAGGGTTAGGTTTAGGGTTAGTGTTCGGATTAGGGTTAGGGTTTGCGTTAGGGTTAGGTTTAGGGTTAAGTTTAGAGTTAGAGTTTGGTTTAGGGTTAGGTTTAGGGTTAGTGTTAGGGTTAGGGTTTGGATTAGGGTTAGGGTTAGGGTTTGGGTTAGGGTTACGGTTAGAGTTAGGGTTAGGGTTAGCTGTAGGGTTTGGGTTAGGTTTAGAGTTAGGGTTGGGGTTAGGGTTAGGGTTTGGGTTTGGGTTAGGTTTAGGGTTAGGGTTTGTGTTTGGGTTTGGCTTAGGGTTATGGTTAGGGTTAGGATTTGGGTTAGGGTTAGGGTTAGGCTGAGGGTTAGGCTGAGAGTTGGGTTAGGGTTTGGGTTTGGGTAAGGGTTAGGGTTAAGTTTAGGGTTAGGATTTGGTTTAGTGTTAGGGAGAGGCTGAGGGTTAGCCTTAGAGTTGGGTTAGGGGTTGGGTTTGGGTAAGGGTTAGGGTTAGTGCTAGGGTTAGTATTTGGGTTAGGGTTAGGGAGAGGCTGAGGGTTAGGCTTAGAGTTGGGTTAGGGTTTGGATTTGGGTAAGGGTTAGGGTTAGGGTTAGGGTTAGGATTTGGGTTAGCGTTAGGTTTAGGTTTAGGGTTAGGGTTAGGGTTAGGGTTAGGGTTATGGTTTGGGTTATGGTTAGGGTTAGG
>CM069542.1:2372500-2387500 GCA_035773235.1 Eospalax fontanierii | reverse complement strand
GTTTAGGGTTTGGGTTAGGGTTAGGTTTATGTTAGGATTTGGGTTAGGTTTAGGCTTATGGTTAGGGTTAGGGTAATGGTTAGCGTTTTGCGTTTTGGTTAGCATTAGGGTTAGAGTTAGTGTTAGGGTTAGGTTTTGGGTTTGGGTTAGGGTTAGGGTTAGGGTTAGGGTTAGATTTAGTGTTAGGATGAGGGTTTGGATTTGGGTTCGGGTTAGGGTTTGCGTTAGGTTTAGGGTTAGGGTTAGGGTCAGGTCAGGGTTTGGGTTTGCGTTAGGGTTAGGGTTAGGTTTAAGTTTAGTGTTAGAGTTTGGTTTAGGGTTAGGTTTAGGGTTAGTGTTCGGATTAGGGTTAGGGTTTGCGTTAGGGTTAGGGTTAGGGTTAAGTTTAGTGTTAGAGTTTGGTTTGGGGTTAGGTTTCGGGTTAGTGTTAGGGTTAGGGTTTGAATTAGGGTTAGGGTTAGGGATTGGGTTAGGGTTACGGTTAGAGTTAGGGTTAGGGTTAGCTGTAGGGTTTGGGTTAGGTTTAGAGTTAGGGTTGGGGTTAGGGTTAGAGTTTGGGTTTGGGTTAGGTTTAGGGTTAGGGTTTGTGTTTGGGTTTGGCTTAGGGTTATGGTTAAGGTTAGGATTTGGGTTAGGGTTAGGGTTAGGCTGAGGGTTAGGCTTAGAGTTGGGTTAGGGTTTGGGTTTGGGTAAGGGTTAGGGTTAGGGTTAGGGTTAGGATTTGGTTTAGTGTTAGGGAGAGGCTGAAGGTTAGGCTTAGAGTTGGGTTAGGGTTTGGGTTTGGGTAAGGGTTAGGGTTAGTGCTAGGTTTAGGATTTGGGTTAGGGTTAGGGAGAGGCTGAGGGTTAGGCTTAGAGTTGGGTTAGGGTTTGGATTTGGGTAAGGGTTAGGGTTAGGGTTAGGGTTAGGATTTGGGTTAGGGTTAGGGTTAGGTTTAGGGTTAGGTTTAGGGTTAGGGTTAGGGTTAGGGTTTGGGTTATGTTTAGGGTTAGGGTTAGGGTTAGGGTTAGGTTTAAGGTTTCGGTTACTGTTAGGGTTAGGGTTAATGTTATGTGTTAGTGTTAGAGTTAATCTTAGGGTTAGGGTTTGAGTTAGGGTTAGGGTTAGTGTTAGGGTTAGGGTTTGAGTTAAGGTTACGTTTAGTGTGAGGGTTAGGTTTTGGTTTAGGGTTAGGTTTAGTTTTAAGATTAGGGTTTGTATTAGGGTTAGGGTTTGGCTTAGGTTTAGGGTTAGCATTAGGGTTCTGGTTTGGGTTAGAATTAGTTTTAGAGTGAGGGTTAGGGTTAGGGTTTGGGTTAGGGTTAGGTTTAGGGATAGGGTTAGGGTTTGGGTTAGGGTTAGGGTTAGGGTTAGGATTTGGGTTTTGTTTACGGTTACGTTTAGGGTTAGGGTTAGAGTAAGGGTTAAGGTTAGGGTTAGGGTTATTGTTAGGGTTAGAGTCAAGGGTTGGTTCAGGGTACGTTAGGGTGAGGGGTAGGGTTAGGGTTAGGGTTAGGGTTTGCCTTAGGTTTAGGGTTAGTGTTAGGGTTAGGGTTTGGCTTAGGGTTAGATTTAGGGTTAGGGTTAGGGTTAGGTGTTAGGGTTAGGGTTAGGGTTTGGGTTTGGCTTAGGGTTAGCGTTAGGGTTTGGTTCAGGTTTAGGTTTACGGTTAGTGTTTGGGTTAGGGTTAGGGTTAGGGTTTGTTTTATGTTTAAGGTTAGTGTTATTGTTAGGGTTTGGGTTTGGGTTAGATTTAGGGTTAGGTTTAGGGTTAGCATTAGAGTTAGGGTTTGGTTTATGGTTAGGGCTACGGTTTGGGTTAGGGATAGGGTTAGGGTAAGGGTTTGGGTTAGGGTTTGAGTTTGGGTTAGGGTTTGGGTTAGGGTTAGGATTTGGGTTAGGGTTAGGGTTAGGCTGAGTGTTAGGTTTAGAGTTGGGTTAGGGTTTTCGTTTGGGTTAGGGTTAGGGTTAGGGTTAGGGTTAGGGTTTGGGTTAGGGTTAGTGTTTGGATTAGGGTTAGGGTTAGGGTTTGGGTTAGGGTTAGGTTTAGGGTTAGGATTTGGGTTAGGTTTAGGCTTATGTTTAGGGTTAGGGTAAGGGTTAGTGTTTTGGGTTTGGGTTAGGGTTAGGGTTAGAGTTAGTGTTAGGGTTAGGTTTTGGGTTTGGGTTAGGGTTAGATTTAGGGTTACGGTTTGGTTAAGGTTAGGGTTAGGGTTAGGGTTAGGATAAGGGTTAGAGTTTGGGTTTGTATTACGGTTAGGGTTAGTGTTATGGTTATGGTTTGGGTTTTGGTTAGATTCACGTTTAGGTTTAGGGTTAGAGATAGGGTTAGGGTTTGGGTTAGTCTTAGGATCAGGGTTAGGGTTATGGTTTGGATTAGGGTTAGGGTTAGGGTTAGGGTTAGATTTAGTGTTAGGATTAGTGTTTTTATTTGGGTTCGTCTTAGGGTTAGCGTTAGGGTTTGGGATAGGCTTAGGGTCAGGGTTAGGGTTAGGGTTAGGATTTGGGTTAGAGTTAGGGTTGTTGTTAGGGTTAGGATAAGGGTTAAGGTTTGGGTTTGTGTTAGGTTTAGGTTTGGGGTTAGGGATAGGGTTAGGGTTTGGGTTAGGGTCAGGGTTACGGTTTGGGTTAGGGTTAGGGTTAAGGTTAGTGTTAGGATTAGGGTTTGGATTTGGGTACGGGTTCGGTTTATGGTTAGGGTTTGGGTTATTGCTAGGGTTAGGGTCAGGGTTAGGATTAGGGTTTGGATTTGGGTACGGGTTCGGGTTATGGTTAGGGTTTGGGTTATTGCTAGGGTTAGGGTTTGGGTTTGGGTGTGGGTTTGGGTTAGTGTTAGGGTTAGGATTGGGGTTTAGGTTAGTGTTAGGTTTAGGGTTAGGGGTTAGGGGTTAGGGCTTAGGGTTACGGTTAGAGTTAGGGTTTGGGTTTGCATTAGGGTTAGGGTTAGGTTTAGGGTGAGGGTTAGGTTTAGGGTTAGGGTTAGGGTTAGGGATAGGGTTAGGGTTAGGGTTAGGGTTTGGGTTAGGATTAGGGTTAGGGCTATTGTTAGGGTTACGTTTAGGGTTAGGGATAGGGTTAGGTTTTGGCTTAGGCTTAGGGTTAGCGTTCGGTTTAGGGTTAGGGTTTGCGTTAGGGTTAGGGTTAGGTTTAGTGTTAGGGTTTGGGTTAGGGTTAGGGTTAGGGTTAAGGTTAGTGTTAGGATTAGGGTTTGGATTTGGGTACGGGTTCGGGTTATGGTTAGGGTTTGGGTTATTGCTAGGGTTAGGGTCAGGGTTAGGATTAGGGTTTGGATTTGGGTACGGGTTCGGGTTATGGTTAGGGTTTGGGTTATTGCTAGGGTTAGGGTTTGGGTTTGGGTGTGGGTTTGGGTTAGTGTTAGGGTTAGGATTGGGGTTTAGGTTAGTGTTAGGTTTAGGGTTAGGGGTTGGATTTAGGGGTTAGGGCTTAGGGTTACGGTTAGAGTTAGGGTTTGGGTTAGGATTAGGGTTAGGGTTAGGTTTAGGGTTAGGGTTAGGTTTAGGGTTAATGTTAGGGATAGGGTTAGGGTTAGGGTTAGGATTTGGGTTAGGATTAGGGTTAGGGCTATTGTTAGGGTTACGTTTAGGGTTAGGGATAGGGTTAGGTTTTGGCTTAGGCTTAGGGTTAGCGTTATGTTTAGGGTTCGGGTTTGCGTTAGGGTTAGGGTTAGGTTTAGTGTTAGGGTTTGGTTTAGGGTTAGCTTTAGTGTTAGTGTTAGGGTTAGGGTTTGGATTAGGGTTAGGGTTAGGGTTTGGCTTAGGGTTACGGTTAGAGTTAGGGTTAGGGTTAGCGGTAGGGTTTGGGTTAGGTTTTGGATTAGGGTTAGGGTTAGGGTTAGGGTTTGGGTTTGTTTTACGGTTAGGGTTAGTGTTATGGTTAGGGTTTGGGTTTTGGTTAGATTCACGTTTAGGTTTAGGGTTAGAGATAGGGTTAGGGTTTGGGTTAGTCTTAGGATCAGGGTTAGGGTTATGGTTTGGATTAGTGTTAGGGTTAGGGTTTGGGTTTGGCTTAGGGTTAGAGTTAGGGTTTGGTTCAGGTTTAGGTTTACGGTTAGGGTTTGGGTTAGGTTTAGGGTTAGGGTTTGTTTTATGTTTAAGGTTAGTGTTATTGTTAGGGTTAGGGTTTGGGTTAGATTTAGGGTTAGGTTTAGGGTTAGCATTAGAGTTAGGGTTTGGTTTAGGGTTAGGGCTAGGGTTTGGGTTAGGGATAGGGTTTGGGTTAGGGTTAGGGTTAGGGTTTGAGTTTGGGTTAGGGTTTGGGTTAGGGTTAGGATTTGGGTTAGGTTTAGGGTTAGGCTGAGTGTTAGGCTTAGAGTTGGGTTGGGGTTTTGGTTTGGGTTAGGGTTTGGGTTAGGGTTAGGGTTCGGGTTAGGGTTAGGGTTATTGTTTGGGTTTGGTTAGGGTTAGGGTTAGGGTTAGGGTTTGGATGAGGGTTAGGGTTAGGGTTTGGGTTAGGGTTAGGTTTAGGGTTAGGATTTGGGTTAGGTTTAGGCTTATGGTTAGGGTTAGGGTAAGGGTTAGCGTTTGGGGTTTTGGTTAGCATTAGGGTTAGAGTTAGTGTTAGGGTTAGGTTTTGGGTTTGGGTTAGGGTTAGGGTTAGGGTTAGGGTTAGATTTAGTGTTAGGATTAAGGTTTGGATTTGGGTTCGGGTTAGGGTTAAGGTAAGGGATTGCGTTAGGTTTAGGGTTAGGGTTAGGGTCAGGGTTAGGGTTTGGGTTTGCGTTAGGGTTAGGGTTAGGGTTAAGTTTAGTGTTAGAGTTTGGTTTAGGGTTAGGTTTAGGGTTAGTGTTCGGATTAGGGTTAGGGTTTGCGTTAGGGTTAGGGTTAAGTTTAGTGTTAGAGTTTGGTTTAGGGTTAGGTTTAGGGTTAGTGTTAGGGTTAGGGTTTGGATTAGGGTTAGGGTTAGGGTTTGGGTTAGGGTTACGTTTAGAGTTAGGGTTAGGGTTAGCTGTAGGGTTTGGGTTAGGTTTAGAGTTAGGGTTGGGATTAGGGTTAGGGTTTGGGTTTGGTTTAGGTTTAGGGTTAGGGTTTGGGTTTGGGTTTGGCTTAGGGTTATGGTTAGGGTTAGGATTTGGGTTAGGGTTAGGGTTAGGCTGAGGGTTAGGCTTAGAGTTGGTTTAGGGTTTGGGTTTGGGTAAGGGTTAGGGTTAGGGTTAGGGTTAGGATTTGGTTTAGTGTTAGGGAGAGGCTGAGGGTTAGCCTTAGAGTTGGGTTAGGGTTTGGGTTTGGGTAAGGGTTAGGGATAGTGCTAGGGTTAGGATTTGGGTTAGGGTTAGGGAGAGGCTGAGGGTTAGGCTTAGAGTTGGGTTAGGGTTTGGATTTGGGTAAGGGTTAGGGTTAGGGTTAGGGTTAGGATTTGGGTTAGGGTTAGGTTTAGGTTTAGGGTTAGGGTTACGGTTAGGGTTAGGGTTTGGGTTATGGTTAGGGTTAGGGTTAGGGTTAGGTTTAAGGTTTCGGTTACGGTTAGGGTTAGGGTTACTGTTATGTGTTAGTGTTAGGGTTAATCTTAGGGTTAGGGTTTGAGTTAGGGTTAGGGTTAGTGTTAGGGTTAGGGTTTGAGTTAAGGTTACGTTTAGTGTGAGGGTTAGGTTTTGGTTTAGGTTAGGTTTAGTTTTAAGATTAGGGTTTTTTATTAGGGTTAGGGTTAGGATTAGGTTTAGGGTTAGCATTAGGGTTTTGGTTTGGGTTAGAATTAGTTTTAGAGTGAGGGTTAGGGTTAGGGTTTGGGTTAGGGTTAGGTTTAGGGATAGGGTTAGGGTTTGGGTTAGGCTTAGGGTTAGGGGTAGGATTTGGGTTTGGTTTACGGTTACGTTTAGGGTTAGGGTTAGAGTAAGGGTTAGGTTTAGGGTTAGGGTTATTGTTAGGGTTAGAGTGAGGGTTTGGTTTAGGGTAGGTTAGGATTAGGGTTAGGGTTAGGGTTAGGATTTGCATTAGGTTTAGGGTTAGTGTTAGAGTTAGGGTTTGGCTTAGGGTTAGATTTAGGGTTAGGTTTAGGGTTCGCATTAGAGTTAGGGTTTGGTTTAGGGTTAGGGCTACGGTTTGGGTTAGGGATAGGTTTAGGGTAAGGGTTAGGGTTAGGGTTTGAGTTTGGGTTATGGTTTGGGTTAGGGTTAGGATTTGGGTTAGGGTTAGGATTAGGCTGAGTGTTAGGCTTAGAGTTGGGTTAGGGTTTTGGTTTGGGTTAGGATTAGGGTTAGGGTTAGGGTTTGGGTTAGCGTTAGGTTTAGGTTTAGGGTTTGGGTTAGGGTTAGGGTTTGGATTAGGGTTAGGGTTAGGGTTTGGGTTAGGGTTAGGTTTAGGGTTAGGATTTGGGTTAGGTTTAGGCTTATGGTTAGGGTTAGGGTAAGGGTTAGTGTTTTGGTTTTGGGTTAGGGTTAGGGTTAGAGTTAGTGTTAGGGTTAGGTTTTGGGTTTGGGTTAGGGTTAGATTTAGGTTTACGGTTTGGTTAAGGTTAGGGTTAGGGTTAGGGTTAGGATAAGGGTTAGGTTTGGGTTTGTATTACGGTTAGGGTTAGTGTTATGGTTAGGGTTTGGGTTTTGGTTAGATTCACGTTTAGGTTTAGGGTTAGAGATAGGGTTAGGGTTTGGGTTAGTCTTAGGATCAGGGTTAGGGTTATGGTTTGGATTAGGGTTAGGGTTAGGGTTAGGGTTAGATTTAGTGTTAGGATTAGTGTTTTTATTTGGGTTCGTCTTAGGGTTAGCGTTAGGGTTTGGGTTAGGCTTAGGGTCAGGGTTAGGGTTAGGGTTAGGATTTGGGTTAGAGTTAGGGTTGTTGTTAGGGTTAGGATAAGGGTTAAGGTTTGGGTTTGTGTTAGGTTTAGGTTTGGGGTTAGGGATAGGGTTAGGGTTTGGGTTAGGGTCAGGGTTACGGTTTGGGTTAGGGTTAGGGTTAGGGTTAGGGTTAAGGTTAGTGTTAGGATTAGGGTTTGGATTTGGGTACGGGTTCAGGTTATGGTTAGGGTTTGGGTTATTGCTAGGGTTAGGGTCAGGGTTAGGATTAGGGTTTGGATTTGGGTACGGGTTCGGGTTATGGTTAGGTTTTGGGTTATTGCTAGGGTTAGGGTTTGGGTTTGGGTGTGGGTTTGGGTTAGTGTTAGGGTTAGGATTGGGGTTTAGGTTAGTGTTAGGTTTAGGGTTAGGGGTTAGGGGTTAGGGCTTAGGGTTACGGTTAGAGTTAGGGTTTGGGTTTGATTTTGGTTAGGGTTAGGTTTAGTGATAGGGTTAGGTTTAGGGTTAGGGTTAGGGATAGGTTTAGGGTTAGGGTTAGGGTTTGGGTTAGGACTAGGGTTAGGGCTATTGTTATGATTACGTTTAAGCTTAGGGATAGGGTTAGGTTTTGGCTTAGGCTTAGGGTTTGCGTTCGGTTTAGGGTTAGGGTTTGCGTTAGGGTTAGGGTTAGGTTTAGTGTTAGGGTTTGGGTTAGGGTTAGGGTTAGGGTTAAGGTTAGTGTTAGGATTAGGGTTTGGATTTGGGTACGGATTCGGGTGATGGTTAGGGTTTGGGTTATTGCTAGGGTTAGGGTCAGGGTTAGGATTAGGGTTTGGATTTGGGTACGGGTTCGGGTTATGGTTAGGGTTTGGGTTATTGCTAGGGTTAGGGTTTGGGTTTGGGTGTGGGTTTGGGTTAGTGTTAGGGTTAGGATTGGGGTTTAGGTTAGTGTTAGGTTTAGGGTTAGGGGTTAGGGGTTAGGGCTTAGGGTTACGTTTAGAGTTAGCGTTTGGGTTAGGATTAGGGATAGGGTTATGTTTAGGGTTAGGGTTAGGTTTAGGGTTAAAGTTAGGGATAGGGTTAGGGTTAGGGTTAGGGTTTGGGTTAGGATTAGGGTTAGGGCTATTGTTAGGGTTACGTTTAAGGTTAGGGATAGGGTTAGGTTTTGCCTTAGGCTTAGGGTTAGCGTTCGGTTTAGGGTTCGGGTTTGCGTTAGGGTTAGGGTTAGGTTTAGTGTTAGGGTTTGGTTTAGGGTTAGCTTTAGTGTTAGTGTTAGGGTTAGGGTTTGGATTAGGGTTAGGGTTAGGGATTGGCTTAGGGTTACGTTTAGAGTTAGGGTTAGGGTTAGCGGTAGGATTTGGGTTAGGTTTTGGATTAGGGTTAGGGTTAGGGTTAGGGTTTGGGTTTGTTTTTCGGTTAGGGTTAGTGTTATGGTTAGGGTTTGGGTTTTGGTTAGATTCACGTTTAGGTTTAGGGTTAGAGATAGGGTTAGGGTTTGGGTTAGTCTTAGGATCAAGGTTAGGGTTATGGTTTGGATTAGGGTTAGGTTTAGGGTTTGGGTTTGGCTTAGGGTGAGAGTTAGGGTTTGGTTCAGGTTTAGGTTTACGGTTAGGGTTTGGGTTAGGGTTAGGGTTAGGGTTTGTTTTATGTTTAAGGTTAGTGTTATTGTTAGGGTTAGGGTTTGGGTTAGATTTAGGGTTAGGTTTAGGGTTAGCATTAGAGTTAGGGTTTGGTTTAGGGTTAGGGCTACGGTTTGGGTTAGGGATAGGGTTAGGGTAAGGGTTAGGGTTAGGGTTTGAGTTTGGGTTATGGTTTGGGTTAGGGTTAGGATTTGGGTTAGGGTTAGGATTAGGCTGAGTGTTAGGGTTAGAGTTGGGTTAGGGTTTTGGTTTGGGTTAGGATTAGGGTTAGGGTTAGGGTTTGGGTTAGCGTTAGGTTTAGGTTTAGGGTTTGGGTTAGGGTTAGGGTTTGGATTAGGGTTAGGGTTAGGGTTTGGGTTAGGGTTAGGTTTAGGGTTAGGATTTGGGTTAGGTTTAGGCTTATGGTTAGGGTTAGGGTAAGGGTTAGTGTTTTGGTTTTGGGTTAGGGTTAGGGTTAGAGTTAGTGTTAGGGTTAGGTTTTGGGTTTGGGTTAGGGTTAGATTTAGGTTTACGGTTTGGTTAAGGTTAGGGTTAGGGTTAGGGTTAGGATAAGGGTTAGGTTTGGGTTTGTATTACGGTTAGGGTTAGTGTTATGGTTAGGGTTTGGGTTTTGGTTTGATTCACGTTTAGGTTTAGGGTTAGAGATAGGGTTAGGGTTTGGGTTAGTCTTAGGATCAGGGTTAGGGTTATGGTTTGGATTAGGGTTAGGGTTAGGGTTAGGGTTAGATTTAGTGTTAGGATTAGTGTTTTTATTTGGGTTCGTCTTAGGGTTAGCGTTAGGGTTTGGGTTAGGCTTAGGGTCAGGGTTAGGGTTAGGGTTAGGATTTGGGTTAGAGTTAGGGTTGTTGTTAGGGTTAGGATAAGGGTTAAGGTTTGGGTTTGTGTTAGGTTTAGGTTTGGGGTTAGGGATAGGGTTAGGGTTTGGGTTAGGGTCAGGGTTACGGTTTGGGTTAGGGTTAGGGTTAGGGTTAGGGTTAAGGTTAGTGTTAGGATTAGGGTTTGGATTTGGGTACGGGTTCAGTTTATGGTTAGGGTTTGGGTTATTGCTAGGGTTAGGGTCAGGGTTAGGATTAGGGTTTGGATTTGGGTACGGGTTCGGGTTATGTTTAGGTTTTGGGTTATTGCTAGGGTTAGGGTTTGGGTTTGGGTGTGGGTTTGGGTTAGTGTTAGGGTTAGGATTGGGGTTTAGGTTAGTGTTAGGTTTAGGGTTAGGGGTTAGGGGTTAGGGCTTAGGGTTACGGTTAGAGTTAGGGTTTGGGTTTGATTTGGGTTAGGGTTAGGTTTAGGGTTAGGGTTATTTTTAGGGTTAGGCTTAGGCATAGGGTTAGTGTTAGGGTTAGGTTTTGGGTTTGGGTTAGGGTTAGATTTAGGTTTACGCTTTGCTTAAGGTTAGGGTTAGGGTTAGGGTTAGGATAAGGGTTAGGTTTGGGTTTGTATTACGGTTAGGGCTAGTGTTATGGCTAGGGTTTGGGTTTTGGCTTGACCCACGTTTAGGTTTAGGGCAAGAGATAGGGTTAGGGCTTGGGTTAGCCTTAGGACCAGGGTTAGGGTTATGGTTTGGATTAGGGTTAGGGTTAGGGTTAGGGTTAGATTTAGTGTTAGGATTAGTGTTTTTATTTGGGTTCGTCTTAGGGTTAGCGTTAGGGTTTGGGTTAGGCTTAGGGTCAGGGTTAGGGTTAGGGTTAGGATTTGGGTTAGAGTTAGGGTTGTTGTTAGGGTTAGGATAAGGGTTAAGGTTTGGGTTTGTGTTAGGTTTAGGTTTGGGGTTAGGGATAGGGTTAGGGTTTGGGTTAGGGTCAGGGTTACGGTTTGGGTTAGGGTTAGGGTTAGGGTTAGGGTTAAGGTTAGTGTTAGGATTAGGGTTTCCATTTGGGTACGGGTTCAGTTTATGGTTAGGGTTTGGGTTATTGCTAGGGTTAGGGTCAGGGTTAGGATTAGGGTTTGGATTTGCGTACGGGGTCGGGTGATGGTTAGGTTTTGGGTTATTGCTAGGGTTAGGATTTGGGTTTGGGTGTGGGTTTGGGTTAGTGTTAGGGTTAGGATTGGGGTTTAGGTTAGTGTTAGGTTTAGGGTTAGGGGTTAGGGGTTAGGGCTTAGGGTTACGGTTAGAGTTAGGGTTTGGGTTTGATTTGGGTTAGGGTTAGGTTTAGGGTTAGGGTTAGGTTTAGGGTTAGGGTTAGGGATAGGATTAGGGTTTGGGTTAGGATTAGGGTTAGGGCTATTGTTAGGGTTACGTTTAGGGTTAGGGATAGGGTTAGGTTTTGGCTTAGGCTTAGGGTTTGCGTTCGGTTTAGGGTTAGGGTTTGCGTTAGGGTTAGGGTTAGGTTTAGTGTTAGGGTTTGGGTTAGGGTTAGGGTTAGGGTTAGGTTTAGGGTTAGGATTTGGGTTAGGTTTAGGCTTATGGTTAGGGTTAGGGTAATGGTTAGCGTTTTGGGTTTTGGTTAGCATTAGGGTTAGAGTTAGTGTTAGGGTTAGGTTTTGGGTTTGGGTTAGGGTTAGGGTTAGGGTTAGGGTTAGATTTAGTGTTAGGATGAGGGTTTGGATTTGGGTTCGGGTTAGGGTTAAGGTTAGGGTTTGCGTTAGGTTTAGGGTTAGGGTTAGGGTCAGGGTCAGGGTTTGGGTTTGCGTTAGGGTTAGGGTTAGGGTTAAGTTTAGTGTTAGAGTTTGGTTTAGGGTTAGGTTTAGGGTTAGTGTTCGGATTAGGGTTAGGGTTTGCGTTAGGGTTAGGGTTAGGATTAAGTTTAGTGTTAGAGTTTGGTTTAGGGTTAGGTTTAGGGTTAGTGTTAGGGTTAGGGTTTGAATTAGGGTTAGGGTTAGGGTTTGGGTTAGGGTTACGGTTAGAGTTAGGGTTAGGGTTAGCTGTAGGGTTTGGGTTAGGTTTAGAGTTAGGGTTGGGGTTAGGGTTAGAGTTTGGGTTTGGGTTAGGTTTAGGGTTAGGGTTTGTGTTTGGGTTTGGCTTAGGGTTATGGTTAGGGGTAGGATTTGGGTTAGGGTTAGGGTTAGGCTGAGGGTTAGGCTTAGAGTTGGGTTAGGGTTTGGGTTTGGGTATGGGTTAGGGTTAGGGTTAGGGTTAGGATTTGGTTTAGTGTTAGGGAGAGGCTGAAGGTTAGGCTTAGAGTTGGGTTAGGGTTTGGGTTTGGGTAAGGGTTAGGGTTAGTGCTAGGTTTAGGATTTGGGTTAGGGTTAGGGAGAGGCTGAGGGTTAGGCTTAGAGTTGGGTTAGGGTTTGGATTTGGGTAAGGGTTAGGGTTAGGGTTAGGGTTAGGATTTGGGTTAGGGTTAGGGTTAGGTTTAGGGTTAGGGTTACGGTTAGGGTTAGGGTTTGGGTTATGGTTAGGGTTAGGGTTAGGGTTAGGTTTAAGGTTTCGGTTACGGTTAGGGTTAGGGTTACTGTTATGTGTTAGTGTTAGGGTTAATCTTAGGGTTAGGGTTTGAGTTAGGGTTAGGGTTAGTGTTAGGGTTAGGGTTTGAGTTAAGGTTACGTTTAGTGTGAGGGTTAGGTTTTGGTTTAGGGTTAGGTTTAGTTTTAAGATTAGGGTTTGTATTAGGGTTAGGGTTAGGATTAGGTTTAGGGTTAGCATTAGGGTTTTGGTTTGGGTTAGAATTAGTTTTAGAGTGAGGGTTAGGGTTAGGGTTTGGGTTAGGGTTAGGTTTAGGGATAGGCTTAGGGTTTGGATTAGGGTTAGGGTTAGCGTTAGGATTTGGGTTTTGTTTACGGTTACGTTTAGGGTTAGGGTTAGAGTAAGGGTTAGGGTTAGGGTTAGGGTTAGAGTGAGGGTTTGGTTTTGGGTAGGTTAGGGTTAGGGTTAGGGTTAGGGTTAGGGTTTGCATTAGGTTTAGTGTTAGTGTTAGGGTTAGGGTTTGGCTTAGGGTTAGATTTAGGGTTAGGGTTAGGGTTAGGTGTTAGGGTTAGGGTTAGGGTTTGTGTTTGGCTTAGGGTTAGCGTTAGGGTTTCGTTCAGGTTTAGGTTTACGGTTAGGGTTTGGGTTAGGGTTAGGGTTAGGGTTTGTTTTATGTTTAAGGTTAGTGTTATTGTTAGGGTTAGGGTTTGGGTTAGATTTAGGGTTAGGTTTAGGGTTAGCATTAGAGTTAGGGTTTGGTTTAGGGTTAGGGCTAAGGTTTGGGTTAGGGATAGGGTTAGGGTCAGGGTTAGGGTTAGGGTTTGAGTTTGGGTTAGGGTTTGGGTTAGGGTTAGGATTTGGGTTAGGGTTAGGGTTAGGCTGAGTGTTAGGCTTAGAGTTGGGTTAGGGTTTTGGTTTGGGTTAGGGTTAGGGTTAGGGTTAGGGTTTGGGTTAGGGTTAGGTTTAGGTTTAGGGTTTGGGTTAGGGTTAGGGTTTGGATTAGGGTTAGGGTTAGGGTTTGGGTTAGGATTAGGGTTAGGGCTATTGTTAGGGTTACGTTTAGGGTTAGGGATAGGGTTAGATTTTGCCTTAGGCTTAGGGTTAGCGTTCGGTTTAGGGTTAGGGTTTGCGTTAGGGTTAGGGTTAGGTTTAGTGTTAGGGTTTGGTTAAGGGTTAGCTTTAGTGTTAGTGTTAGGGTTAGGGTTTGGATTAGGGTTAGGGTTAGGGTTTGGCTTAGGGTTACGGTTAGATTTAGGGTTAGGGTTAGCGGTAGGGTTTGGGTTAGGTTTTAGATTAGGGTTAGGGTTAGGGTGAGGGTTTGGGTTTGTATTACGGTTAGGGTTAGTGTTATGGTTAGGGTTTGGGTTTTGGTTAGATTCACGTTTAGGTTTAGGGTTAGAAATAGGGTTAGGGTTTGGGTTAGTCTTAGGATCAGGGTTAGGGTTATGGTTTGGATTAGGGTTAGGGTTAGGGTTAGGGTGAGGGTTAGATTTAGTGTTAGGGTTAGTGTTTTTATTTGGGTTCGGCTTAGGGTTAGCGTTAGGGTTTGGGTTAGGCTTAGGGTCAGGGTTAGGGTTAGGGTTTGGATTAGGGTTAGGGTTAGGGTTAGGGTTAGGGTTAGATTTAGTGTTAGGATTAGGGTTTGGATTTGGGTTCGGGTTAGGGTTAGGTTTAGGGTTTGGGTTAGGTTTAGGGTTAGGGTTAGGGTCAGGGTTAGGGTTTGGGTTTGCGTTAGGGTTAGGGTTAGGGTTAGGTTTAGTGTTAGAGTTTGGTTTAGGGTTAGGTTTAGGGTTAGTGTTAGGGTTAGGGTTTGGATTAGGGTTAGGGTTAGGGTTTGGGTTAGGGTTACGGTTAGAGTTACGTTTAGGGTTAGCGGTAGGGTTGGGTTAGGTTTAGAGTTAGGGTTAGGGTTAGGGTTAGGTTTTGGGTTTGGGTTAGGTTTAGGGTTAGGGTTTGTGTTTGGGTTTGGGTTAGGGTTATGGTTAGGTTTAGGATTTGGGTTAGGGTTAGGGTTAGGCTGAGGGTTAGGCTTAGAGTTGGGTTAGGGTTTGGGTTTGCGTAAGTGTTAGGGTTAGGTTTAGTGTTAGGATTTGGGTTAGGTATAGGGTTAGGTTTAGGGTTAGGGTTACGGTTAGGGTTTGGGTTAGGGTTAGGGTTAGGGTTAGGGTTAGGGTTAGGATTTTGGTTTGGGTTACGGTTACTTTTAGGGTTAGGGTTAGAGTTAGGTTTAGGGTTAGGGTTTGGTTTAGGGTTACGGTTAGGGTTAGGGTTAGGGTTAGGGTTTGCAATAGGGTTAGGGTTAGGGTTAGGGTGAGGGTTAGGGTTAGGTTTAGGTTTAGGGTTAGGTGTTAGGGTTAGGGTTAGTGTTTGGGTTTGGCTTAAGGTTAGCTTTAGGGTTTGGTTCAGGTTTAGGTTTACGGTTAGGGTTTGGGTTAGGTTTAGGGTTAGGGTTATTGTAAGGGTTAAGTTTAGGGTTAGGGTTAGGGTTAGGGTTACGGTTATGTTAGGGTTAGGTTTTGTGTTAGGATTAGGGTAAGGCTTAGGGTTAGTGTTTGGTTTAGGGTTAGGGTTAGGATTAGGGTTAGGGTTTAGTTTAGGGTTAGGGTAAGGGTTAGGGTTAGGTTTAGGATTTGGGTTGGTGTTAGGGTTAGGGATAGGTTTTGGGGTAGGGTTAGTTTTATTGTTAGGGTTAGGGTTAAGGTTTGGGTTAGGGTTAGGATTAGGGTCAGAGTTAGGGTTTGGGTTTGGGTTAGAGTTATGGTTAGGGTTAAGGTAAGGGTTAGGGTTGGGGTTTCAGTTAGGGTTAAGGTTAGGGTTAGGGTGAGGGTTAGGGTTAGTGTTAGGGGTAGGGTTAGGGTTAGGGTTAGGGTTTGTGTTAGATTTAGGGGTAGGGTTAGGGTTAGGGTTAGGGTTTGGGTTAGGGTTAGGGTAGGGTTTGGGTTAGATTTAGGGTTAGGGTTAGGGTTAGGGTTTGGGTTATAGTTAGGGTTTGGATTAGTGTTAGGGTTAGGCTGAAAGTTAGACTTAGAGTTGTGTTAAGGTTTGGGTTTGGGTTAGGGTTAGGGTTACGGTTAGGGTTAGGGTTAGGTTTAGGATTAGTGTTAGGTTTTGGGTTTGGGTTTAGGTTAGGGTTTGGGTTAGGGTTAGGGTTAGGGTTAGGGTTAGGTTTAGAGTTTGGGTTAGGATTAGGTATAGAACTATTGATAGGTTTAGGGTTAGGGTTAGGGATAGAGTTAGGTTTTGGCTTAGGCTTAGGGTTAGAGTTTGGGTTAGGGTTAAGGTTTGCGTTAGGTTTAGGGGGAGGGTTAGGTTTAGTG
>CM069542.1:2365000-2367500 GCA_035773235.1 Eospalax fontanierii | reverse complement strand
AGGGTTAGGTTTAGGGTTAAAGTTAGGGATAGGGTTAGGGTTAGGGTTAGGGTTTGGGTTAGGATTAGGGTTAGGGCTATTGTTAGGGTTACGTTTAGGGTTAGGGATAGGGGTAGGTTTTGCCTTAGGCTTAGGGTTAGCGTTCGGTTTAGGGTTAGGGTTTGCGTTAGGGTTAGGGTTAGGTTTAGTGTTAGGGTTTGGTTTAGGGTTAGCTTTAGTGTTAGTGTTAGGGTTAGGGTTTGGATTAGGGTTAGGGTTAGGGTTTGGCTTAGGGTTACGGTTAGAGTTAGGGTTAGGGTTAGCGGTAGGGTTTGGGTTACGTTTTGGATTAGGGTTAGGGTTAGGGTTAGGGTTTGGGTTTGTTTTACGGTTAGGGTTAGTGTTATGGTTAGGGTTTGGGTTTTGGTTAGATTCACGTTTAGGTTTAGGGTTAGAGATAGGGTTAGGGTTTGGGTTAGTCTTAGGATCAGGGTTAGGGTTATGGTTTGGATTAGGGTTAGGGTTAGGGTTAGGGTTAGATTTAGTGTTAGGATTAGTGTTTTTATTTGGGTTCGGCTTAGGGTTAGCGTTAGGGTTTGGGTTAGGCTTAGGGTCAGGGTTAGGGTTAGGGTTTGGATTAGGGTTAGGGTTAGGGTTAGGGTTAGATTTAGTGTTAGGATTAGGGTTTGGATTTGGGTTCGGGTTAGGGTTAGGGTTAGGGTTTGGGTTATGTTTAGTGTTAGGGTTAGGGTCAGGGTTAGGGTTTGGGTTTGCGTTAGGGTTATTGTTAGGGTTAGGTTTAGTGTTAGAGTTTGGTTTAGGGTTAGGTTTAGGGTTAGTGTTCGGGTTAGGGTTAGGGTTTGCGTTAGGGTTAGGTTTAGGGTTAGGTTTAGTGTTAGAGTTTGGTTTAGGGTTAGGTTTAGGGTTAGTGTTAGGGTTAGGGTTTGGATTAGGGTTAGGGTTAGGGTTTGGGTTTGGGTTAGGTTTAGAGTTAGGGTTAGGCTTAGGGTTAGGTTTTGGGTTTGGGTTAGGTTTAGGGTTAGGGTTTGTGTTTGGGTTTGGGTTAGGGTTATGGTTAGATTTAGGATTTGGGTTAGGGTTAGGGTTAGGCTGAGGGTTAGGGTTGGGGTTGGGTTAGGGCTTGGGTTTGGGTAGTGTTAGGGTTAGGTCTAGGGTTAGGGTTACGGTTAGGGTTTGGGTTAGGGTTAGGGTTAGGGTTAGGGTTAGGGTTAGGTTTAAGTTTTGGGTTACGGTTAGGGTTAGGGTTAGTGTTATGGGTTAGTGTTAGGGATAATCTTAGGGTTAGGGTTTGAGTTAGGGTTAGGGTTAGTGTTAGGGTTAGGGTTTGAGGTAGGGTTACATTTAGGGTGAGGGTTAGGTTTTGGTTTAGGGTTAGGTTTAGGGTTAAGATTAGGGTTTGGATTAGGGTTAGGGTTAGGATTAGGTTTAGGGTTAGCATTAGAGTTTGTTTTTGGATTAGGATTAGTGTTAGAGTGAGGGTTAGGGATAGGGTTTGGGTTAGGGTTAGGTTTAGTAATAGGGTTAGGGTTTGGGTTAGGGTTAGGGTTAGGGTTAGGATTTGGGTTTGGGTTACGGTTACATTTAGGGTTAGGGTTAGAGTTAGGTTTAGGGTTAGGGTTTGATTTAGGGTTACGGTTAGGGTTAGGGTTAGGGTTAGGGTTTGCATTAGGGTTAGGGTTAGGGTTAGGGTTAGGTTTAGGGTTAGGGTTAGGTGTTAGGGTTAGGGTTAGTGTTTGGGTTTGGCTTAAGGTTAGCTTTAGGGTTTGGTTCAGGTTTAGGTTTACGGTTAGGGTTTGGGTTAGGGTTAGGGTTAGGGTTATTGTAAGGGTTAAGTTTAGGGTTAGGGTTAGTGTTAGGTTAGGGTTAGGTTTTGTGTTAGGGTTAGGGTAAGGGTTAGGGTTAGTGTTTGGTTTAGGGTTAGTGTTAGAATGAGGGTTAGGGTTTAGTTTAGGGTTAGGGTAAGGCTTAGGGTTAGGTTTAGGATTTGGGTTAGTGTTAGGGTTAGGGATAGGTTTTGGGGTAGGGTTAGTTTTATTGTTAGGGTTAGGGTTAAGGTTTGGGTTAGGGTTAGGATTAGGGTCAGAGTTAGGGTTTGGGTTTGGGTTAGAGTTATGGTTAGGGTTAAGGTAAGGGTTAGGGTTGGGGTTTGGCTTAGGGTTATGGTTAGGTTTAGGGTTAGGGTTAAGGTGAGGGTTAATGTTAGGGTTTGGGTTAGGTTAGGGTTAGGGTTAGGGTTAGGGTTAGGATTTGGGTTAAGGTTAGGTTTAGGTTTAGGGTTAGGGTTAGGGTTATGGTTAGGGTTAGGGGTTAGTGTTAGGGTTAGGGTTAGGGTTTGTGTTAGGGTTAGGGTTAGGGTTAGGATTAGGGTTGGTTTAGGGTTAGGGTTTTGTTTAGGGTTACGGTTAGGTTTAGGGTAAGGGTTAGGATTCGGGTTAGTGTTAGGGTGAGGGTTAGATTTTGTGGTAGGTTTAGATTTATTGTTAGGTTTAGTTTTAAGGTT
>CM069542.1:2352500-2357500 GCA_035773235.1 Eospalax fontanierii | reverse complement strand
TTAGGGTTTGGGTTAGGGTTAGGGTTAGGATTTGGGTTTGCATTAGGTTTAGGTTTATGGTTAGGGTTAGGGTTAGGGTTAGCGTTAGGGTTAGTGTTAGGGTTTGGTTTACGGTTAGGGTTAGGGTTTGGTTTATGGTTAACTTTAGTGTTATTGTTAGGGTTAGGGTTAGGGTTTGGGTTTGTATTACGGTTAGGGTTAGTGTTATGGTTAGGGTTTGGGTTTTGGTTAGATTCACGTTTAGGTTTAGGGTTAGAGATAGGGTTAGGGTTTGGGTTAGTCTTAGGATCAGGGTTAGGGTTATGGTTTGGATTAGGGTTAGGGTTAGGGTTAGGGTTAGATTTAGTGTTAGGATTAGTGTTTTTATTTGGGTTCGGCTTAGGGTTAGCGTTAGGGTTTGGGTTAGGCTTAGGGTCAGGGTTGGGGTTAGGGTTTGGATTGGGGTTGGGGTTAGGGTTAGGGTTAGATTTAGTGTTAGGATTAGGGTTTGGATTTGGGTTCGGGTTAGGGTTAGGGTTAAGGTTTGGGTTATGTTTAGGGTTAGGGTTAGGGTCAGGGTTAGGGTTTGAGTTTGCGTTAGGGTTATTTTTAGGGATAGGTTTAGTGTTAGAGTTTGTTTTAGGGTTAGGTTTAGGGTTAGTGTTCGGGTTAGGGTTAGGGTTTGCGTTAGGGTTAGGTTTAGGGTTAGGTTTAGTGTTAGAGTTTGGTTTAGGGTTAGGTTTAGGGTTAGTGTTAGGGTTAGGGTTTGGATTAGGGTTAGGGTTAGGGTTTGGGTTTGGGTTAGGTTTAGAGTTAGGGTTAGGGTTAGGGTTAGGGTTTGGGTTTGGGTTAGGTTTAGGTTTAGGGTTTGTGTTTGGGTTTGGGTTAGGGTTATGGTTAGGGTTAGGATTTGGGTTAGGGTTAGGTTTAGGCTGAGGGTTAGGCTTAGAGTGGGGTTAGGGTTTGGGTTTGGGTAGTGTTAGGGTTAGGTTTAGGGTTAGGGTTACGGTTAGGGTTTGGGTTAGGGTTAGGGTTAGGGTTAGGGTTAGGGTTAGGTTTAAGTTTTGGGTTACGGTTAGGGTTAGGGTTAGTGTTATGGGTTAGTGTTAGGGATAATCTTAGGGTTAGGGTTTGAGTTAGGGTTAGGGTTAGTGTTAGGGTTAGGGTTTGAGGTAGGGTTACATTTAGGGTGAGGGTTAGGTTTTGGTTTAGGGTTAGGTTTAGGGTTAAGATTAGGGTTTGGATTAGGGTTAGGGTTAGGATTAGGTTTAGGGTTAGCATTAGAGTTTGTTTTTGGATTAGGATTAGTGTTAGAGTGAGGGTTAGGGATAGGGTTTGGGGTAGGGTTAGGTTTAGTAATAGGGTTAGGGTTTGGGTTAGGGTTAGGGTTAGGGTTAGGATTTGGGTTTGGGTTACGGTTACTTTTAGGGTTAGGTTTAGAGTTAGGTTTAGGGTTAGGGTTTGGTTTAGGGTTACGGTTAGGGTTAGGGTTAGGGTTAGGGTTTGCATTAGGGTTAGGGTTAGGGTTAGGGTTAGGTTTAGGGTTAGGGTTAGGTGTTAGGGTTAGGGTTAGTGTTTGGGTTTGGCTTAAGGTTAGCTTTAGGGTTTGGTTCAGGTTTAGGTTTACGGTTAGGGTTTGGGTTAGGGTTAGGGTTAGGGTTAGGGTTAGGGTCAGGGTTAGGGTTTGGGTTTGCGTTAGGGTTATTGTTAGGGTTAGGTTTAGTGTTAGAGTTTGGTTTAGGGTTAGGTTTAGGGTTAGTGTTCGGGTTAGGGTTAGGGTTTGCGTTAGGGTTAGGTTTAGGGTTAGGTTTAGTGTTAGAGTTTGGTTTAGGGTTAGGTTTAGGGTTAGTGTTAGGGTTAGGGTTTGGATTAGGGTTAGGGTTAGGGTTTGGGTTTGGGTTAGGTTTAGAGTTAGGGTTAGGTTTAGGGTTAGGGTTTGGGTTTGGGTTAGGTTTAGGGTTAGGGTTTGTGTTTGGGTTTTGGTTAGGGTTATGGTTAGGGTTAGGATTTGGGGTAGTGTTAGGGTTAGGCTGAGGGTTAGGCTTAGAGTTGGGTTAGGTTTTGGGTTTGGGTAGTGTTAGGGTTAGGTTTAGGGTTAGGGTTACGATTAGGGTTTGGGGTAGGGTTAGGGTTAGGGTTAGGGTTAGGGTTAGGTTTAAGTTTTGGGTTACGGTTAGGGTTAGGGTTAGTGTTATGGGTTAGTGTTAGGGATAATCTTAGGGTTAGGGTTTGAGTTAGGGTTAGGGTTAGTGTTAGGGTTAGGGTTTGAGGTAGGGTTACATTTAGGGTGAGGGTTAGGTTTTGGTTTAGGGTTAGGTTTAGGGTTAAGATTAGGGTTTGGATTAGGGTTAGGGTTAGGATTAGGTTTAGGGTTAGCATTAGAGTTTGTTTTTGGATTAGGATTAGTGTTAGAGTGAGGGTTAGGGATAGGGTTTGGGGTAGGGTTAGGTTTAGTAATAGGGTTAGGGTTTGGGTTAGGGTTAGGGTTAGGGTTAGGGTTAGGATTTGGGTTTGGGTTACGGTTACTTTTAGGGTTAGGGTTAGAGTTAGGTTTAGGGTTAGGGTTTGGTTTAGGGTTACGGTTAGGGTTAGGGTTAGGGTTAGGGTTTGCATTAGGGTTAGTGTTAGGGTTAGGGTTAGGTTTAGGGTTAGGGTTAGGTGTTAGGGTTAGGGTTAGTGTTTGGGTTTGGCTTAAGGTTAGCTTTAGGGTTTGGTTCAGGTTTAGGTTTACGGTTAGGGTTTGGGTAAGGGTTAGGGTTAGGGTTATTGTAAGGGTTAAGTTTAGGGTTAGGGTTAGTGTTAGGTTAGGGTTAGGTTTTGTGTTAGGGTTAGGGTAAGGGTTAGGGTTAGTGTTTGGTTTAGGGTTAGGGTTAGGATGAGGGTTAGGGTTTAGTTTAGGGTTAGGGTAAGGCTGAGGGTTAGGTTTAGGGTTTGGGTTAGTGTTAGTGTTAGGGTTAGGGTTAGGGTTAGGGTTTGGGTTAGATTTAGGGGTAGGGTTAGGGTTAGGGTTTGGGTTAGGGTTAGGGTTAGGGTTAGGATTTGGGTTAGGGTTAGGTTAGGGTTTGGGTTAGATTTAGGGTTAGGGTTAGGGTTAGGGTTTGGGTTATGGTTAGGGTTTGGATTAGTGTTAGGGTTAGGCTGAAAGTTAGACTTAGAGTTGTGTTAAGGTTTGGGTTTGGGTTAGGGTTAGGGTTAGGATTAGTGTTAGGTTTTGGGATTGGGTTTAGGTTAGGGTTTGTGTTAGGTTTAGGGTTAATGTTAGGGGTAGGTTTAGAGTTTGGGTTAGGATTAGGTATAGAACTCTTGATAGGTTTAGGGTTAGGGTTAGGGATAGAGTTAGGTTTTGGCTTAGGCTTAGGGTTAGAGTTTGGGTTAGGGTTAAGGTTTGCGTTAGGTTTAGGGTTAGGGTTAGGTTTAGTGTTAGGGTTTGGTTTAGGGTTAGATTTAGGGTTAGTGTTAGGGTTAGGGTTTGGATTAGGGTTAGGGTTAGGGTTTGGCTTAGGGTTACCTTTAGAGTTAGGGTTAGGTTTAGGGGTAGCGTTAGGATTTTGTTTAGGTTTAGGTTTAGGGTTAGGGTTTGGTTTATGTTTAATGTTAGTGTTATTGTTAGGGTTAGGGTTTGGGTTAGGGTTAGGGTTAGATTTAGGGTTAGGGTAAGTGTTAGGGTTAGGAATTGTGTTAGGGTTAGTGTTAGAGTTAGGGTTAGCGTTAGAGTTAGGGTTTGTGTTAGGGTTAGGGGTAGGGTTTGGTTTAGGAATAGGGTTAGGGTTGGGGTTTGGGTTTGGGTTACGTTTAGGCTTAGGGTTTGGGTTTGGGTTTGGGTTAGGGTTAGGGTTAGGGTTAGGATTTGGGTTAGGGTTAGGGTTAGGCTGAGGGTTAGGCTTAGAGTTGGGTTAGGATTTGGGTTTGGGTTAGGGTTAGGTTTAGGGTTAGGGTTAGGATTTGGGTTAGGGTCAGGTTTAGGTTTAGGGGGAGGGTGAGGGGTTGGTTTGGGGGTAGGGGTAGGGTTAGGGTTAGGTTTAAGGTTTGGGTTACGGTTAGGGTTAGGGTTAGGGTTATGGGTTAGTGTTAGGGTTAGGCTTAGGTTTAGTGTTAGGGTTTGGCTTAGGTTAGGATTAGGGTTATGGTTATATTTAGGTGTTAGCGTTAGGGTTAGGGTTTGGGCATGGGTTAGGGTTAGGGTTAGCGTTAGGGTTTGGTTCAGGTTTAGGTTTATTGTTAGGGTTTGTATTAGGGTAAGGGTTAGGGTTATTGTGAGGGTTAGGGTTAGGGTTACGGTTTGGGTTTGGGTTAGGGTTAGGGTTAGGGTTTGGGTTAGGTTTAGGTTTATGGTTAGGGATAGGGTTAGGGTTAGCGTTAGGGTTAGCGTTAGGGTTTGGTTTACGGTTTGGGTTAGGGTCTGGTTTATGTAAAACGTTAGTGTTATTTTAGGGTTAGGGTTAGGGTTTGGGTTAGGGTTAGGGTTAGGATTTGGGTTTGCATTAGGTTTAGGTTTATGGTTAGGGTTAGGGTTAGGGTTAGCGTTAGGGTTAGTGTTAGGGTTTGGTTTACGGTTAGGGTTAGGGTTTGGTTTATGGTTAACGTTAGTGTTATTGTTAGGGTTAGGGTTAGGGTTTGGGTTAGGGTTAGGGTTAGGATTTGGGTTAGGGTTAGGTTTAGGTTTAGGTTTAGGGTTAGGGTTAGGTTTAGGGTTAGGGTTAGGGGTTAGTGTTAGGGTTAGGGTTAGGGTTTGTGTTAGGGTTAGGGTTAGGGTTAGGATTAGGGTTGGTTTAGGGTTAGGGTTTTGTTTAGCGTTACGGTTAGGTTTAGGGTAAGGGTTAGGATTCGGGTTAATGTTAGGGTGAGGGTTAGATTTTGTGGTAGGTTTAGATTTATTGTTAGGTTTAGTTTTAAGGTTTGGTTTAGGGTTAGGGTTAGAGTTAGGGTTAGGATTTGGGTTAGGGTTAGGGTTGTGGTTAGGGTTAGGATAAGGGTTAAGGTTTGGGTTTGTGTTAGGTTTAGGTTTGGGGTTAGGGATAGGG
>CM069542.1:2342500-2350000 GCA_035773235.1 Eospalax fontanierii | reverse complement strand
AGGTTTAGTAATAGGGTTAGGGTTTGGGTTAGGGTTAGGGTTAGGGTTAGGGTTAGGATTTGGGTTTGGGTTACGGTTACTTTTAGGGTTAGGGTTAGAGTTAGGTTTAGGGTTAGGGTTTGGTTTAGGGTTACGGTTAGGGTTAGGGTTAGGGTTAGGGTTTGCATTAGGGTTAGTGTTAGGGTTAGGGTTAGGTTTAGGGTTAGGGTTAGGTGTTAGGGTTAGGGTTAGTGTTTGGGTTTGGCTTAAGGTTAGCTTTAGGGTTTGGTTCAGGTTTAGGTTTACGGTTAGGGTTTGGGTAAGGGTAAGGGTTAGGGTTATTGTAAGGGTTAAGTTTAGGGTTAGGGTTAGTGTTAGGTTAGGGTTAGGTTTTGTGTTAGGGTTAGGGTAAGGGTTAGGGTTAGTGTTTGGTTTAGGGTTAGGGTTAGGATGAGGGTTAGGGTTTAGTTTAGGGTTAGGGTAAGGCTGAGGGTTAGGTTTAGGATTTGGGTTAGTGTTAGTGTTAGGGTTAGGGTTAGGGTTAGGGTTTGGGTTAGATTTAGGGGTAGGGTTAGGGTTAGGGTTTGGGTTAGGGTTAGGGTTAGGGTTAGGATTTGGGTTAGGGTTAGGTTAGGGTTTGGGTTAGATTTAGGGTTAGGGTTAGGGTTAGGGTTTGGGTTATGGTTAGGGTTTGGATTAGTGTTAGGGTTAGGCTGAAAGTTAGACTTAGAGTTGTGTTAAGGTTTGGGTTTGGGTTAGGGTTAGGGTTAGGATTAGTGTTAGGTTTTGGGATTGGGTTTAGGTTAGGGTTTGTGTTAGGTTTAGGGTTAATGTTAGGGTTAGGTTTAGAGTTTGGGTTAGGATTAGGTATAGAACTCTTGATAGGTTTAGGGTTAGGGTTAGGGATAGAGTTAGGTTTTGGCTTAGGCTTAGGGTTAGAGTTTGGGTTAGGGTTAAGGTTTGCGTTAGGTTTAGGGTTAGGGTTAGGTTTAGTGTTAGGGTTTGGTTTAGGGTTAGATTTAGGGTTAGTGTTAGGGTTAGGGTTTGGATTAGGGTTAGGGTTAGGGTTTGGCTTAGGGTTACCTTTAGAGTTAGGGTTAGGTTTAGGGGTAGCGTTAGGATTTTGTTTAGGTTTAGGTTTAGGGTTAGGGTTTGGTTTATGTTTAATGTTAGTGTTATTGTTAGGGTTAGGGTTTGGGTTAGGGTTAGGGTTAGATTTAGGGTTAGGGTAAGTGTTAGGGTTAGGAATTGTGTTAGGGTTAGTGTTAGAGTTAGGGTTAGCGTTAGAGTTAGGGTTTGTGTTAGGGTTAGGGGTAGGGTTTGGTTTAGGAATAGGGTTAGGGTTGGGGTTTGGGTTTGGGTTACGTTTAGGCTTAGGGTTTGGGTTTGGGTTTGGGTTAGGGTTAGGGTTAGGGTTAGGATTTGGGTTAGGGTTAGGGTTAGGCTGAGGGTTAGGCTTAGAGTTGGGTTAGGATTTGGGTTTGGGTTAGGGTTAGGTTTAGGGTTAGGGTTAGGATTTGGGTTAGGGTTAGGTTTAGGTTTAGGGTTAGGGTTAGGGTTTGGTTTAGGGTTAGGGTTAGGGTTAGGGTTAGGTTTAAGGTTTGGGTTACGGTTAGGGTTAGGGTTAGGGTTATGGGTTAGTGTTAGGGTTAGGCTTAGGTTTAGTGTTAGGGTTTGGCTTAGGTTAGGATTAGGGTTATGGTTATATTTAGGTGTTAGCGTTAGGGTTAGGGTTTGGGCATGGGTTAGGGTTAGGGTTAGCGTTAGGGTTTGGTTCAGGTTTAGGTTTATTGTTAGGGTTTGTATTAGGGTAAGGGTTAGGGTTATTGTGAGGGTTAGGGTTAGGGTTACGGTTTGGGTTTGGGTTAGGGTTAGGGTTAGGGTTTGGGTTAGGTTTAGGTTTATGGTTAGGGATAGGGTTAGGGTTAGCGTTAGGGTTAGCGTTAGGGTTTGGTTTACGGTTTGGGTTAGGGTTTGGTTTATGTAAAACGTTAGTGTTATTTTAGGGTTAGGGTTAGGGTTTGGGTTAGGGTTAGGGTTAGGATTTGGGTTTGCATTAGGTTTAGGTTTATGGTTAGGGTTAGGGTTAGGGTTAGCGTTAGGGTTAGTGTTAGGGTTTGGTTTACGGTTAGGGTTAGGGTTTGGTTTATGGTTAACGTTAGTGTTATTGTTAGGGTTAGGGTTAGGGTTTGGGTTAGGGTTAGGGTTAGGATTTGGGTTAGGGTTAGGTTTAGGTTTAGGTTTAGGGTTAGGGTTAGGTTTAGGGTTAGGGTTAGGGGTTAGTGTTAGGGTTAGGGTTAGGGTTTGTGTTAGGGTTAGGGTTAGGGTTAGGATTAGGGTTGGTTTAGGGTTAGGGTTTTGTTTAGCGTTACGGTTAGGTTTAGGGTAAGGGTTAGGATTCGGGTTAATGTTAGGGTGAGGGTTAGATTTTGTGGTAGGTTTAGATTTATTGTTAGGTTTAGTTTTAAGGTTTGGTTTAGGGTTAGGGTTAGAGTTAGGGTTAGGATTTGGGTTAGGGTTAGGGTTGTGGTTAGGGTTAGGATAAGGGTTAAGGTTTGGGTTTGTGTTAGGTTTAGGTTTGGGGTTAGGGATAGGGTTAGGGTTTGGGTTAGGGTCAGGGTTAGGGTTTGGGTTAGGGTTAGAGTTAGGGTTAAGGTTAGTGTTAGGATTAGGGTTTGGATTTGGGTACGGGTTCGGGTTATGGTTAGGGTTTGGGTTATTGCTAGGGTAAGGGTCAGGGTTAGGATTAGGGTTTGGATTTGGGTACGGGTTCGGGTTATGGTTAGGGTTTGGGTTATTGCTAGGGTTTGGGTTTGGGTTTGGGTGTGGGTTTGGGTTAGGGTTAGGGTTAGGATTGGGGTTTAGGTTAGTGTTAGGTTTAGGGTTAGGGGTTAGGGGTTAGGGCTTAGTGTTAGGGTTAGAGTTAGGGTTTGGGTTTGGATTAGGGTTAGGGTTAGGTTTAGGGTTAGGGTTAGGTTTAGGGTTAGGGTTAGGGATAGGGTTAGGGTTAGGGTTAGGGTTTGGGTTAGGATTAGGGTTAGGGCTATTAGGGTTAGGGTTAGGGTTAGGGTTAGGGTTAGGGTTAGGGTTAGGGTTAGGGTTTGGGTTAGGATTAGGGTTAGGGCTATTGTTAGGGTTACGTTTAGGGTTAGGGATAGGGTTAGGTTTTGGCTTAGGCTTAGGGTTAGCGTTCGGTTTAGGGTTAGGGTTTGCGTTAGGGTTAGGGTTAGGTTTAGTGTTAGGGTTTGGGTTAGGGTTAGGGTTAGGGTTAAGGTTAGTGTTAGGATTAGGGTTTGGATTTGGGTACGGGTTCCGGTTATGGTTAGGGTTTGGGTTATTGCTAGGGTTAGAGTCAGGGTTAGGATTAGGGTTTGGATTTGGGTACGGGTTCGGTTTATGGTTAGGGTTTGGGTTATTGCTAGGGTTAGGGTTTGGGTTTGGGTGTGGGTTTGGGTTAGTGTTAGGGTTAGGATTGGGGTTTAGGTTAGTGTTTGGTTTAGGGTTAGGGGCTAGGGGTTAGGGCTTAGGGTTACGGTTAGAGTTAGGGTTTGGGTTTGGATTAGGGTTAGGGTTAGGTTTAGGGTTAGGGTTAGGTTTAGGGGTAGGGTTAGGGATAGGGATAGGGTTAGGGTTTGGGTTAGGGTTTGGGTTAGGATTAGGGTTAGGGCTATTGTTAGGGTTACGTTTAGGGTTAGGGATAGGGTTAGGTTTTGCCTTAGGTTTAGGGTTAGCGATCGGTTTAGGGTTAGGGTTTGCGTTAGGGTTAGGGTTAGGTTTAGTGTTAGGGTTTGGTTTAGGGTTAGCTTTAGTGTTACTGTTAGGGTTAGGGTTTGGATTAGGGTTAGGGTTAGGGTTTGGCTTAGGGTTACGGTTAGAGTTAGGGTTAGGGTTAGCGGTAGGGTTTGGGTTAGGTTTTGGGTTAGGGTTAGGGTTAGGGTTAGGGTTTGGGTTTGTATTATGGTTAGGGTTAGTGTTATGGTTAGGGTTTCGGTTTTGGTTAGATTCACGTTTAGGTTTAGGGTTAGAGATAGGGTTAGGGTTTGGGTTAGTCTTAGGATCAGGGTTAGGGTTATGGTTTGGATTAGGGTTAGGGTTAGGGTTAGGGTTAGATTTAGTGTTAGGATTAGTGTTTTTATTTGGGTTCGGCTTAGGGTTAGCGTTAGGGTTTGGGTTAGGCTTAGGGTCAGGGTTAGGGTTAGGGTTTGGATTAGGGTTAGGGTTAGGGTTAGGGTTAGATTTAGTGTTAGGATTAGGGTTTGGATTTGGGTTCGGGTTAGGGTTAGGGTTAGGGTTTGGGTTATGTTTAGGGTTAGGGTTAGGGTAAGGGTTAGGGTTTGGGTTTGCGTTAGGGTTATTGTTAGGGTTAGGTTTAGTGTTAGAGTTTGGTTTAGGGTTAGGTTTAGGGTTAGTGTTCGGGTTAGGGTTAGGGTTTGCGTTAGGGTTAGGTTTAGGGTTAGGTTTAGTGTTAGAGTTTGGTTTAGGGTTAGGTTTAGGGTTAGTGTTAGGGTTAGGGTTTGGATTAGGTTTAGGGTTAGGGTTTGGGTTTGGGTTAGGTTTAGAGTGAGGGTTGGGGTTAGGGTTAGAGTGTGGGTTTGGGTTAGGTTTAGGGTTAGCGTTTGTGTTTGGGTTTGGGTTAGGGTTATGGTTAGGGTTAGGATTTGGGTTAGGGTTAGGGTTAGGATGAGGGTTAGGCTTAGAGTTGGGTTAGGGTTTGGGTTTGGGTAGTGTTAGGGTTAGGTTTAGGGTTAGGGTTAGGGTTAGGGTTTGGGTTAGGGTTAGGGTTAGGGTTAGGGTTAGGGTTAGGTTTAAGTTTTGGGTTACGGTTAGGGTTAGGGTTAGTGTGATGGGTTAGTGTTAGGGATAATCTTAGGGTTAGGGTTTGAGTTAGTGTTAGGGTTAGTGTTAGGGTTAGGGTTTGAGGTAGGGTTACATTTATGGTGAGGGTTAGGTTTTGGTTTAGGGTTAGGTTTAGGGTTAAGATTAGGGTTTGGATTAGGGTTAGGGTTAGGATTAGGTTTAGGGTTAGCATTAGAGTTTGTTTTTGGATTAGGATTAGTGTTAGAGTGAGGGTTAGGGATAGGGTTTGGGGTAGGGTTAGGTTTAGTAATAGGGTTAGGGTTTGGGTTAGGGTTAGGGTTAGGGTTAGGATTTGGGTTTGGGTTACGGTTACTTTTAGGGTTAGGGTTAGAGTTAGGTTTAGGGTTAGGGTTTGGTTTAGGGTTACGGTTAGGGTTAGGGTTAGGGTTAGGGTTTGCATTAGGGTTAGGGTTAGGGTTAGGGTTAGGTTTAGGGTTAGGGTTAGGTGTTAGGGTTAGGGTTAGTGTTTGGGTTTGGCTTAAGGTTAGCTTTAGGGTTTGGTTCAGGTTTAGGTTTACGGTTAGGGTTTGGGTTAGGGTTAGGGTTAGGGTTATTGTAAGGGTTAAGTTTAGGGTTAGGGTTAGTGTTAGGTTAGGGTTAGGTTTTGTGTTAGGGTTAGGGTAAGGGTTAGGGTTAGTGTTTGGTTTAGGGTTAGGGTTAGGATTAGGGTTAGGGTTTAGTTTAGGGTTAGGGTAAGGTTTAGGGTTAGGTTTAGGATTTGGGTTAGTGTTAGGGTTAGGGATAGGTTTTGGGGTAGGGTTAGTTTTATTGTTAGGGTTAGGGTTAAGGTTTGGGTTAGGGTTAGGATTAGGGTCAGAGTTAGGGTTTGGGTTTGGGTTAGAGTTATGGTTAGGGTTAAGGTAAGGGTTAGGGTTGGGGTTTGGCTTAGGGTTATGGTTAGGGTTAGGGTTAGGGTTAAGGTGAGGGTTAATGTTAGGGTTTGGGTTAGGTTAGGGTTAGGGTTAGGGTTAGGGTTAGGATTTGGGTTAGGGTTAGGTTTAGGTTTAGGGTTAGGGTTAGGGTTATGGTTAGGGTTAGGGGTTAGTGTTAGGGTTAGGGTTAGGGTTTGTGTTAGGGTTAGGGTTAGGGTTAGGATTAGGGTTGGTTTAGGGTTAGGGTTTTGTTTAGGGTTACGGTTAGGTTTAGGGTAAGGGTTAGGATTCGGGTTAGTGTTAGGGTGAGGGTTAGATTTTGTGGTAGGTTTAGATTTATTGTTAGGTTTAGTTTTAAGGTTTGGTTTAGGGTTAGGGTTAGAGTTAGGGTTAGGATTTGGGTTAGGGTTAGGGTTGTGGTTAGGGTTAGGATAAGGGTTAAGGTTTGGGTTTGTGTTAGGTTTAGGGTTGCGGATAGGGATAGGGTTAGTTTTTGGGTTAGGGTCAGGGTTAGGGTTTGGGTTAGGGTTAGGGTTAGGGTTAAGGTTAGTGTTAGGATTAGTTTTTGGATTTGGGTACGGGTTCGGGTTATGGTTAGGGTTTGGGTTATTGCTAGGGTTAGGGTCAGGGTTAGGATTAGGGTTTGGATTTGGGTACGGGTTCGGGTTATGGTTAGGGTTTGGGTTATTGCTAGGGTTAGGGTTTGGGTTTGGGTGTGGGTTTGGGTTAGTGTTAGGGTTAGGATTGGGGTTTAGGTTAGTGTTAGGTTTAGGGTTAGGGGTTAGGGGTTAGGGCTTAGGGTTACGGTTAGAGTTAGGGTTTGGGTTAGGATTAGGGTTAGGGTTAGGTTTAGGGTTAGGGTTAGGTTTAGGGTTAAAGTTAGGGATAGGGTTAGGGTTAGGGTTAGGGTTTGGGTTAGGATTAGGGTTAGGGCTATTGTTAGGGTTACGTTTAGGGTTAGGGATAGGGTTAGGTTTTGCCTTAGGCTTAGGGTTAGCGTTCGGTTTAGGGTTAGGGTTTGCGTTAGGGTTAGGGTTAGGTTTAGTGTTAGGGTTTGGTTTAGGGTTAGCTTTAGTGTTAGTGTTAGGGTTAGGGTTTGGATTAGGGTTAGGGTTAGGGTTTGGCTTAGGGTTACGGTTAGAGTTAGTGTTAGGGTTAGCGGTAGGGTTTGGGTTACGTTTTGGATTAGGGTTAGGGTTAGGGTTAGGGTTTGGGTTTGTTTTACGGTTAGGGTTAGTGTTATGGTTAGGGTTTGGGTTTTGGTTAGATTCACGTTTAGGTTTAGGGTTAGAGATAGGGTTAGGGTTTGGGTTAGTCTTAGGATCAGGGTTAGGGTTATGGTTTGGATTAGGGTTAAGGTTAGGGTTAGGGTTAGATTTAGTGTTAGGATTAGTGTTTTTATTTGGGTTCGTCTTAGGGTTAGCGTTAGGGTTTGGGTTAGGCTTAGGGTCAGGGTTAGGGTTAGGGTTTGGATTAGGGTAAGGGTTAGGGTTAGGGTTAGATTTAGTGTTAGGATTAGGGTTTGGATTTGGGTTAGGGTTAGGGTTAGGGTTAGGGTTTGGGTTATGTTTAGGGTTAGGGTTAGGGTCAGGGTTAGGGTTTGGGTTTGCGTTAGGGTTATTGTTAGGGTTAGGTTTAGTGTTAGAGTTTGGTTTAGGGTTAGGTTTAGGGTTAGTGTTCGGGTTAGGGTTAGGGTTTGCGTTAGGGTTAGGGTTAGGGTTAGGGTTAGGTTTAGAGTTAGAGTTTGGTTTAGGGTTAGGTTTAGGGTTAGTGTTAGGGTTAGGGTTTGGAT
>CM069542.1:2330000-2340000 GCA_035773235.1 Eospalax fontanierii | reverse complement strand
TTAGGGTTAGGGTTAGGGTTAGAGTTAGGTTTTGGCTTAGGCTTGGGGTTAGAGTTTGGGTTAGGGTTAAGGTTTGCGTTACGGTTAGGGTTAGGGTTAGGTTTAGTGTTAGGGTTTGGTTTAGGGTTAGATTTATGGTTAGTGTTAGGATTAGGGTTTGGATTAGGGTTAGGGTTAGGGTTTGGTTTAGGGTTACCTTTAGAGTTAGGGTTGGGGTTAGGGGTAGCGTTCGGATTTTGTTTAGGTTTAGGTTTAGGGTTAGGGTTTGGTTTATGGTTAATGTTAGTGTTATTGTTAGGGTTAGGGTTTGGGTTAGGGTTAGGGTTAGATTTAGGGTTAGGGTAAGTGTTAGGGTTAGGAATTGTGTTAGGGTTAGTGTTAGAGTTAGGGTTAGCGTTAGAGTTAGGGTTTGTGTTAGGGTTAGGGGTAGGGTTTGGTTTAGGAATAGGGTTAGGGTTGGGGTTTGGGTTTGGGTTACGTTTAGGCTTAGGGTTTGGGTTTGGGTTTGGGTTAGGGTTAGGGTTAGGGTTAGGATTTGGGTTAGGGTTAGGGTTAGGCTGAGGGTTAGGCTTAGAGTTGGGTTAGGATTTGGGTTTGGGTTAGGGTTAGGTTTAGGGTTAGGGTTAGGATTTGGGTTAGGGTTAGGTTTAGGTTTAGGGTTAGGGTTAGGGTTAGGGTTAGGGTTTGGTTTAGGGTTAGGGTTAGGGTTAGGTTTAAGGTTTGGGTTACGGTTTGGGTTAGGGTTAGGGTTATGGGTTAGTGTTAGGGTTAGGCTTAGGTTTAGTGTTAGGGTTTGGCTTAGGGTTAGGATTAGGGTTATGGTTATATTTAGGTGTTAGCGTTAGGGTTTGGGTTTGGGCATGGGTTAGGGTTAGGGTTAGCGTTAGGGTTTGGTTCAGGTTTAGGTTTATTGTTAGGGTTTGTATTAGGGTAAGGGTTAGGGTTATTGTGAGGGTTAGGGTTAGGGTTACGGTTACGGTTTGGGTTTGGATTAGGGTTAGGGTTACGGTTTGGGTTAGGTTTAGGTTTATGGTTAGGGATAGGGTTAGGATTAGCGTTAGGGTTAGCGTTAGGGTTTGGTTTACGGTTTGGGTTAGGGTTTGGTTTATGTAAAACGTTAGTGTTATTTTAGGGTTAGGGTTAGGGTTTGGGTTAGGGTTAGGGTTAGGATTTGGGTTTGCATTAGGTTTAGGTTTATGGTTAGGGTTAGGGTTAGGGTTAGCGTTAGGGTTAGTG
Source organism: Eospalax fontanierii (assembly GCA_035773235.1). Classification (NCBI taxonomy): domain Eukaryota; kingdom Metazoa; phylum Chordata; class Mammalia; order Rodentia; family Spalacidae; genus Eospalax; species Eospalax fontanierii. The sequence goes on along the minus strand of CM069542.1, from coordinate 2,338,764 downwards.
TTAGGGTTTGGTTTACGGTTAGGGTTAGGGTTTGGTTTATGGTTAACGTTAGTGTTATTGTTAGGGTTAGGGTTAGGGTTTGGGTTAGGGTTAGGGTTAGGATTTGGGTTTGCGTTTGTTTACGGTTACGTTTAGGGTTAGGGTTAGAGTTAGGGTTAGGGTTAGGTTGAGGCTTAGGATTACGGTTAGGGTTAGGTTTAGGGTTTGGATAAGCGTTAGGGTAAGGTTTAGGGTTAGGGTTTGGCTTAGGGTTATGTTTAGGGTTAGGGTTAGGGTTAAGGTGTGGGTTAATGTTAGGTTTTGGGTTAGGTTAGGGTTAGGGTTAGGGTTAGGGTTAGGTTTTGGGTTAGGGTTAGGTTTAGGTTTAGGTTTAGGTTTAGGGTTATGGTTAGGGTTAGGGGTTAGTGTTAGGGTTAGAGTTAGGGTTTGTATTAGGGTTAGGGTTAGGGTTAGGATTAGGGTTGGTTTAGGCTTAGGGTTTTGTTTAGGGTTACCGTTTTGTTTAGGGTAATGGTTAGGATTCGGGTTAGTGTTAGGGTGAGGGTTAGATTTTGTGGTAGGTTTAGATTTATTGTTAGGTTTAGTTTTATGGTTTGGTTTAGGGTTAGGGTTAGAGTTAGGGTTAGGATTTGGGTTAGGGTTAGGGTTGTGGTTAGGGTTAGGATAAGGGTTAAGGTTTGGGTTTGTGTTAGGTTTAAGTTTGGGGTTAGGGATAGGGTTAGGGTTTGGGTTAGGGTCAGGGTTAGGGTTTGGGTTAGGGTTAGGGTTAGGGTTAAGGTTAGTGTTAGGATTAGGGTTTGGATTTGGGTACGGGTTCGGGTTGTGGTTAGGGTTTGGGTTATTGCTAGGGTTATGGTCAGGGTTAGGATTAGGGTTTGGATTTGGGTACGGGTTCGGGTTATGGTTAGGGTTTGGGTTATTGCTAGGGTTAGGGTTTGGGTTTGGGTGTGGGTTTGGGTTAGGGTTAGTGTTAGGATTGGGGTTTAGGTTAGTGTTAGGTTTAGGGTTAGGGGTTAGGGGTTAGGGCTTAGGGTTAGGGTTAGAGTTAGGGTTTGGGTTTGGATTAGGGTTAGGGTTAGGATTAGGGTTAGGGTTAGGTTTAGGGTTAGGGTTAGGGATAGGGTTAGGGTTATTGTTAGGGTTTGAGTTAGGATTAGGGTTAGGGCTATTAGGGTTAGGGTTAGGGTTAGTGTTAGGGTTAGGGTTAGGGTTAGGGTTAGGGTTTGGGTTAGGATTAGGGTTAGGGCTATTGTTAGGGTTACGTTTAGGGTTAGGGATAGGGTTAGGTTTTGGCTTAGGCTTAGGGTTAGAGTTTGGGTTAGGTTTAAGGTTTGCGTTACGGTTAGGGTGACGGTTAGGTTTAGTGTTAGGGTTTGGTTTACGGTTAGATTTAGGGTTAGTGTTAGGATTAGGGTTTGGATTAGGGTTAGGGTTAGGGTTTGGCTTAGGGTTACCTTTAGAGTTAGGGTTAGGGTTAGGGGTAGCGTTAGGATTTTGTTTAGGTTTAGGTTTAGGGTTAGGGTTTGGTTTATGGTTAATGTTAGTGTTATTGTTAGGGTTAGGGTTTGGGTTAGGGTTAGGGTTAGATTTATGGTTAGGGTAAGTGTTAGGGTTAGGAATTGTGTTAGGGTTAGTGTTAGAGTTAGGGTTAGCGTTAGAGTTAGGGTTTGTGTTAGGGTTAGGGGTAGGGTTTGGTTTAGGAATAGGGTTAGGGTTGGGGTTTGGGTTTGGGTTACGTTTAGGCTTAGGGTTTGGGTTTGGGTTTGGGTTAGGGTTAGGGTTAGGGTTAGGATTTGGGTTAGGGTTAGGGTTAGGCTGAGGGTTAGGCTTAGAGTTGGGTTAGGATTTGGGTTTGGGTTAGGGTTAGGTTTAGGGTTAGGGTTAGGATTTGGGTTAGGGTTAGGTTTAGGTTTAGGGTTAGGGTTAGGGTGAGGGTTAGGGTTTGGTTTAGGGTTAGGGTTAGGGTTAGGTTTAAGGTTTGGGTTACGGTTTGGGTTTGGGTTAGGGTTATGGGTTAGTGTTAGGGTTAGGCTTAGGTTTAGTGTTAGGGTTTGGCTTAGGGTTAGGATTAGGGTTATGGTTATATTTAGGTGTTAGCGTTAGGGTTTGGGTTTGGGCATGGGTTAGGGTTAGGGTTAGCCTTAGGGTTTGGTTCAGGTTTAGGTTTATTGTTAGGGTTTGGATTAGGGTAAGGGTTAGGGTTATTGTGAGGGTTAGGGTTAGGGTTAGGGTTACGGTTTGGGTTTGGATTAGGGTTAGGTTTACGGTTTGGGTTAGGTTTAGGTTTATGGTTAGGGATAGGATTAGGGTTAGCGTTAGGGTTTGGTTTACGGTTTGGGTTAGGGTTTGGTTTATGTAAAACGTTAGTGTTATTTTAGGGTTAGGGTTAGGGTTTGGGTTAGGGTTAGGGTTAGGATTTGGGTTTGCATTAGGTTTAGGTTTATGGTTAGGGTTAGGGTTAGGGTTAGCGTTAGGGTTAGTGTTAGGGTTTGGTTTACGGTTAGGGTTAGGGTTTGATTTATGGTTAACGTTAGTGTTATTGTTAGGGTTAGAGTTAGGGTTTGGGTTAGGGTTAGGGTTAGGATTTGGGTTTGCGTTTGTTTACGGTTACGTTTAGGGTTAGGGTTAGAGTTAGGGTTAGGGTTAGGTTTTGGCTTAGGGTTACGGTTAGGGTTAGGGTTAGGGTTTGGATAAGGGTTAGGGTTAGGTTTAGGGTTAGGGTTTGGCTTAGGGTTATGGTTAGGGTTAGGCTTAGGGTTAAGGTGAGGGTTAATGTTAGGGTTTGGGTTAGGTTAGGGTTAGGGTTAGGGTTAGGGTTAGGATTTGGGTTAGGGTTAGGTTTAGGTTTAGGGTTAGGTTTAGGGTTATGGTTAGGGTTAGGGGTTAGTGTTACGGTTAGGGTTAGGGTTTGTGTTAGGGTTAGGGTTAGGGTTAGGATTAGGGTTGGTTTAGGCTTAGGGTTTTGTTTAGGGTTACGGTTAGGTTTAGGGTAAGGGTTAGGATTCGGGTTAGTGTTAGGGTGAGGGTTAGATTTTGTGGTAGGTTTAGATTTATTGTTAGGTTTAGTTTTAAGGTTTGGTTTAGGGTTAGGGTTAGAGTTAGGGTTAGGATTTGGGTTAGGGTTAGGGTTGTGGTTAGGGTTAGGATAAGGGTTAAGGTTTGGGTTTGTGTTAGGTTTAGGTTTGGTGTTAGGGATAGGGTTAGGGTTTGGGTTAGGGTCAGGGTTAGGGTTTGGGTTAGGGTTAGGGTTAGGGTTAAGGTTAGTGTTAGGATTAGGGTTTGGATTTCGGTACGGGTTCGGGTTATGGTTAGGGTTTGGGTTATTGCTAGGGTTATGGTCAGGGTTAGGATTAGGGTTTGGATTTGGGTACGGGTTCGGGTTATGGTTAGTGTTTGGGTTATTGCTAGGGTTAGGGTTTGGTTTTGGGTGTGGGTTTGGGTTAGGGTTAGGGTTAGGATTGGGGTTTAGGTTTGTGTTAGGTTTAGGGTTAGGGGTTAGGGGTTAGGGCTTAGGGTTAGGGTTAGAGTTAGGGTTTGGGTTTGGATTAGGGTTAGGGTTAGGTTTAGGGTTAGGGTTAGGTTTAGGGTTAGGGTTAGGGATAGGGTTAGGGTTATTGTTAGGGTTTGGGTTAGGATTAGGGTTAGGGCTATTAGGGTTAGGGTTAGTGTTAGGGTTAGGGTTAGGGTTAGGGTTAGGGTTAGGGTTTGGGTTAGGATTAGGTTTAGGGCTATTGTTAGGGTTACGTTTAGGGTTAGGGATAGGGTTAGGTTTTGGCTTAGGCTTAGGGTTAGCGTTCGGTTTAGGGTTAGGGTTTGCGTTAGGGTTAGGGTTAGGTTTAGTGTTAGGGTTTGGGTTAGGGTTAGGGTTAGGGTTAGGGTTTGGGTTAGGGTTAGGGTTAGGGTTAGGGTTTGGGTTTGTTTTACGGTTAGGGTTAGTGTTATGGTTAGGGTTTGTGTTTTGGTTAGATTCACGTTTAGGTTTAGGGTTAGAGATAGGGTTAGGGTTTGGGTTAGTCTTAGTATCAGGGTTAGGGTTATGGTTTGGATTAGGGTTAGGGTTAGGGTTAGGGTTAGATTTAGTGTTAGGATTAGTGTTTTTATTTGGGTTCGACTTAGGGTTAGCGTTAGGGTTTGGGTTAGGGTTACGGTTAGAGTTAGGGTTAGGGTTAGCGGTAGGGTTTGGGTTAGGTTTAGAGTTAGGGTTAGGGTTAGGGTTAGGTTCTGGGTTTGGGTTAGGTTTAGGGTTAGGGTTTGTGTTTGGGTTTGGGTTAGGGTAATGGTTAGGGTTAGGATTTGGGTTAGGGTTAGGGTTAGGCTGAGGGTTAGGCTTAGTGTTGGGTTAGGGTTGGGGTTTGGGTAAGTGTTCGGGTTAGGTTTAGGGTTAGGATTTGGGTTAGGTATAGGGTTAGGTTTAGGGTTAGGGTTCCGGTTAGGGTTTGGGTTAGGGTTAGGGTTAGGGTTAGGGTTAGTGTTATGTGTTAGTTTTAGGGATAATCTTAGGGTTAGGGTTTGAGTTAGGGTTAGGGTTAGTGTTAGGGTTAGGGTTTGAGGTAGGGTTACATTTAGGGTGAGGGTTAGATTTTGGTTTAGGGTTAGGTTTAGGGTTAAGATTAGGGTTTGGATTAGGGTTAGGGTTGGATTAGGTTTAGGGTTAGCATTAGAGTTTGTGTTTGGATTAGGATTAGTGTTAGAGTGAGGGTTAGGGATAGGGTTTGGGTTAGGGTTAGGTTTAGTAATAGTGTTAGGGTTTGTGTTTGGGTTTGGGTTAGGGTTATGGTTAGGGTTAGGATTTGGGTTAGGGTTAGGGTTAGGCTGGGGGTTAGGCTTAGAGTTGGGTTAGGGTTTGGGTTTGGGTAAGTGTTAGGGTTAGGTTTAGGATTAGGATTTGGGTTAGGTATAGGGTTAGGTTTAGGGTTAGGGATACGGTTAGGGTTTGGGTTAGGTTTAGGGTAAGGGTTATGGTTAGGGTTAGGGTTAGGGTTAGGTTTAAGTTTTGGGTTACGGTTAGGGTTAGGGTTAGTGTTATGTGTTAGTGTTTGAGTTAGGTTTAGTGTTAGTGTTAGGGTTAGGGTTTGAGGTAGGGTTACATTTAGGGTGAGGGTTAGGTTTTGGTTTAGGGTTAGGTTTAGGGTTAAGATTAGGGTTTGGATTAGGGTTAGGGTTAGGATTAGGTTTAGGGTTAGCATTATAGTTTGTTTTTGGATTAGGATTAGTGTTAGAGTGAGGGTTAGGGATAGGGTTTGGGGTAGGGTTAGGTTTAGTAATAGGGTTAGGGTTTGGGTTAGGGTTCGGGTTAGGGTTAGGATTTGGGTTTGGGTTACGGTTACTTTTAGGGTTAGGGTTAGAGTTAGGTTTAGGGTTAGGGTTTGGTTTAGGGTTACGGTTAGGGTGAGGGTTAGGGTTAGGGTTTGCATTAGGGTTAGGGTTAGGGTTAGGGTAAGGGTTAGGGTTAGGTTTAGGGTTAGGGTTAGGTGTTAGGGTTAGGGTTAGTGTTTGTGTTTGGCTTAAGGTTAGCTTTAGGGTTTGGTTCAGGTTTAGGTTTACGGTTAGGATTTGGGTTAGGGTTAGGGTTAGGGTTATTGTAAGGGTTAAGTTTAGGGTTAGGGTTAGGGTTAGGGTTAGGTTAGGGTTAGGTTTTGTGTTAGGATTAGGGTAAGGCTTAGGGTCAGTGTTTGGATTTGGGTTAGGGTTAGGATTAGGGTTAGGGTTTAGTTTAGGGTTAGGGTAAGGGTTAGGGTTAGGTTTAGTAATAGGGTTAGGGTTTGGGTTAGGGTTCGGGTTAGGGTTAGGATTTGGGTTTGGGTTACGGTTAATTTTAGGGTTAGGGTTAGAGTTAGGTTTAGGGTTAGGGTTTGGTTTAGGGTTACGGTTAGGGTTAGGGTTAGGGTTAGGGTTTGCATTAGGGTTAGGGTTAGGGTTAGGGTTAGGGTTAGGGTTAGGTTTAGGGTTAGGGTTAGGTGTTAGGGTTAGGGTTAGTGTTTGGGTTTGACTTAAGGTTAGCTTTAGGGTTTGGTTCAGGTTTAGGTTTACGGTTAGGGTTTGGGTTAGGGTTAGGGTTAGGGTTATTGTAAGGGTTAAGTTTAGGGTTAGGGTTAGGGTTATGTTTAGGGTTAGGTTAGGGTTAGGTTTTGTGTTAGGATTAGGGTAAGGCTTAGGGTTAGTGTTTGGTTTAGGGTTAGGGTTAGGATTAGGGTTAGGGTTTAGTTTAGGGTTAGGGTAAGGGTTAGGGTTAGGTTTAGTAGTTGGGTTAGTGTTAGGGTTAGGGATAGGTTTTGGGGTAGGGTTAGTTTTATTGTTAGGGTTAGGGTAAGGTTTGAGTTAGGGTTAGGATTAGGGTCAGAGTTAGGGTTTGGGTTTGGGTTTGAGTTATGGTTAGGGTTAAGGTAAGGGTTAGGTTTGGGGTTTCAGTTAGGGTTAAGGTTAGGGTTAGGGTTATGGTTAGGGTTAGGGGTAGGGTTAGGGTTAGGGTTAGGTTTTGGGTTAGATTTAGGGGTAGGGTTAGGGTTAGGGTTAGGGTTTGGGTTAGGGTTAGGGTTAGGGTTAGGGTTTGGGTTAGGGTTAGGGTAGGGTTTGGGTTAGATTTAGGGTTAGGGTTAGGGTTAGGGTTTGGGTTATGGTTAGGGTTTGGATTAGTGTTAGGGTTAGGCTGAAAGTTAGACTTAGAGTTGTGTTAAGGTTTGGGTTTGGGTTAGGGTTAGGGTTACGGTTAGAGTTAGGGTTAGGGTTAGGATTAGTGTTAGGTTTTGGGATTGGGTTTAGGTTAGGGTTTGGCTTAGGGTTAGGGTTAATGTTAGGGTTAGGTTTAGAGTTTGGGTTAGGATTAGGTATAGAACTATTGATAGGTTTAGGGTTAGGGTTAGGGATAGAGTTAGGTTTTGGCTTAGGCTTAGGGTTAGAGTTTGGGTTAGGGTTAAGGTTTGCGTTAGGTTTAGGGTTAGGGTTAGGTTTAGTGTTAGGGTTTGGTTTAGGGTTAGATTTAGGGTTAGTGTTAGGGTTAGGGTTTGGATTAGGGTTAGGGTTAGGGTTTGGCTTAGGGTTACCTTTAGAGTTAGGGTTAGGGTTAGGGGTAGCGTTAGGATTTTGTTTGGGTTTAGGGTTTGTGTTAGGGTTTGGTTTATGGCTAATGTTAGTGTAATTGTTAGGGTTAGGGTTTGGGGTAGGGTTAGGGTTAGATTTAGGGTTAGGGTAAGTGTTAGGGTTAGGAATTGTGTTAGGGTTAATGTTAGAGTTAGGGTTAGCGTTAGAGTTAGGGTTTGTGTAAGGGTTAGGGGTAGGGTTTGGTTTAGGAATAGGGTTAGGGTTGGGGTTTGGGTTTGGGTTACGTTTAGGCTTAGGGTTTGGGTTTGGGTTTGGGTTAGGGTTAGGGTTAGGGTTAGGATTTGGGTTAGGGTTAGGGTTAGACTGAGGGTTAGGCTTAGAGTTGGGTTAGGATTTGGGTTTGGGTTAGGGTTAGGTTTAGGGTTAGGGTTAGGGTTAGGCTGAGTGTTAGGCTTAGAGTTGGGTTAGGGTTTTGGTTTGGGTTAGGGTTAGGGTTAGGGTTAGGGTTTGGGTTAGGTTTAGGTTTATGGTTAGGGATAGGGTTAGGGTTAGCGTTAGGGTTAGCGTTAGGGTTTGGTTTACGGTTTGGGTTAGGGTTTGTTTTATGTAAAACGTTAGTGTTATTTTAGGGTTAGGGTTAGGGTTTGGGTTAGGGTTAGGGTTAGGATTTGGGTTTGCATTAGGTTTAGGTTTATGGTTAGGGTTAGGTTTAGGGTTAGCGTTAGGGTTAGTGTTAGGGTTTGGTTTACGGTTAGGGTTAGGGTTTGGTTTATGGTTAACGTTAGTGTTATTGTTAGGGTTAGGGTTAGGGTTTGGGTTAGGGTTAGGGTTAGGGTTTGGGTTTGCTTTTGTTTACGGTTACGTTTAGGGTTAGGGTTAGAGTTAGGGTTAAGGTTAGGTTTTGGCTTAGGGTTACGGTTAGGGTTAGGGTTAGGGTTTGGATAAGGGTTAGGGTTAGGTTTAGGGTTAGGATTTGGCTTAGGGTTATGGTTAGGGTTAGGGTTAGGGTTAAGGTGAGGGTTAATGTTAGGGTTTGGGTTAGGTTAGTGTTAGGGTTAGGGTTAGGGTTAGGATTTGGGTTAGGGTTAGGTTTAGGTTTAGGGTTAGGGTTAGGGTTATGGTTAGGGTTAGGGGTTAGTGTTAGGGTTAGGGTTAGGGTTTGTGTTAGGGTTAGGGTTAGGGTTAGGATTAGGGTTGGTTTAGGGTTAGGGTTTTGTTTAGGGTTACGGTTAGGTTTAGGGTAAGGGTTAGGATTCGGGTTAGTGTTAGGGTGAGGGTTAGATTTTGTGGTAGGTTTAGATTTATTGTTAGGTTTAGTTTTAAGGTTTGGTTTAGGGTTAGGGTTAGAGTTAGGGTTAGGATTTGGGTTAGGGTTAGGGTTGTGGTTAGGGTTAGGATAAGGGTTAAGGTTTCGGTTTGTGTTAGGTTTAGGTTTGGGGTTAGGGATAGGGTTAGGTTTTGGGTTAGGGTCAGGGTTAGGGTTTGGGTTAGGGTTAGGGTTAGGGTTAAGGTTAGTGTTAGGATTAGGGTTTGGATTTGGGTACGGGTTCGGGTTATGGTTAGGGTTTGGGTTATTGCTAGGTTTAGGGTCAGGGTTAGGATTAGGGTTTGGATTTGGTTAGGGGTTCGGATTATGGTTAGGGTTTGGGTTATTGCTAGGATTAGGGTTTGGGTTTGGGTGTGGGTTTGGGTTAGGGTTAGGGTTAGGATTGGGGTTTAGGTTAGT
>CM069542.1:2325000-2327500 GCA_035773235.1 Eospalax fontanierii | reverse complement strand
TAGGGTTAGGGTTAGGTTTAGGGTTAGGGTTAGGTGTTAGGGTTAGGGTTAGTGTTTGGGTTTGGCTTAAGGTTAGCTTTAGGGTTTGGTTCAGGTTTAGGTTTACGGTTAGGGTTTGGGTTAGGGTTAGGGTTAGGGTTATTGTAAGGGTTAAGTTTAGGGTTAGGGTTAGGGTTATGTTTAGGGTTAGGTTAGGGTTAGGTTTTGTGTTAGGATTAGGGTAAGGCTTAGGGTTAGTGTTTGGTTTAGGGTTAGGGTTAGGATTAGGGTTAGGGTTTAGTTTAGGGTTAGGGTAAGGGTTAGGGTTAGGTTTAGTATTTGGGTTAGTGTTAGGGTTAGGGATAGCTTTTGGGGTAGGGTTAGTTTTTTTGTTACGGTTAGGGTAAGGTTTGAGTTAGGGTTAGGATTAGGGTCAGAGTTAGGGTTTGGGTTTGGGTTTGAGTTATGGTTAGGGTTAAGGTAAGGGTTAGGTTTGGGGTTTCAGTTAGGGTTAAGGTTAGGGTTAGGGTTATGGTTAGGGTTAGGGGTAGGGTTAGGGTTAGGGTTAGGGTTTGGGTTAGATTTAGGGGTAGGGTTAGGGTTAGGGTTAGGGTTTGGGTTAGGGTTAGGGTTAGGGTTAGGGTTTGGGTTAGGGTTAGGGTAGGGTTTGGGTTAGATTTAGGGTTAGGGTTAGGGTTAGGGTTTGGGTTATGGTTAAGGTTTGGATTAGTGTTAGGGTTAGGCTGAAAGTTAGACTTAGAGTTGTGTTAAGGTTTGGGTTTGGGTTAGGGTTAGGGTTACGGTTAGAGTTAGGGTTAGGGTTAGGATTAGTGTTAGGTTTTGGGATTGGGTTTAGGTTAGGGTTTGGCTTAGGGTTAGGGTTAATGTTAGGGTTAGGTTTAGAGTTTGGGTTAGGATTAGGTATAGAACTATTGATAGGTTTAGGGTTAGGGTTAGGGATAGAGTTAGGTTTTGGCTTAGGCTTAGGGTTAGAGTTTGGGTTAGGGTTAAGGTTTGCGTTAGGTTTAGGGTTAGGGTTAGGTTTAGTGTTAGGGTTTGGTTTAGGGTTAGATTTAGGGTTAGTGTTAGGGTTAGGGTTTGGATTAGGGTTAGGGTTAGGGTTTGGCTTAGGGTTACCTTTAGAGTTAGGGTTAGGGTTAGGGGTCGCGTTAGGATTTTGTTTAGGTTTAGGTTTAGTGTTAGGGTTTGGTTTATGGTTAATGTTAGTGTTATTGTTAGGGTTAGGGTTTGGGGTAGGGTTAGGGTTAGATTTAGGGTTAGGGTAAGTGTTAGGGTTAGGAATTGTGTTAGGGTTAATGTTAGAGTTAGGGTTAGCGTTAGAGTTAGGGTTTGTGTAAGGGTTAGGGGTAGGGTTTGGTTTAGGAATAGGGTTAGGGTTGGGGTTTGGGTTTGGGTTACGTTTAGGCTTAGGGTTTGGGTTTGGGTTTGGGTTAGGGTTAGGGTTAGGGTTAGGATTTGGGTTAGGGTTAGGGTTAGACTGAGGGTTAGGCTTAGAGTTGGGTTAGGATTTGGGTTTGGGTTAGGGTTAGGTTTAGGGTTAGGGTTAGGGTTAGGCTGAGTGTTAGGCTTAGAGTTGGGTTAGGGTTTTGGTTTGGGTTAGGGTTAGGGTTAGGGTTAGGGTTTGGGTTAGGTTTAGGTTTATGGTTAGGGATAGGGTTAGGGTTAGCGTTAGGGTTTGGTTTACGGTTTGGGTTAGGGTTTGTTTTATGTAAAACGTTAGTGTTATTTTAGGGTTAGGGTTAGGGTTTGGGTTAGGGTTAGGGTTAGGATTTGGGTTTGCATTAGGTTTAGGTTTATGGTTAGGGTTAGGTTTAGGGTTAGCGTTAGGGTTAGTGTTAGGGTTTGGTTTACGGTTAGGGTTAGGGTTTGGTTTATGGTTAACGTTAGTGTTATTGTTAGGGTTAGGGTTAGGGTTTGGGTTAGGGTTAGGGTTAGGGTTTGGGTTTGCTTTTGTTTACGGTTACGTTTAGGGTTAGGGTTAGAGTTAGGGTTAAGGTTAGGTTTTGGCTTAGGTTTACGGTTAGGGTTAGGGTTAGGGTTTGGATAAGGGTTAGGGTTAGGTTTAGGGTTAGGGTTTGGCTTAGGGTTATGGTTAGGGTTAGGGTTAGGGTTAAGGTGAGGGTTAATGTTAGGGTTTGGGTTAGGTTAGTGTTAGGGTTAGGGTTAGGGTTAGGATTTGGGTTAGGGTTAGGTTTAGGTTTAGCGATAGGGTTAGGGTTATGGTTAGGGTTAGGGGTTAGTGTTAGGGTTAGGGTTAGGGTTTGTGTTAGGGTTAGGGTTAGGGTTAGGATTAGGGTTGGTTTAGGGTTAGGGTTTTGTTTAGGGTTACGGTTAGGTTTAGGGTAAGGGTTAGGATTCGGGTTAGTGTTAGGGTGAGGGTTAGATTTTGTGGTAGGTTTAGATTTATTGTTAGGTTTAGTTTTAAGGTTTGGTTTAGGGTTAGGGTTAGAGTTAGGGTTAGGATTTGGGTTAGGGTTAGGGTTGTGGTTAGGGTTAGGAT
>CM069542.1:2302500-2320000 GCA_035773235.1 Eospalax fontanierii | reverse complement strand
GGTTTAGGGTAAGGGTTAGGATTCGGGTTAGTGTTAGGGTGAGGGTTAGATTTTGTGGTAGGTTTAGATTTATTGTTAGGTTTAGTTTTAAGGTTTGGTTTAGGGTTAGGGTTAGAGTTAGGGTTAGGATTTGGGTTAGAGTTAGGGTTGTGGTTAGGGGAAGGATAAGGGTTAAGGTTTGGGTTTGTGTTAGGTTTAGGTTTGGGGTTAGGGATAGGGTTAGTGTTTGGGTGAGGGTGAGGGTTAGGGTTTGGGTTAGGGTTAGGGTTAGGGTTAAGGTTAGTGTTAGGATTAGGGTTTGGATTTGGGTACGGGTTCGGGTTATGGTTAGGGTTTGGGTTATTGCTAGGGTTAGGGTCAGGGTTAGGATTATGGTTTGGATTTGGGTACGGGTTCGGGTTATGGTTAGGGTTTGGGTTATTGCTACGGTTAGGGTTTGGGTTTGGGTGTGGGTTTGGGTTAGGGTTAGGGTTAGGATTGGGGTTTAGGTTAGTGTTAGGTTTAGGGTTAGGGGTTAGGGGTTAGGGCTTAGGGTTAGGGTTAGAGTTAGGGTTTGGGTTTGGATTAGGGTTAGGGTTAGGGTAAGGGCTAAGGTTAAGTTTAGGGTTAGGGTTACGGATAGGGTTAGGGTTAGCGTTAGGGTATCGGTTAGGATTAGGGTTAGGGCTATTGTTAGGGTAACGTTTAGGGTTAGGGATAGGGTTAGGTTTTGGCTTAGGCTTAGGGTTAGCGTTCGGTTTAGGGTTAGGGTTTGCGTTAGGGTTAGGGTTAGGTTTAGTGTTAGGGTTTGGTTTAGGGTTAGCTTTAGTGTTAGTGTTATGGTTAGGGTTTGGATTAGGGTTACGGTTAGGGTTTGGCTTAGGGTTACGGTTAGAGTTAGGGTTAGGGTTAGAGGTAGGGTTTGGGTTAGGTTTTGGTTTAGGGTTAGGGTTAGGGTTAGGGTTTGGGTTTGTATTATGGTTAGGGTTAGTGTTATGGTTAGGGTTTGGGTTTTGGTTAGATTCACGTTTAGGTTTAGGGTTAGAGATAGGGTTAGGGTTTGGGTTAGTCTTAGGATCAGGGTTAGGGTTATGGTTTGGATTAGGGTTAGGGTTAGGGTTAGATTTAGTGTTAGGATTAGTGTTTTTATTTGGGTTCGGATTAGGGTTAGCGTTAGGGTTTGGGTTAGGCTTAGGGTCAGGGTTAGGGATAGGGTTTGGATTAGGGTTAGGGTTAGGGTTAGGGTTAGATTTAGTGTTAGGATTAGGGTTTGGATTTGGGTTCGGGTTAGGGTTAGGGTTAGGATTTGGGTTAGGTTTAGGGTTAGGGTTAGGGTCAGGGTTAGGGTTTGGGTTTGCGTTAGGGTTAGGGTTAGGGTTAGGTTTAGTGTTACAGTTTGGTTTAGGGTTAGGTTTAGGGTTAGTGTTCGGGTTAGTGTTAGGGTTTGCGTTAGGGATAGGGTTAGGGTTAGGTTTAGTGTTAGAGTTTGCTTTAGGGTTAGGTTTAGGGTTAGTGTTAGGGTTAGGGTTTGGATTAGGGTTAGGGTTAGGGTTTGGGTTAGGGTTACGGTTAGAGTTAGGATTAGGGTTAGCGGTAGGGTTTGGGTTAGGTTTAGAGTTAGGGTTAGGGTTAGGGTTAGGGTTTGGGTTTGGGTTAGGTTTAGGGTTAGGGTTTGTGTTTGGGTTTGGGTTAGGGTTATGGTTAGGGTTAGGATTTGGGTTAGGGTTAGGGTTAGGCTGAGGGTTAGGCTTAGAGTTGGGTTAGGGTTTGGGTTTGGGTAAGTGTTAGGGTTTGGTTTATGGTTAGGATTTGGGTTAGGTATAGGGTTAAGTTTAGGGTTAGGGTTACGGTTAGGGTTTGGGTTAAAGTTAGGGTTAGGGTTAGGGTTAGGGTTAGGGTTAGGTTTAAGTTTTGGGTTACGGTTAGGGTTAGGGTTAGTGTTATGGGTTAGTGTTAGGGATAATCTTAGGGTTAGGGTTTGTGTTAGGGTTAGGGTTAGTGTTAGGGTTAGGGTTTGAGGTAGGGTTACATTTAGGGTGAGGGTTAGGTTTTGATTTAGGGTTAGGTTTAGGGTTAAGTTTAGGGTTTGGATTAGGGTTAGGGTTAGGATTGGGTTTAGGGTTAGCATTAGAGTTTGTTTTTGGATTAGGATTAGTGTTAGAGTGAGGGTTAGGGATAGGGTTTGGGTTAGGGTTAGGTTTAGTAATAGGGTTAGGGTTTGGGTTAGGGTTAGGGTTAGGGTTAGGATTTGGGTTTGGGTTATGGTTACTTTTAGGGTTAGGGTTAGAGTTAGGTTTATGGTTTAGGGTTACGGTTAGGGTTAGGGTTAGGGTTAGGGTTAGGGTTAGGGTTTGCATTAGGGTTAGGGTTAGGGTTAAGTTTAGGGTTAGGGTTAGGTGTTACGGTTAAGGTTAGTGTTTGGGTTTGGCTTAAGGTTAGCTTTAGGGTTTGGTTAAGGTTTAGGTTTACGGTTAGGGTTTGGGTTAGGGTTAGCGTTAGGGTTATTGTAAGGGTTAAGTTTAGGGTTAGGGTTAGGGTTTGGTTAGGGTTAGGTTTTGTGTTAGGGTTAGGGTAAGGGTTAGGGTTAGTGTTTGGTTTAGGGTTAGGGTTAGGATTAGGGTTAGAGTTTAGTTTAGGGTTAGGGTAATGGTTAGGGTTAGGTTTAGGATTTGAGTTAGTGTTCGGGTTAGGAATAGGTTTTGGGGTAGGGTTAGTTTTATTGTTAGGGTTAGGGTTAAGGTTTGGGTTGGGGTTGGGTTTAGGGTCAGAGTTAGGGTTTGGGTTTGGGTTAGAGTTATGGTTAGGTTTAAGGTAAGGGTTAGGGTTGGGGTTTCAGTTAGGGTTAAGGTTAGGGTTAGGGTTAGGGTTAGGGGTAGGGTTAGGGCTAGGGTTAGGGTTTGGGTGAGATTTAGGGGTAGGGTTAGGGTTAGGGTTAGGGTTTGGGTTAGGGTTAGGGTTAGGGTTAGGGTTTGGGTTAGGGTTAGGGTAGGGTTTGAGTTAGATTTAGGGTTAGGGTTAGGGTTAGGGTTTGGGTTATGGTTAGGGTTTGGATTAGTGTTAGGGTTAGGCTGAAAGTTAGACTTAGAGTTGTGTTAAGGTTTGGGTTTTGGTTAGGGTTAGGGTTACGGTTAGGGTTAGGGTTAGGGTTAGGTTTAGTGTTAGGTTTTGGGTTTGGGTTTAGGTTAGGGTTTGGGTTAGAGTTAGGGTTAATATTAGGGTTAGGTTTAGAGTTTGGGTTAGGATTAGGTATAGAACTATTGATAGGTTTAGGGTTAGGGTTAGGGATAGAGTTAGGTTTTGGCTTAGGCTTAGGGTTAGAGTTCGGTTTAGGGTTAAGGTTTGCGTTAGGTTTAGGGTTAGGGTTAGGTTTAGTGTTAGGGTTTGGTTTAGGGTTAGTTTTAGGGTTAGTGTTAGGGTTAGGGTTTGGTTTAGGGTTACCTTTAGAGTTAGGGTTAGGGTTAAGGTTAGGGTTAGGATTTTTTTTAGGTTTAGGTTTAGGGTTAGGGTTTAGTTTATGGTTAATGTTAGTGTTATTGTTAGGGTTAGGGTTTGGGTTAGGGTTAGGGTTAGGTTTAGGTTTAGGGTAAATGTTAGGGTTAGGATTTGGGTTAGGATAAGTGTTAGAGTCAGGGTTAGCGTTAGAGTTAGGGTTTGGGTTAGGGTTAGGGTAGGGTTTGGGTTAGATTTAGGGTTAGGGTTCGGGTTAGGGTTAGGGTTATTGTTTGGGTTTGGTTAGGGTTAGAGTTAGTGATAGGGTTAGGTTTTGGGTTTGGGTTAGGGTTAGGGTTAGGGTTAGTGTTAGGGTTAGGGTTAGATTTAGTGTTAGGATTAGGGTTTGGATTTGGGTTCGGGTTAGGGTTAGGGTTTGCGTTAGGTTTAGGGTTAGGGTTAGGGTCAGGGTTAGGGTTTGCGTTTGCGTTAGGGTTAGGGTTAGGGTTAGGTTTAGTGTTAGAGTTTGGTTTAGGATTAGGTTTAGGGTTAGTGTTCGGGTTAGGGTTAGGGTTTGCGGTAGGGTTAGGGTTAGGGTTAGGTTTAGTGTTAGAGATTGGTTTAGGGTTAGGTTTAGGGTTAGTGTTAGGGTTAGTGTTTGGATTAGGGTTAGGGTTAGGGTTTGGGTTAGGGTTACGGTTAGAGTTAGGTTTAGGGTTAGCGGTAGGGTTTGGGTTAGGTTTAGAGTTAGGGTTGGGGTTAGGGTTAGGGTTTGGGTTTGGGTTAGGTTTAGGGTTAGGGTTTGTGTTTGTGTTTGGGTTAGGGTTATGGTTAGGGTTAGGATTTGGGTTAGGGTTAGGGTTAGGCTGAGGGTGAGGCTTAGAGTTGGGTTAGGGTTTGGGTTTGGGTAAGGGTTAGGGTTAGGGTTAGGGTTAGGATTTGGGTTAGTGTTAGGGAGAGGCTGAGGGTTAGGCTTAGAGTTTTGTTAGGGTTTGGGTTTGGATAAGGGTTAGGGTTAGGGTTAGGGTTAGGATTTGGGTTAGTGTTAGGGAGAGGCTGAGGTTTAGGCCTAGAGTTGGGTTAGCGTTTGGGTTTGGGTAAGGGTTAGGGTTAGTGCTAGGGTTAGGATTTGGGTTAGGGTTAGGGAGAGGCTGAGGGTTAGGCTTAGAGTTGGGTTAGGGTTTGGATTTGGGTAAGGGTTAGGGTTAGGGTTAGGGTTAGGATTTGGTTTAGGGTTAGGGTTAGGTTTAGGGTTAGGGTTAGGGTTTGGGTTATGATTAGGGTTAGGGTTAGGTTTAAGGTTTCGGTTACGGTTAGGGTTAGGGTTACTGTTATGTGTTAGTGTTAGGGTTAATCTTAGGGTTAGGGTTTGAGTTAGGGTTAGGGTTAGTGTTAGGGTTAGGGTTTGAGCTAAGGTTACGTTTAGTGTGAGGGTTAGGTTTTGGTTTAGGGTTAGGTTTAGTTTTAAGATTAGGGTTTGTATTAGGGTTAGGGTTAGGATTAGGTTTAGGGTTAGCATTAGGGTTTTGGTTTGGGTTAGAATTAGTTTTAGAGTGAGGGTTAGGGTTAGGGTTTGGGTTAGGGTTAGGTTTTGGGATAGGGTTAGGGTTTGGGTTAGGGTTAGGGTTAGGGTTAGGATTTGGGTTTGGTTTACGGTTACGTTTAGGGTTAGGGTTAGAGTAAGGGTTAGGGTTAGGGTTAGGGTTATTGTTAGGGTTAGAGTGAGGGTTTGGTTTAGGGTACGTTAGGGTTAGGGTTAGGGTTAGGGTTAGGGTTTGCATTAGGTTTAGGGTTAGTGTTAGGGTTAGGGTTTGGCTTAGGGTTAGATTTAGGGTTAGGGTTACGGTTAGGTGTTAGGGTTAGGGTTAGGGTTTGGTTTTGGCTTAGGGTTAGAGTTAGGGTTTGGTTCAGGTTTAGGTTTACGGTTAGGGTTTGGGTTAGGGTTAGGGTTAGGGTTTGTTTTATGTTTAAGGTTAGTGTTATTGTTATGGTTAGGGTTTGGGTTAGATTTAGGGTTAGGTTTAGGGTTAGCATTAGAGTTAGGGTTTGGTTTAGGGTTAGGGCTAGGGTTTGGTTTTGGGATAGGGTTCGGGTAAGGGTTAGGCTTAGGGTTTGAGTTTGGGTTAGGGTTTGGGTTAGGGTTAGGATTTGGGTTAGGGTTAGGGTTAGGCTGGGTGTTAGGCTTAGAGTTGGGTTAGGGTTTTGGTTTGGGTTAGGGTTAGGGTTTGGGTTAGGGTTAGGGTTAGGTTTAGGGTTTGGGTTAGGTTTAGGGTTAGGGTTTGGGTTATGGTTAGGGTTCGGGTTAGGGTTAGGGTTATTGTTTGGGTTTGGTTAGGCTTAGGGTTAGGGTTAGGGTTAGGGTTTGGATTAGGGTTAGGGTTAGGGTTTGGGTTAGGGTTAGGTTTAGGTTTAGGATTTGGGTTAGGTTTAGGTTTATGGTTAGGGTTAGGATAAGGGCTAGTGTTTTGGGTTTGGGTTAGGGCTAGGGTTAGAGTTAGTGTTAGGTTTAGGTTTTGGGTTTGGGTTAGGGTTAGATTTAGGGTTACGGTTTGGTTAGGGTTAGGGTTAGGGTTAGGATACGGGTTAGGGTTTGGGTTTGTATTACGGTTAGGGTTAGTGTTATGGTTAGGGTTTGGGTTTTGGTTAGATTCACGTTTAGGTTTAGGGTTAGAGATAGGGTTAGGGTTTGTGTTAGTCTTAGGATCAGGGTTAGGGTTATGGTTTGGATTAGGGTTAGGGTTAGGGTTAGGGTTAGTTTTAGTGTTAGGATTAGTGTTTTTATTTGGGTTCGGCTTAGTGTTAGCGTTAGGGTTTGGGTTAGGCTTAGGGTCAGGGTTAGGGTTAGGGTTTGGATTAGGGTTAGGGTTAGGGTTAGGGTTAGATTTAGTGTTAGGATTAGGGTTTGGATTTGGGTTCGGGTTAGGGTTAGGGTTAGGGTTTGGGTTAGGGTTAGGGTTAGGGTTAGGGTCAGGGTTAGGGTTTGGGTTTGCATTATGGTTAGGGTTAGGGTTAGGTTTAGTGTTAGAGTTTGGTTTAGGGTTAGGTTTAGGGTTAGTGTTCGGGTTAGGGTTAGGGTTTGCGTTAGGGTTAGGGTTAGGGTTAGGTTTAGTGTTAGAGTTTGGTTTAGGGTTAGGTTTAGGGTTAGTGTTAGGGTTAGGGTTTGGATTAGGGTTAAGTTTAGGGTTTGGGTTAGGGTTACGGTTAGAGTTAGGGTTAGGGTTAGCGGTAGGGTTTAGGTTAGGTTTAGAATTAGGGTTAGGGTTAGGGTTAGGGTTTGGGTTTGGGTTAGGTTTAGGGTTAGGGTTTGTGTTTGGGTTTGGGTTAGGGTTATGGTTAGGGTTAGGATTTGGGTTAGGGTTAGGGTTAGGCTGAGGGTTAGGCTTAGAGTTGGGTTAGGGTTTGGGTTTGGGTAAGTGTTAGGGTTAGGTTTAGGGTTAGGATTTTGGTTAGGTATAGGGTTAGGTTTAGGGTTAGGGTTACAGTTAGAGTTTGGGTTAGGGTTAGGGTTAGGGTTAGGGTTAGGGTTAGGTTTAAGTTTTGGGTTACGGTGAGGGTTAGGGTTAGTGTTATGGGTTAGTGTTAGGGATAATCTTAGGGTTAGGATTTGAGTTAGGGTTAGGGTTAGTGTTAGGGTTAGGGTTTGAGGTAGGGTTACATTTAGGGTGAGGGTTAGGGTTAGTTTTAGGGTTTGGGTTAGGGTTAGGGTTAGGGTTAGGATTTGGGTTAGGATTAGGTTTAGGTTTAGGGTTAGGGTTAGGGTTAGGGTTAGGGTTTGGTTTAGGGTTAGGGTTAGGGTTAGGGTTAGCGTTAGGGTTTGGTTTAGGGTTAGGGTTAGTGTTATTGTTAGGGTTACGGTTAGGGTTTGGGTTAGGGTTAGATTTAGGTGTAGGGTTAGAGTTACGGTTAGGGTTTGGGTTAGATTTAGGGTTAGGGCTAGGGTTAGGGTTTGGGTCATGGTTAGGGTTTGGATTATTGTTAGGTTTAGGCTGAAAGTTAGACTTAGAGTTGTGTTAAGGTTTGGGTTTGGGTTAGGGTTAGGGTTACGGTTAGGGTTAGGGTTAGGGTTAGGATTAATGTTAGGTTTTGGGTTTGTGTTTAGGTTAGGGTTTGCCTTAGGGTTAGGGTTAATGTTAGGGTTAGGTTTAGAGTTTGGGTTAGGATTAGGTATAGAACTATTGATAGGTTTAGGGTTAGGGTTAGGGATAGAGTTAGGTTTTGACTTAGGCTTAGGGTTAGAGTTTGGGTTAGGGTTAAGGTTTTCATTAGGTTTAGGGTTATGGTTAGGTTTAGTGTTAGGGTTTGGTTTAGGGTTAGTTTTAGGGTTAGTGTTAGGGTTAGGGTTTGGTTTAGGGTTACCTTTAGAGTTAGAGTTAGGGTTAGGTTTAGGGTTAGGGTTAGGGTTAGGGTTTGGGTTAGGGTTACGGTTAGCGTTAGGGTTAGCATTAGAGTTATGGTTTGGGTTAGGGTTAGGGTAGGGTTTGGGTTAGATTTAGGGTTAGGGTTAGGGTTAGGGTTTGGATTATGGTTAAGGTCTGGGTTAGCATTAGGGTTAGGCTGAAAGTTAGGCTTAGAGTTGTGTTAAGGTTTGGGTTTGGGTTAGGGTTAGGGTTACGGTTATGGTTAGGGTTAGGGTTAGGATTAGTGTTAGGTTTTGGGTTTGGGTTTAGGTTAGGGTTTGGGTTAGGGTTAGGGTTAATGTGAGGGTTAGGTTTAGGATTAGGGTTAGGGTTAGGGTTTGGGATAGGATTAGGTATAGAACTATTGTTAGGGTTAGGGTTAGGGTTAGGGATAGAGTTAGGTTTTGGCTTAGGCTTAGGGTTAGAGTTCGGGTTAGGGTTAGGGTTTGCGTTAGGTTTAGGGTTAGGGTTAGGTTTAGTGTTAGGGTTTGGTTTAGGGTTAGATTTAGGGTTAGTGTTAGGGTTAGGGTTTGGATTAGGGTTAGGGTTAGGGTTTGGCTTAGGGTTACCTTTAGAGTTAGGGTTGGGTTAGGGGTAGCGTTAGGATTTTGTTTAGGGTTAGGTTTAGCGTTAGGGTTTGGTTTATGGTTAATGTTAGTGTTATTGTTAGGGTTAGGGTTTCGGTTAGGGTTAGGCTTAGGTTTAGGGTTAGGGTTAGGGTTTGGGTTAGGTTTAGGTTTATGGTTAGGGTTAGGGTTAGCGTTAGCGTTAGGGTTAGCGTTAGGGTTTGGTTTACTGTTTGGGTTAGGGTTTGGTTTATGTAAAACGTTAGTGTTATTTTAGGGTGAGGGTTAGGTTTTGGTTTAGGGTTATGTTTAGGGTTAAGATTAGGTTTGGATTAGGGTTAGGGTTATGATTAGGTTTAGGGTTAGCATTAGAGTTTGTTTTTGGATTAGGATTAGTGTTAGAGTGAGGGTTAGGGATAGGGTTTGGGTTAGGGTTAGGTTTAGTAATAGGGTTAGGGTTTCGTTTAGGGTTAGGGTTAGGGTTAGGATTTGGGTTTGGGTTACGGTTACTTTTAGGGTTAGGGTTAGAGTTAGGTTTAGGGTTAGGGTTTGGTTTAGGGTTACGGTTAGGGTTAGGGTTAGGGTTAGGGTTAGGGTTTGCATTAGGGTTAGGGTTAGGGTTAGGTGTTTCGGTTAGGGTTAGTGTTTGGGTTTGGCTTAAGGTTAGCTTTAGGGTTTGGTTAAGGTTTAGGTTTACGGTTAGGTTTTGGGTTAGGGTTAGTGTTAGGGTTATTGTAAGGGTTAAGTTTAGGGTTAGGGTTAGGGTTTGGTTAGGGTTAGGTTTTGTGTTAGGGTTAGGGTAAGGGTTAGGGTTAGTGTTTGGTTTAGGGTTAGGGTTAGGATTAGGGTTAGGGTTTAGTTTAGGGTTAGGGTAAGGGTTAGGGTTAGGTTTAGGATTTGGGTTAGTGTTCGGGTTAGGAATACGTTTTGGGGTAGGGTTAGTTTTATTGTTAGGGTTAGGGTTAAGGTTTGGGTTAGGGTTAGGATTAGGGTCAGAGTTAGGGTTTGGGTTTGGGTTAGATTTAGGGGTAGGGTTAGGGTTAGGGTTAGGGTTTGGGTTAGGGTTAGGATTAGGGTTAGGGTTTGGGTTAGGGTTAGGGTAGGGTTTGGGTTAGATTTAGGGTTAGGGTTAGGGTTAGGATTTGGGTTATGGTTAGGGTTTGGATTAGTGTTAGGGTTAGGCTGAAAGTTAGACTTAGAGTTGTGTTAATTTTGGGTTTTGGTTAGGGTTAGGGTTACGGTTAGGGTTAGGGTTAGGGTTAGGTTTAGTGTTAGGTTTTGGGTTTGGGTTTAAGTTAGGGTTTGGGTTAGAGTTAGGGTTAATATTAGGGTTAGGTTTAGAGTTTGGTTTAGGATTAGGTATAGAACTATTGATAGGTTTAGGGTTAGGGTTAGGGATAGACTTAGGTTTTGGCTTAGGCTTAGGGTTAGAGTTTGGGTTAGGGTTAAGGTTTGCGTTAGGTTTAGGGTTAGGGTTAGGTTTAGTGTTAGGGTTTGGTTTAGGGTTAGTTTTAGGGTTAGTGTTAGGGTTAGGGTTTGGTTTAGGGTTACCTTTAGAGTTAGGGTTAGGGTTAACGTTAGGGTTAGGATTTTTTTAAGGTTTAGGTTTAGGGTTAGGGTTTAGTTTATGGTTAATGTTAGTGTTATTGTTAGGGTTAGGGTTTGGGTTAGGGTTAGGGTTAGGTTTACGTTTAGGGAAAATGTTAGGGTTAGGATCTGGGTTAGGATTAGTGTTAGAGTTAGTGTTATTGTTAGGGTTAGGGTTTGGGTTAGGGTTAGGGTAGGGTTTTGGTTAGATTTAGGGTTAGGGTTCGGGTTAGGGTTAGGGTTATTGTTTGGGTTTGGTTAGGGTTAGAGTTAGTGTTAGGGTTAGGTTTTGGGTTTGGGTTAGGGTTAGGGTTAGGGTTAGTGTTAGGGTTAGGGTTAGATTTAGTGTTAGGATTAGGGTTTGGATTTGGGTTCGGGTTAGGGTTAGGGTTTGCGTTAGGTTTAGGGTTAGGGTTAGGGTCAGGGTTAGGGTTTGCGTTTGCGTTAGGGTTAGGGTTAGGGTTAGCTTTAGTGTTAGAGTTTAGTTTAGGAATAGGTATAGGGTTTGTGTCCGGGTTAGGGTTAGGGTCTGCGGTAGGGATAGGGTTAGGGATAGGTTTAGTGTTAGAGTTTGGTTTAGGGTTAGGTTTAGGGTTAGTGTTAGGGTTAGGGTTTGGATTAGGGTTAGGGTTAGGGTTTGGGTTTAGGTTACGGTTAGAGTTAGGGTTAGGGTTAGCGGTAGGGTTTGGGTTAGGTTTAGAGTTAGGGTTGGGGTTAGGGTTAGGGTTTGGGTTTGGGTTAGGTTTAGGGTTAGGGTTTGTGTTTGGGTTTGGGTTAGGGTTATGGTTAGGGTTAGGATTTGGGTTAGGGTTAGGGTTAGGCTGAGGGTGAGGCTTAGAGTTGGGTTAGGGTTTGGGTTTGGGTAAGGGTTAGGGTTAGGGTTAGGGTTAGGATTTGGGTTAGTGTTAGGGAGAGGCTGAGGGTTAGACTTAGAGTTTTGTTAGGGTTTGGGTTTGGATAAGGGTTAGGGTTAGGGTTAGGGTTAGGATTTGGGTTAGTGTTAGGGAGAGGCTGAGGTTTAGGCCTAGAGTTGGGTTAGGGTTTGGGTTTGGGTAAGGGTTAGGGTTAGTGCTAGGGTTAGGATTTGGGTTAGGGTTAGGGAGAGGCTGAGGGTTAGGCTTAGAGTTGGGTTAGGGTTTGGATTTGGGTAAGGGTTAGGGTTAGGGTTAGGGTTAGGATTTGGGTTAGGGTTAGGGTTAGGTTTAGGGTTAGGGTTAGGGTTTGGGTTATGATTAGGGTTAGGGTTAGGTTTAAGGTTTCGGTTACGGTTAGGGTTAGGGTTACTGTTATGTGTTAGTGTTAGGGTTAATCTTAGGGTTAGGGTTTGAGTTAGGGTTAGGGTTAGTGTTAGGGTTAGGGTTAGGGTTAGGGTTTGTTTTACGTTTAAGGTTAGTGTTATTGTTAGGGTTTTGGTTTGGGTTAGATTTAGGGTTAGGTTTAGGGTTAGCATTAGAGTTAGGGTTTGGTTTAGGGTCAGGGCTAGGTTTTGGGTTAGGGATAGGTTTAGGGTTAGGGTTAGGGTTAGGGTTTGAGTTTGGGTTAGGGTTTGGGTTAGGGTTAGGATTTGGGTTAGGGTTAGGTTTAGGCTGAGGGTTAGGCTTAGAGTTTGGTTAGGGTTTGGGTTTGGGTAAGCGTTAGGGTTAGGTTTAGGGTTAGGATTTGGGTTAGGTATAGGGTTAGGTTTAGGGTTAGGGTTACGGTTAGGGTTTGGGTTAGGGTTAGGGTTAGGGTTAGGGTTAGGGTTAGGGTTAGGGTTAGGTTTAAGTTTTGGGTTACGGTTAGGGTTAGGGTTAGTGTTATGGGTTAGGGTTTGAGGTAGGTTTACATTTAGGGTGAGGGTTAGGTTTTGGTTTAGGGTTAGGTTTAGGGTTAAGATTAGGTTTGGATTAGGGTTAGGGTTATGATTAGGTTTAGGGTTAGCATTAGAGTTTGTTTTTGGATTAGGATTAGTGTTAGAGTGAGGGTTAGGGATAGGGTTTGGGTTAGGGTTAGGTTTAGTAATAGGGTTAGGGTTTGGGTTAGGTTTAGGGTTAGGGTTAGGATTTGGGTTTGGGTTACGGTTACTTTTAGGGTTAGGGTTAGAGTTAGGTTTAGGGTTAGGGTTTGGTTTAGGGTTACGGTTAGGGTTAGGGTTAGGGTTAGGGTTAGGGTTTGCATTAGGGTTAGGGTTAGGGTTAGGTTTAGGGTTAGGGTTAGGTGTTTCGGTTAGGGTTAGTGTTTGGGTTTGGCTTAAGGTTAGCTTTAGGGTTTGGTTAAGGTTTAGGTTTACGGTTAGGGTTTGGGTTAGGGTTAGTGTTAGGGTTATTGTAAGGGTTAAGTTTAGGGTTAGGGTTAGGGTTTGGTTAGGGTTAGGTTTTGTGTTAGGGTTAGGGTAAGTGTTAGGGTTAGTGTTTGGTTTAGGGTTAGGGTTAGGATTAGGGTTAGGGTTTAGTTTAGGGTTAGGGTAAGGGTTAGGGTTAGGTTTAGGATTTGGGTTAGTGTTCGGGTTAGGAATAGGTTTTGGGGTAAGGTTAGTTTTATTGTTAGGGTTAGGGTTAAGGTTTGGGTTAGGGTTAGGATTAGGGTCAGAGTTAGGGTTTGGGTTTGGGTTAGAGTTATGGTTAGGGTTAAGGTAAGGGTTAGGGTTGGGGTTTCAGGTAGGGTTAAGTTTAGGGTTAGGGTTAGGGTTAGAGTTAGGGGTAGGGTTAGGGTTAGGGTTAGGGTTTGGGTTAGATTTAGGGGTAGGGTTAGGGTTAGGGTTAGGGTTTGGGTTAGGGTTAGGGTTAGGGTTAGGGTTTGGGTTAGGGTTAGGGTAGGGTTTGGGTTAGATTTAGGGTTAGGGTTAGGGTTAGGGTTTGGGTTATGGTTAGGGTTTGGATTAGTGTTAGGGTTAGGCTGAAAGTTAGACTTAGAGTTCTGTTAAGGTTTGGGTTTTGGTTAGGGTTAGGGTTAGGGTTACGGTTAGGGTTAGGGTTAGGGTTAGGTTTAGTGTTAGGTTTTGGGTTTGGGTTTAGGTTAGGCTTTGGGTTAGAGTTAGGGTTAATATTAGGGTTAGGTTTAGAGTTTGGGTTAGGATTAGGTATAGAACTATTGATAGGTTTAGGGTTAGGGTTAGGGATAGAGTTAGGTTTTGGCTTAGGCTTAGGGTTAGAGTTTGGGTTAGGGTTAAGGTTTGCGTTAGGTTTAGGGTTAGGGTTAGGTTTAGTGTTAGGGTTTGGTTTAGGGTTAGTTTTAGGGTTAGTGTTAGGGTTAGGGTTTGGTTTAGGGTTACCTTTAGAGTTAGGGTTAGGGTTAAGGTTAGGGTTAGGATTTTTTTTAGGTTTAGGTTTAGGGTTAGGGTTTAGTTTATGGTTAATGTTAGTGTTATTGTTAGGGTTAGGGTTTGGGTTAGGGTTAGGGTTAGGTTTAGGTTTAGGGTAAATGTTAGGGTTAGGATTTGGGTTAGGATTAGTGTTAGAGTTAGTGTTATTGTTAGGGTTAGGGTTTGGGTTAGGGTTAGGGTAGGGTTTGGGTTAGATTTAGGGTTAGGGTTCGGGTTAGGGTTAGGGTTATTGTTTGGGTTTGGTTAGGGTTAGAGTTAGTGTTAGGGTTAGGTTTTGGGTTTGGGTTAGGGTTAGGGTTAGGGTTAGTGTTAGGGTTAGGGTTAGATTTAGTGTTAGGATTAGGGTTTGGATTTGGGTTCGGGTTAGGGTTAGGGTTTGCGTTAGGTTTAGGGTTAGGGTTAGGGTCAGTGTTAGGGTTTGCGTTTGCGTTAGGGTTAGGGTTAGGGTTAGGTTTAGTGTTAGAGTTTAGTTTAGGATTAGGTTTAGGGTTAGTGTTCGGGTTAGGGTTAGGGTTTGCGGTAGGGTTAGGGTTAGGGTTAGGTTTAGTGTTAGAGTTTAGTTTAGGGTTAGGTTTAGGGTTAGTGTTAGGGTTAGGGTTTGGATTAGGGTTAGGGTTAGGGTTTGGGTTAAGGTTACGGTTAGAGTTAGGGTTAGGGTTAGCGGTAGGGTTTGGGTTAGGTTTAGAGTTAGGGTTGGGGTTAGGGTTAGGGTTTGGGTTTGGGTTAGGTTTAGGGTTAGGGTTTGTGTTTGGGTTTGGGTTAGGGTTATGGTTAGGGTTAGGATTTGGGTTAGGGTTAGGGTTAGGCTGAGGGTGAGGCTTAGAGTTGGGTTAGGGTTTGGGTTTGGGTAAGGGTTAGGGTTAGGGTTAGGGTTAGGATTTGGGTTAGTGTTAGGGAGAGGCTGAGGGTTAGACTTAGAGTTTTGTTAGGGTTTGGGTTTGGATAAGGGTTAGGGTTAGGGTTAGGGTTAGGATTTGGGTTAGTGTTAGGGAGAGGCTGAGGGTTAGGCCTAGAGTTGGGTTAGGGTTTGGGTTTGGGTAAGGGTTAGGGTTAGTGCTAGGGTTAGGATTTGGGTTAGGGTTAGGGAGAGGCTGAGGGTTAGGCTTAGAGTTGGGTTAGGGTTTGGATTTGGGTAAGGGTTAGGGTTAGGGTTAGGGTTAGGGTTAGGATTTGGGTTAGGGTTAGGGTTAGGTTTAGGGTTAGGGTTAGGGTTTGGGTTATGATTAGGGTTAGGGTTAGGTTTAAGGTTTCGGTTACGGTTAGGGTTAGGGTTACTGTTATGTGTTAGTGTTAGGGTTAATCTTAGGGTTAGGGTTTGAGTTAGGGTTAGGGTTAGTGTTAGGGTTAGGGTTTGAGTTAAGGTTACGTTTAGTGTGAGGGTTAGGTTTTGATTTAGGGTTAGGTTTAGTTTTAAGATTAGGGTTTGTATTAGGGTTAGGGTTAGGATTAGGTTT
The DNA here is from genome assembly GCA_035773235.1 of Eospalax fontanierii. Classification (NCBI taxonomy): domain Eukaryota; kingdom Metazoa; phylum Chordata; class Mammalia; order Rodentia; family Spalacidae; genus Eospalax; species Eospalax fontanierii. The sequence continues at coordinate 2,305,287 of CM069542.1, read as the reverse complement.
AGGGTTAGCATTAGGGTTTTGGTTTGGGTTAGAATTAGTTTTAGAGTGAGGGTTAGGGTTAGGGTTTGGGTTAGGGTTAGGTTTAGGGATAGGGTTAGGGTTTGGGTTAGGGTTAGGGTTAGGGTTAGGATTTGGGTTTGGTTTACGGTTATGTTTAGGGTTAGGGTTAGAGTAAGGGTTAGGTTTAGGTTTAGGGTTATTGTTAGGGTTAGACTGAGGGTTTGGTTTAGGTTTAGGTTAGGGTTAGGGTTAGGGTTAGGGTTAGGTGTTAGGGTTAGGGTTAGGGTTTGGGTTTGGCTTAGGGTTAGAGTTAGGGTTTGGTTCAGGTTTAGGTTTACGGTTAGGGTTTGGGTTAGGGTTAGGGTTAGGGTTTGTTTTATGTTTAAGTTTAGTGTTATTATTAGGGTTAGGGTTTGGGTTAGATTTAAGGTTAGGTTTAGGGTTAGCATTAGATTTAGGGTTTGGTTTAGGGTTAGAGCTAGGGTTTGGGTTAGGGATAGGGTTAGGGTAAGGGTTAGGCTTAGGGTTTGAGTTTGGGTTAGGGTTTGGGTTAGGGTTAGGATTTGGGTTAGGGTTAGGGTTAGGCTGAGTGTTACGCTTAGAGTTGGGTTAGGGTTTTGGTTTGGGTTAGGGTTAGGGTTAGGGTTAGGGTTAGGGTTAGGGTTTGGGTTAGGGTTAGGGTTAGGTTTAGGGTTTGGGTTATGTTTAGGGTTAGGGTTTGGGTTATGGTTAGGGTTCGGGTTAGGGTTAGGGTTATTGTTTGGGTTTGGTTAGGGTTAGAGTTAGGGTTAGGGTTAGGGTTTGGATTAGGGTTAGGTTTAGGGTTTGGGTTGGGATTAGGTTTATGGATAGAATTTGGGTTAGGTTTAGGGTAATGGATAGGGCAAGGATAAGGGTTAGTGTTTTGGGTTTGGGTTAGGGTTAGGGTTAGAGTTAGTGTTAGGGTTAGGTTTTGGGTTTGGGTTAGGGTTAGATTTAGGGTTACGCTTTGTTTAGGGTTAGGGTTAGGGTTAGGGTTAGGATAAGGGTTAGGTTTTGGGTTTGTATTACGGTTAGGGTTAGTGTTATGGTTAGGGTTTGGGTTTTGGTTAGATTCACGTTTAGGTTTAGGGTTAGAGATAGTGTTAGGGTTTGGGTTAGTCTTAGGATCAGGGTTAGGGTTATGGTTTGGATTAGGTTTAGGGTTAGGGTTAGGGTTAGATTTAGTGTTAGGATTAGTGTTTTTATTTGGGTTCGGCTTAGGGTTAGCGTTAGGGTTTGGGTTAGGCTTAGGGTCAGGGTTAGCGTTAGGGTTTGGATTAGGGTTAGGTTTAGGCTGAAAGTTAGACTTAGAGTTGTGTTAAGGTTTGGGTTTGGGTTAGGGTTAGGGTTAAGGTTAGGGTTAGGGTTAGGGTTAGGGTTAGGGTTAGGGTTAGGGTTAGGGTTAGGGCTAGGGTTAGGGTTTGGGTTATGGTTAGGGTTTGGATTATTGTTAGGTTTAGGCTGAAAGTTAGACTTAGAGTTGTGTTAAGGTTTGGGTTTGGGTTAGGGTTAGGGTTAATGTCAGGGTTAGGTTTAGGATTAGGGTTAGGGTTAGGGTTTGGGTTAGGATTAGGTATAGAACTATTGTTAGAGTTAGGGTTAGGGTTAGGGATAGAGTTAGGTTTTGGCTTAGGCTTAGGGTTAGAGTTCGGGTTAGGTTTAGCGTTTGCGTTAGGGTTAGGGTTAGGGTTAGGTTTAGTGTTAGGGTTTGGTGTAGGGTTAGTGTTAGGGTTAGGGTTTGGATTAGGGTTAGGGGTAGGGTTTGCGTTAGGATTAGGGTTAGGGTTAGGTTTAGTGTTAGGGTTTGGTTTAGGGTTAGATTTAGGGTTAGTGTTAGGGTTAGGGTTTGGATTAGGGTTAGGGTTAGGGTTTGGCTTAGGGTTACCTTTAGAGTTAGGGTTAGGGTTAGGGGTAGCGTTAGGATTTTGTTTAGGGTTAGGTTTAGGGTTAGGGTTTGGTTTATGGTTAGGGTTAGGTTTAGGGTTAGGGTAAGTGTTAGTGTTAGGAATTCTGTTAGGGTTAATGTTAGAGTTAGGGTTAGCGTTAGAGTTAGGGTTTGTGTTAGGGTTAGGGGTAGGGTTTGGTTTAGGAATAGGGTTAGGGTTGGGTTTTGGGTTTGGGTTACGTTTAGGCTTAGGGTTTGGGTTTGGGTTTGGGTTAGGGTTAGGGTTAGGGTTAGGATTTGGGTAAGGGTTAGGGTTAGGCTGAGGGTTAGGCTTAGAGTTGGGTTAGGATTTGGGTTTGGGTTAGGGTTAGGTTTAGGGTTAGGGTTAGGTTTTGGGTTAGGGTTAGGTTTAGGTTTAGGTTTAGGGTTAGGGTTAGGGTTTGGTTTAGGGTTAGGGTTAGGGTTAGGTTTAAGGTTTGGGTTTCGGTTAGGGTTAGGGTTAGGGTTATGGGTTAGTGTTAGGGGTAGGCTTAGGTTTAGTGTTAGGGTTTGGCTTAGGGTTAGGATTAGGGTTATGGTTAAGTTTAGGTGTTAGCGTTAGGGTTAGGGTTTGGGTATGGGTTAGGGTTAGGGTTAGCGTTAGGGTTTGGTTCAGGTTTAGGTTTATGTTTAGGGTTTGGATTAGGGTAAGGGTTAGGGTTATTGTGAGGGTTAGTGTTAGGGTTAGGGTTACGGTTTGGGTTTGGGTTAGGGTTAGGGTTAGGGTTTGGGTTAGGTTTAGGTTTATGGTTAGGGTTAGGGTTAGGGTTAGCGTTAGGGTTAGCGTTAGGGTTTGGTTTACTGTTTGGGTTAGGGTTTGGTTTATGTAAAACGTTAGTGTT
>CM069542.1:2292500-2300000 GCA_035773235.1 Eospalax fontanierii | reverse complement strand
AGGGTTTGTTTTAAGTTTAAGGGTAGTGTTATTGTTAGGGTTTGGGTTTGGGTTAGATTTAGGGTTAGGTTTAGGGTTAGAATTAGAGTTAGGGTTTGGTTTAGGGTTAGGGCTAGGTTTTGGGTTAGGGATAGGGTTAGGGTTAGGGTTAGGGTTAGGGTTTGAGTTTGGGTTAGGGTTTGGGTTAGGGTTAGGATTTGGGTTAGGGTTAGGGTTAGGCTGAGTGTTAGGCTTAGAGTTGGGTTAGGGTTTTGGTTTGGGTTAGGGTTAGGGTTAGGGTTAGGGTTTGGTTTAGGGTTAGGGTTCGGGTTAGGGTTAGGGTTATTGTTTGGGTTTGGTTAGGGTTAGGGTTAGGGTTAGGGTTTGGATTAGGGTTAGGGTTAGGGTTTGGGTTAGGGTTAGGTTTTTGGTTAGGATTTGGTTTAGGTTTAGGCTTATGGTTAGGGTTAGGGTAAGGGTTAGCGTTTTGGGTTTGGGTTAGGGTTAGGGTTAGAGTTAGTGTTAGGGTTAGGTTTTGGGTTTGGGTTAGGTTTGGGGTTAGGGTTAGGGTTAGGGTTAGGGTTAGGGTTAGATTTAGTGTTAGGATTAGGGTTTGGATTTGGGTTCGGGTTAGGGTTAGGGTTAGGGTTTGCGTTAGGTTTATGGTTAGGGTTAGGGTCAGGGTTAGGGTTTGGGTTTGCGTTAGGGTTAGGGTTAGGGTTAGGTTTAGTGTTAGAGTTTGGTTTAGGGTTAGGTTTAGGGTTAGTGTTCGGGTTAGGGTTAGGTTTTGCGTTAGGGATAGGGTTAGGGTTAGGTTTAGTGTTAGTGTTTGGTTTAGGTTTAGGTTTAGGGTTAGTGTTAGGGTTAGGGTTTGGATTAGGGTTAGGGTTAGGGTTTGGGTTAGAGTTACGGTTAGAGTTAGGGTTAGGGTTAGCGGTAGGGTTTAGGTTAGATTTAGAGTTAGGGTTGGGGTTAGGTTTAAGGTTTGGGTTTGGGTTAGGTTTAGGGTTAGGGTTTGTGTTTGGGTTTGGGTTAGGGTTTGGGTTTGGGTAAGGGTTAGGGTTAGGGTTAGGGTTAGGATTTGGGTTAGTGTTAGGGAGAGGCTGAGGGTTAGGCTTAGAGTTGTGTTAGGGTTTGGGTTTGGGTAAGGGTTAGGGTTAGGGTTAGGGTTAGGATTTGGGTTAGTGTTAGGGAGAGGCTGAGGTTTAGGCTTAGAGTTGGGTTAGGGTTTGGGTTTGGGTAAGGGTTAGGGTTAGTGCTAGGGTTAGGATTTGGGTTAGGGTTAGGCAGAGGCTGAGGGTTAGGCTTAGAGTTGGGTTAGGGTTTGGATTTGGGAAAGGGTTAGGGTTAGGGTTAGGGTTAGGATTTGGGTTAGGGTTAGGGTTAGGTTTAGGGTTAGGGTTAGGGTTAGGGTTAGGGTTTGGGTTATGGTTAGGGTTAGGGTTTGGGTTAGGTTTAAGGTTTCGGTTACGGTTACGGTTAGGGTTACTGTTATGTGTTAGTGTTAGGGTTAATCTTAGGGTTAGGGTTTGAGTTAGGGTTAGGGTTAGTGTTAGGGTTAGGGTTTGAGTTAAGGTTACGTTTAGTGTGAGGGTTAGGTTTTGGTTTAGGGTTAGGTTTAGTTTTAAGATTAGGGTTTGTATTAGGGTTAGGGTTAGGATTAGATTTAGGGTTAGCATTAGGGTTTTGGTTTGGGTTAGAATTAGTTTTAGAGTGAGGGTTAGGGTTAGGGTTTGGGTTAGGGTTAGGTTTAGGGACAGGGTTAGGGTTTGGGTTAGGGTTAGGGTTAGGGGTAGGATTTTGGTTTGGTTTACGGTTACGTTTAGGGTTAGGGTTAGAGTAAGGGTTAGGGTTAGGGTTAGGGTTATTGTTAGGGTTAGAGTGAGGGTTTGGTTTAGGGTAGGTTATGGTTAGGGTTAGGGTTAGGGTTAGGGTTTGCATTAGGTTTAGGGTTAGTGTTAGTGTTAGGGTTTGGCTTAGGGTTAGATTTAAGGTTAGGGTTAGGGTTAGGTGTTAGGGTTAGGGTGAGGGTTTGGGTTTGGGTGTGGGTTAGGGTTAGTGTGTGGGTCAGGTTTAGGTTTACGGTTAGGGTTTGGGTTAGGGTTTGTTTTATGTTTAAGGTTAGTGTTATTGTTAGGGTTAGGGTTTGGGTTAGATTTAGGGTTAGGTTTAGGGTTAGCATTAGAGTTAGGGTTTGGTTTAGGGTTAGAGCTAGGGTTTGGGGTAGGGATAGGGTTAGGGTAAGGGTTAGGCTTAGGGTTTGAGTTTGGATTAGGGTTTGGGTTAGGGTTAGGGTTAGGCTGAGTGTTAGGCTTAGAGTTGGGTTAGGGTTTTGGTTTGGGTTAGGGTTAGGGTTAGGGTTAGGGTTTGGGTTAGGGTTAGGGTTAGGTTTAGGGTTTGGGTTATGTTTAGGGTTAGGGTTTGGGTTATGGTTAGGGTTCGGGTTAGGGTTAGGGTTATTGTTTGAGTTTGGTTAGGGTTAGAGTTAGGGTTAGGGTTAGGGTTTGGATTAGGGTTAGGGTTAGGGTTTGGGTTAGGGTTAGGTTTAGGGTTAGGATTTGGGTTAGGTTTAGGCTTATGGTTAGGGTTAGTATAAGGGTTAGTGTTTTGGGTTTGGGTTAGGTTTAGGGTTAGAGTTAGTGTTAGGGTTAGGTTTTGGGTTTGGGTTAGGGTTAGATTTAGGGTTACGGTTTGGTTAGGGTTAGGGTTAGGGTTAGGGTTAGGATAAGGGTTAGGTTTTGGGTTTGTATTACGGTTAGGGTTAGTGTTATGGTTAGGGTTTGGGTTTTGATTAGATTCACGTTTAGGTTTAGGGTTAGAGATAGGGTTAGGGTTTGGGTTAGTCTTACGATCAGGGTTAGGGTTATGGTTTGGATTAGGTTTAGGGTTAGGGTTAGGGTTAGATTTAGTGTTAGGATTAGTGTTTTTATTTGGGTTCGGCTTAGGGTTAGCGTTAGGGTTTGGGTTAGGCTTAGGGTCAGGGTTAGGGTTAGGGTTTGGATTAGTGTTAGGTTTAGGCTGAAAGTTAGATTTAGAGTTGTGTTAAGGTTTGGGTTTGGGTTAGGGTTAGGGTTACGGTTAGGGTTAGGGTTAGGGTTAGGATTAGTGTTAGGTTTTGGGTTTGTGTTTAGGTTAGGGTTTGTCTTAGGGTTAGGGTTAATGTTAGGGTTAGGTTTAGAGTTTGGGTTAGGATTAGGTATAGAACTATTGATAGGTTTAGGGTTAGGGTTAGGGATAGAGTTAGGTTTTGCCTTACGCTTAGGTTTAGAGTTTGGGTTAGGGTTAAGGTTTGCGTTAGGTTTAGGGTTAGGGTTAGGTTTAGTGTTAGGGTTTGGTTTAGGGTTAGTTTTAGGGTTAGTGTTAGGGTTAGGGTTTGGTTTAGGGTTACCTTTAGAGTTAGGGTTAGGGTTAGGGTTAGGGTTAGGGTTAGGGTTAGGGTTTGGGATAGGGTTAGGGTTAGGGTTAGGGTTAGCATTAGAGTTATGGTTTCGGTTAGGGTTAGGGTAGGGTTTGGGTTAGATTTAGGGTTAGGGTTAATGTTAGGGTTTGGGTTATGGTTAAGATCTGGGTTAGCATTAGGGTTAGGCTGAAAGTTAGGCTTAGAGTTGTGTTAAGGTTTGGGTTTGGGTTAGGGTTAGGGTTAGGGTTAGGATTTGGGTTGGGGTTAGGTTTAGGCTGAGGGTTAGGCTTAGAGTTGGGTTAGGATTTGGGTTTGGGTTAGGGTTAGGTTTAGGGTTAGGGTTAGGATTTGGGTTAGGTTTAGGTTTAGTTTTAGGGTTAGGGTTAGGGTTTGGTTTAGGGTTAGGGTTAGGGTTAGGTTTAAGGTTTGGGTTATGGTTAGGGTTAGGGTTATGGGTTAGTGTTAGGGTTAGGCTTAGGTTTAGTGTTAGGGTTTGGCTTAGGGTTAGGATTAGGTTTATGGTTAGGTTTAGGTGTTAGCGTTAGGGTTAGGGTTTGGGTATGGGTTAGGGTTAGGGTTAGCGTTAGGGTTTGGTTCAGGTTTAGGTTTATTGTTAGTGTTTGGATTAGGGTAAGGGTTAGGGTTATTGTGAGGGTTAGGGTTAGGGGTAGGGTTACGGTTTGGGTTTCGGTTAGGGTTAGGGTTAGGGTTTGGGTTAGGTTTAGGTTTATGGTTAGGGTTAGGGTTAGCGTCAGCGATAGGGTCAGCGTCAGGGTTTGGTTTCCGGTTTGGGTTAGGGTTTCGTTTATGTAAAACGTTAGTGTTATTTTAGGGTTAGGGTTAGGGTTTGGGTTAGGGTTAGGGTTAGGATTTGGGTTTGCATTAGGTTTAGGTTTATGGTTAGGGTTAGGGTTAGGGTTAGCGTTAGGGTTGGTTTAGGGTTAGGGTTTTGTGTAGGGTTACGGTTAGGTTTAGGGTAAGGGTTAGGATTCGGGTTAGTGTTAGGGTGAGGGTTAGATTTTGTGGTAGGTTTAGATTTATTGTTAGGTTTAGTTTTAAGGTTTGGTTTAGGGTTAGGGTTAGAGTTAGGGTTAGGATTTGGGTTAGGGTTAAGGTTGTGGTTAGGGTTAGGATAAGGGTTAAGGTTTGGGTTTGTGTTAGGTTTAGGTTTGGGGTTAGGGATAGGGTTAGGGTTTGGGTTAGGGTCAGGGTTAGGGTTTGGGTTAGGGTTAGGGTTAGGGTTAAGGTTAGTGTTAGGATTAGGGTTTGGATTTGGGTACGGGTTCGGGTTATGGTTAGGGATTGGGTTATTGCTAGGGTTAGGGTTGGGTTTTGGGTGTGGTTTTGGGTTAGGGTTAGGGTTAGGATTGGGGTTTAGTTTAGTGTTAGTTTTAGGGTTAGGGGTTAGGGGTTAGGGCTTAGGGTTAGGGTTAGAGTTAGGGTTTGGGTTTGGATTAGGGTTAGGATTAGGTTTAGGGTTAGGGTTAGGTTTAGGGTTAGGGTTAGGGATAGGGTTAGGGTTAGGGTTAGGGTTTGGGTTAGGATTAGGGTTAGGGCTATTGTTAGGGTTACGTTTAGGGTTAGGTTTTGGCTTAGGCTTAGGTTTGCGTTCGGTTTAGGTTTAGGGTTTGCGTTAGGGTTAAGGTTAGGTTTAGTGTCAGGGTTTGGTTTAGGGTTAGCTTTAGTGTTAGTGTTAGGGTTAGGGTTTGGATTAGGGATAGGGTTAGGGTTTGTCTTAGGGTTACGTTTAGAGTTAGGGTTAGTTTTAGGAATAGCATTAGGATTTGGTTTAGGATTAGGTTTAGGTTTAGGGTTTGGTTTATGGTTAAGTTTAGTGTTATTGTTAGGGTTAGGGTTTGGGTTAAGGTTAGGGTTAGGGTTAGGTTTAGGGTTAGTGTTAGGGTTAGGATTTGGGTTAGGGTTAGTCTTAGGGTTAGGGCTAGCGTTAGAGTTAGGTTTTGTGTTATGGTTAGGGGTAGTTTTTGTGTTAGGGATAGGGTTAGGGTTAGGGTTAGGATTTGGGTTTGGGTTAGGTTTAGGGTTAGGGTTTGTGTTTGTGTTTGGGTTAGGGTTAGTGCTAGGGTTACGATTTGGGTTAGGGTTAGGGAGAGGCTGAGGTTTAGGCTTAGAGTTGGGTTGGGGTTTGGGTTTGGGTAAGGTTTAGGGTTAGGGTTAGGGTTAGGATTTGGGTTAGTGTTAGGGAGAGGCTGAGGGTTAGGCTTAGAGTTGGGTTAGGGTTTGGGTTTGGGTAAAGGTTAGGGTTAGGGTTAGGGTTAGGATTTGGGTTAGTGTTAGGGAGAGGCTGAGGTTTAGGCTTAGAGTTGGGTTAGGGTTAGGGTTTGGGTAAGGGTTAGGGTTAGTGCTAGGGTTAGAATTTGGGTTAGGATTAGGGAGAGGCTGATTGTTAGGCTTAGAGTTGGGTTAGGGTTTGGGTTTGGGTAAGGGTTAGGGTTAGGGTTATGTTTAGGATTTGGGTTAAGGTTAGGGTTAGGTTTAGGGTTAGGGTTAGGGTTAGGGTTAGGGTTAGGGTTAGGTTTTGTTTTATGTTTAAGGTTAGTGTTATTGTTAGGGTTAGGGTTTGGGTTAGATTTAGGGTTAGGTTTAGGGTTAGCATTAGAGTTAGGGTTTGGTTTAGGGTTAGGGCTAGGGTTTGGATTAGGGATAGGGTTAGGGTTAGGGTTAGGGTTAGGGTTTGAGTTTGGGTTAGGGTTTGGGTTAGGGTTAGGATTTGGCTTAGGGTTAGGGTTAGGCTGAGTGTTAGGCTTACAGTTGGGTTAGGGTTTTGGTTTGGGTTAGGGTTAGGGTTAGGGTTAGGGTTTGGTTTAGGGTTAGGGTTAGGTTTAGGTTTTCGGTTAGGTTTAGGGTTAGGGTTTGGGTTAGGGTTAGGGTTCGGGTTAGGTTTAGGGTTATTGTTTGGATTTGGTTAGGGTTAGGGTTAGGGTAAGGGTTTGGATTAGGGTTAGGGTTAGGGTTTGGGTTAGGGTTAAGTTTAGGGTTAGGATTTGGGTTAGGTTTAGGCTTATGGTTAGGGTTAGGGTAAGGGTTAGAGTTTTGGGTTTGGGTTAGGGTTAGGGTTAGAGTTAGTGTTAGGGTTAGGTTTTGGGTTTGGGTTAGGGTTAGGGTTAGGGTTAGGGTTAGGGTTAGATATAGTGTTAGGATTAGGGTTTGGATTTCGGTTCGGGTTACGGTTAGGTTTAAGGTTTGGGGTAGGTTTGGGTTGGGTTTTGGGGTAGGGTTAGGGTTAGGGTTAGGGTTAGGGTTTGGGTTAGAGTTAAGGTTAGGTTTAGGGTTTGGGTTAGGTTTAGGGTTAGGGTTTGGGTTAGGGTTAGGGTTCGGGTTAGGGTTAGGGTTAGGTTAAGGGTTTGGGTTAGGTTTAGGGTTAGGGTTTGGGTTAGGGTTAGGGTTCGGGTTAGGGTTAGGGTTACTGTTTGGATTTGGTTAGGGTTAGGGTTATGGATAGGGTTTGGATTAGGGTTAGGGTTAGGGTTTGGGTTAGGGTTAGGTTTAGGGTTAGGACTTGGGTTAGGTTTAGGCTTATGGTTAGGGTTAGGGTAAGGGTTAGCATTTTGGGTTTGGGTTAGGGTTAGGGTTAGAGTTAGTGTTAGGGTTAGGTTTTGGGTTTGGGTTAGGGTTAGGGTTAGGGTTAGGGTTAAGGTTAGGGTTAGATTTAGTGTTAGGATTAGGGTTTGGATTTGGGTTCGGGTTAGGGTTAGGGTTAGGGTTTGGGTTAGGTTTAGGGTTAGGGTTAGGGTTAGGTTTAGTGTTAGAGTTTGGTTTAGGGTTAGGTTTAGGGTTAGTGTTCGGGTTAGGGTTAGGGTTTGCGTTAGGGTTAGGGTTAGGGTTAGGTTTAGTGTTAGAGGTTGGTTTAGGGTTAGGTTTAGGGTTAGTCTTAGGGTTAGGGTTTGGATTAGGTTTAGAGTTAGGTTTTGGGTTAAGGTTAGTGTTAGGGTTAGGATTTGGGTTAGGGTTAGGCTTAGGGTTAGGGCTAGCGTTAGGGTTAGGTTTTGTGTTATGGTTAGAGGTAGTGTTTATGTTAGGGATAGGGTTAGGGTTAGGGTTAAGGTTTCGGTTTGGGTTAGGTTTAGGGTTAGGGTTTGTGTTTGTGTTTGGGTTAGGGTTAG
>CM069542.1:2277500-2287500 GCA_035773235.1 Eospalax fontanierii | reverse complement strand
TAATGTTAGGGTTAGGTTTTGGGTTTGGGTTAGGTTTGGGGTTAGGGTTAGGGTTAGGGTTAGGGTTAGGGTTAGATTTAGTGTTAGGATTAGGGTTTGGATTTGGGTTCGGGTTAGGGTTAGGGTTAGGGTTTGCGTTAGGTTTATGGTTAGGGTTAGGGTCAGGGTTAGGGTTTGGGTTTGCGTTAGGGTTAGGGTTAGGGTTAGGTTTAGTGTTAGAGTTTGGTTTAGGGTTAGGTTTAGGGTTAGTGTTCGGGTTAGGGTTAGGGTTTGCGTTAGGGTTAGGGTTAGGGTTAGGTTTAGTGTTAGAGTTTGGTTTAGGGTTAGGTTTAGGGTTAGTGTTAGGGTTAGGGTTTGGATTAGGGTTAGGGTTAGGGTTTGGGTTAGAGTTACGGTTAGAGTTAGGGTTAGGGTTAGCTGTAGGGTTTAGGTTAGGTTTAGAGTTAGGGTTGGGGTTAGGGTTAAGGTTTGGGTTTGGGTTAGGTTTAGGGTTAGGGTTTGTGTTTGGGTTTGGGTTAGGGTTTGGGTTTGGGTAAGGGTTAGGGTTAGGGTTAGGGTTAGGATTTGGGTTAGTGTTAGGGAGAGGCTGAGGGTTAGGCTTAGAGTTGTGTTAGGGTTTGGGTTTGGGTAAGGGTTAGGGTTAGGTTTAGGGTTAGGATTTGGGTTAGTGTTAGGGAGAGGCTGAGGGTTAGGCTTAGAGTTGGGTTAGGGTTTGGGTTTGGGTAAGGGTTAGGGTTAGTGCTAGGGTTAGGATTTGGGTTAGGGTTAGGGAGAGGCTGAGGGTTAGGCTTAGAGTTGGGTTAGGGTTTGGATTTGGGTAAGGGTTAGGGTTAGGGTTAGGGTTAGGATTTGGGTTAGGGTTAGGGTTAGTTTTAGGGTTAGGGTTAGGGTTAGGGTTAGGGTTTGGCTTATGGTTAGGGTTAGGGTTAGGGTTAGGTTTAAGGTTTCGGTTACGGTTACGGTTAGGGTTACTGTTATGTGTTAGTGTTAGGGTTAATCTTAGGGTTAGGGTTTGAGTTAGGGTTAGGGTTAGTGTTAGGGTTAGGGTTTGAGTTAAGGTTACGTTTAGTGTGAGGGTTAGGTTTTGGTTTAGGGTTAGGTTTAGTTTTAAGATTAGGGTTTGTATTAGGGTTAGGGTTAGGATTAGGTTTAGGGTTAGCATTAGGGTTTTGGTTTGGGTTAGAATTAGTTTTAGAGTGAGGGTTAGGGTTAGGGTTTGGGTTAGGGTTAGGTTTAGGGATAGGGTGAGGGTTTGGGTTAGGGTTAGGGTTAGGGGTAGGATTTGGGTTTGGTTTACGGTTACGTTTAGGGATATGGTTAGAGTAAGGGTTAGGGTTAGGGTTAGGGTTATTGTTAGGGTTAGAGTGAGGGTTTGGTTTAGGGTAGGTTAGGGTTAGGGTTAGGGTTAGGGTTAGGGTTTGCATTAGGTTTAGGGTTAGTGTTAGGGTTAGGGTTTGGCTTAGGGTTAGATTTAGGGTTAGGGTTAGGGTTAGGTGTTAGGGTTAGGGTTAGGGTTTGGGTTTGGCTTAGGGTTAGAGTTAGGGTTTGGTTCAGGTTTAGGTTTATGGTTAGGGTTTGGGTTAGGGTTAGGGTTAGGGTTTGTTTTATGTTTAAGGTTAGTGTTATTGTTAGGGTTAGGGTTTGGGTTAGATTTAGGGTTAGGTTTAGGGTTAGCATTAGAGTTAGGGTTTTGTTTAGGGTTAGAGCTAGGGTTAGGCTTAGGGATAGGGTTAGGGTAAGGGTTAGGCTTAGGGTTTGAGTTTGGGTTAGGGTTTGGGTGAGGGTTAGGATTTGGGTTAGGGTTAGGGTTAGGCTGAGTGTTAGGCTTAGAGTTGGGTTAGGGTTTTGGTTTGGGTTAGGGTTAGGATTAGGGTTAGGGTTAGGGTTTGGGTTAGGGTTAGGGTTAGGGTTAGGGTTTGGGTTATGTTTAGGGTTAGGGTTTGGGTTATGGTTAGGGTTCGGGTTAGGGTTAGGGTTATTGTTTGGGTTTGCTTACGGTTAGAGTTAGGGTTAGGGTTAGGGTTTGGATTAGGGTTAGGGTTAGGGTTTGGGTTAGGGTTAGGATTTGGGTTAGGTTTAGGCTTATGGTTAGGGTTAGGATAAGGGTTAGTGTTTTGGGTTTGGGTTAGGGTTAGGGTTAGAGTTAGTGTTAGGGTTAGGTTTTGGGTTTGGGTTAGGGTTAGATTTAGGGTTACGGTTTGGTTAGGGTTAGGGTTAGGGTTAGGGTTAGGGTTTGGGTTAGGGTTAGGGTTAGGTTTAGGTTTTGGGTTAGGTTTAGGGTTAGGGTTTGGGTTAGGGTTAGGGTTCGGGTTAGGTTTAGGGTTATTGTTTGGATTTGGTTAGGGTTAGGGTTACGGTTAGGGTTTGGATTAGGGTTAGGTTTAGGGTTTGGGTTAGGGTTAGGTTTAGGGTTAGGATATGGGTTAGGTTTAGGCTTATGGTTAGGGTTAGGGTAAGGGTTAGAGTTTTGGGTTTGGGTTAGGGTTAGGGTTAGAGTTAGTGTTAGGTTTAGGTTTTGGGTTTGGGTTAGGGTTAGGGTTAGGGTTAGGGTTATGGTTAGGGTTAGGGTTAGGGTAAACGTTAGGGTTGGTTTAGGGTTAGGGTTTTGTGTAGGGTTACGGTTAGGTTTAGGGTAAGGGTTAGGATTCGGGTTAGTGTTAGGGTGAGGGTTAGATTTTGTGGTAGGTTTAGATTTATTGTTAGATTTAGTTTTAAGGTTTGGTTTAGGGTTAGGGTTAGAGTTAGGGTTAGGATTTGGGTTAGGGTTAGGGTTGTGGTTAGGGTTAGGATAAGGGTTAAGGTTTGGGTTTGTGTTAGGTTTAGGTTTGGGGTTAGGGATAGGGTTAGGGTTTGGGTTAGGGTCAGGGTTAGGGGTTGGGTTAGGGTGAGGGTTAGGGTTAAGTTTAGTGTTAGGATTAGGGTTTGGATTTGGGTACGGGTTCGGGTTATGGTTAGGGTTTGGGTTATTGCTAGGGTTAGGGTCAGGGTTATGATTAGGGTTTGGATTTGGGTACGGGTTCGGGTTATGATTAGGGTTTGGGTTATTGCTAGGGTTAGGGTTTGGGTTTGGGTGTGGGTTTGGGTTAGGGTTAGGGTTAGGATTGGGGTTAGTGTTAGTGAGAGGCTGAGGTTTAGGCTTAGAGTTGGGTTAGGGTTTGGGTTTGGGTAAGGGTTAGGGTTAGTGCTAGGGTTAGGATTTGGGTTAGGGTTAGGGAGAGGCTGAGGGTTAGGCTTAGAGTTGGGTTAGGGTTTGGATTTGGGTAAGGGTTAGGGTTAGGGTTAGGGTTAGGATTTGGGTTAGGGTTAGGGTTAGGTTTAGGGTTAGGGTTAGGGTTAGGGTTTGGGTTTGGGTTATGGTTAGGGTTAGGGTTAGGGTTAGGGTTAGGTTTAAGGTTTCGGTTATGGTTAGTGTTAGGGTTAGTGTTATGTATTAGTGTTAGGGTTAATCTTAGGGTTAGGGTTTGAGTTAGGGTTAGGGTTAGTGTTAGGGTTACGGTTTGAGTTAAGGTTACGTTTAGTATGAGGGTTAGGTTTTGATTTAGGGTTAGGTTTAGTTTTAAGATTAGGGTTTGTATTAGGGTTAGGGTTAGGATTAGGTTTAGGGTTAGCATTAGGGTTTTGGTTTGGGTTAGAATTAGTTTTAGAGTGAGGGTTAGGGTTAGGGTTTGGGTTAGGGTTAGGTTTAGGGATAGGGTTAGGGTTTGGGTTAGGGTTAGGGTTAGGGTTAGGATTTGGGTTTGGTTTACGGTTATGTTTAGGGTTAGGGTTAGAGTAAGGGTTAGGTTTAGGTTTAGGGTTATTGTTAGGGTTAGACTGAGGGTTTGGTTTAGGGTTAGGTTAGGGTTAGGGTTAGGGTTAGGGTTAGGGTTAGGGTTAGGGTTAGGGTTAGGGTTTGCATTAGGTTTAGGGTTAGGTTTAGGGTTAGGGTTTGGCTTAGGGTTAGATTTAGGGTTAGCGTTAGGGTTAGGTGTTAGGGTTAGGGTTAGGGTTTGGGTTTGGCTTAGGGTTAGCGTTAGGGTTTGGTTCAGGTTTAGGTTTACGGTTAGGGTTTGGGTTAGGGTTAGGGTTAGGGTTTGTTTTACGTTTAAGATTAGTGTTATTGTTAGGGTTTGGGTTTGGGTTAGATTTGGGGTAAGGTTTAGGGTTAGAATTAGAGTTAGGGTTTGGTTTAGGGTTAGGGCTAGGTTTTGGGTTAGGGATAGGGTTAGGGTTAGGGCTAGGGTTAGGGTTTGAGTTTGGGTTAGGGTTTGGGTTAGGGTTAGGATTTGGGTTAGGGTTAGGGTTAGGCTGAGTGTTAGGCTTAGAGTTGGGTTAGGGTTTTGGTTTGGGTTAGGGTTAGGGTTAGGGTTAGGGTTTGGGTTAGGGTTAGGGTTCGGGTTAGGGTTAGGGTTATTGTTTGGGTTTGGTTAGGGTTAGGGTTAGGGTTAGGGTTTGGATTAGGGTTAGGGTTAGGGTTTGGGTTAGGGTTAGGTTTTTGGTTAGGATTTGGGTTAGGTTTAGGCTTATGGTTAGGGTTAGGGTAAGGGTTAGCGTTTTGGGTTTGGGTTAGGGTTAGGGTTAGAGTTAATGTTAGGGTTAGGTTTTGGGTTTGGGTTAGGTTTGGGGTTAGGGTTAGGGTTAGGGTTAGGGTTAGCTTTAGATTTAGTGTTAGGATTAGGGTTTGGATTTGGGTTCGGGTTAGGGTTAGGGTTAGGGTTTGGGTTAGTTTTATGGGTAGGGTTAGGGTCAGGGTTAGGGTTTGGGTTTGCGTGAGGGTTAGGGTTAGGGTTAGGTTTAGTGTTAGAGTTTGGTTTAGGGTTAGGTTTAGGGTTAGTGTTCGGGTTAGGGTTAGGGTTTGCGTTAGGGTTAGGGTTAGGGTTAGGTTTAGTGTTAGAGTTTGGTTTAGGGTTAGGTTTAGGGTTAGTGTTAGGGTTAGGGTTTGGATTAGGGTTAGGGTTAGGGTTTGGGTTAGAGTTACAGTTAGAGTTAGGGTTAGGGTTAGCTGTAGGGTTTAGGTTAGGTTTAGAGTTAGGGTTGGGGTTAGGGTTAAGGTTTGGGTTTGGGTTAGGTTTAGGGTTAGGGTTTGTGTTTGGGTTTGGGTTAGGGTTTGGGTTTGGGTAAGGGTTAGGGTTAGGGTTAGGGTTAGGATTTGGGTTAGTGTTAGGGAGAGGCTGAGGGTTAGGCTTAGAGTTGTGTTAGGGTTTGGGTTTGGATAAGGGTTAGGGTTAGTGCTAGGGTTAGGATTTGGGTTAGGGTTAGGGAGAGGCTGAGGGTTAGGCTTAGAGTTGGGTTAGGGTTTGGATTTGGGTAAGGGTTAGGGTTAGGGTTAGGGTTAGGATTTGGGTTAGGGTTAGGGTTAGGTTTAGGGTTAGGGTTAGGGTTAGGGTTAGGGTTTGGCTTATGGTTAGGGTTAGGGTTAGGGTTAGGTTTAAGGTTTCGGTTACGGTTACGGTTAGGGTTACTGTTATGTGTTAGTGTTAGGGTTAATCTTAGGGTTAGGGTTTGAGTTAGGGTTAGGGTTAGTGTTAGGGTTAGGGTTTGAGTTAAGGTTACGTTTAGTGTGAGGGTTAGGTTTTGGTTTAGGGTTAGGTTTAGTTTTAAGATTAGGGTTTGTATTAGGGTTAGGGTTAGGATTAGGTTTAGGGTTAGCATTAGGGTTTTGGTTTGGGTTAGAATTAGTTTTAGAGTGAGGGTTAGGGTTAGGGTTTGGGTTAGGGTTAGGTTTAGGGATAGGGTGAGGGTTTGGGTTAGGGTTAGGGTTAGGGGTAGGATTTGGGTTTGGTTTACGGTTACGTTTAGGGATAGGGTTAGAGTAAGGGTTAGGGTTAGGGTTAGGGTTATTGTTAGGGTTAGAGTGAGGGTTTGGTTTAGGGTAGGTTAGGGTTAGGGTTAGGGTTAGGGTTAGGGTTTGCATTAGGTTTAGGGTTAGTGTTAGGGTTAGGGTTTGGCTTAGGGTTAGATTTAGGGTTAGGGTTAGGGTTAGGTGTTAGGGTTAGGGTTAGGGTTTGGGTTTGGCTTAGGGTTAGAGTTAGGGTTTGGTTCAGGTTTAGGTTTATGGTTAGGGTTTGGGTTAGGGTTAGGGTTAGGGTTTGTTTTATGTTTAAGGTTAGTGTTATTGTTAGGGTTAGGGTTTGGGTTAGATTTAGGGTTAGGTTTAGGGTTAGCATTAGAGTTAGGGTTTTGTTTAGGGTTAGAGCTAGGGTTTGGCTTAGGGATAGGGTTAGGGTAAGGGTTAGGCTTAGGGTTTGAGTTTGGGTTAGGGTTTGGGTTAGGGTTAGGATTTGGGTTAGGGTTAGGGTTAGGCTGAGTGTTAGGCTTAGAGTTGGGTTAGGGTTTTGGTTTGGGTTAGGGTTAGGGTTAGGGTTAGGGTTAGGGTTTGGGTTAGGGTTAGGGTTAGGGTTAGGGTTTGGGTTATGTTTAGGGTTAGGGTTTGGGTTATGGTTAGGGTTCGGGTTAGGGTTAGGGTTATTGTTTGGGTTTGGTTAGGGTTAGAGTTAGGGTTAGGGTTAGGGTTTGGATTAGGGTTAGGGTTAGGGTTAGGGTTAGGGTTAGGATTTGGGTTAGGGTTAGGGTTAGGTTTAGGGTTAGGGTTAGGGTTAGGGTTTGGGTTTGGGTTATGGTTAGGGTTAGGGTTAGGGTTAGGGTTAGGTTTAAGGTTTCGGTTATGGTTAGTGTTAGGGTTAGTGTTATGTATTAGTGTTAGGGTTAATCTTAGGGTTAGGGTTTGAGTTAGGGTTAGGGTTAGTGTTAGGGTTACGGTTTGAGTTAAGGTTACGTTTAGTATGAGGGTTAGGCTTTGATTTAGGGTTAGGTTTAGTTTTAAGATTAGGGTTTGTATTAGGGTTAGGGTTAGGATTAGGTTTAGGGTTAGCATTAGGGTTTTGGTTTGGGTTAGAATTAGTTTTAGAGTGAGGGTTAGGGTTAGGGTTTGGGTTAGGGTTAGGTTTAGGGATAGGGTTAGGGTTTGGGTTAGGGTTAGGGTTAGGGTTAGGATTTGGGTTTGGTTTACGGTTATGTTTAGGGTTAGGGTTAGAGTAACGGTTAGGTTTAGGTTTAGGGTTATTGTTAGGGTTAGACTGAGGGTTTGGTTTAGGGTTAGGTTAGGGTTAGGGTTAGGGTTAGGGTTAGGGTTAGGGTTAGGGTTTGCATTAGGTTTAGGGTTAGGTTTAGGGTTAGGTTTTGGCTTAGGGTTAGATTTAGGGTTAGCGTTAGGGTTAGGTGTTAGGGTTAGGGTTAGGGTTTGGGTTTGGCTTAGGGTTAGCGTTAGGGATTGGTTCAGGTTTAGGTTTACGGTTAGGCTTTGGGTTAGGGTTAGGGTTAGGGTTTGTTTTACGTTTAAGGTTAGTGTTATTGTTAGGGTTTGGGTTTGGGTTAGATTTAGGGTTAGGTTTAGGGTTAGAATTAGAGTTAGGGTTTGGTTTAGGGTTAGGGCTAGGTTTTGGGTTAGGGATAGGGTTAGGGTTAGGGTTAGGGTTAGGGTTTGAGTTTGGGTTAGGGTTTGGGTTAGGGTTAGGATTTGGGTTAGGGTTAGGGTTAGGCTGAGTGTTAGGCTTAGAGTTGGGTTAGGGTTTTGGTTTGGGTTAGGGTTAGGGTTAGGGTTAGGGTTTGGGTTAGGGTTAGGGTTCGGGTTAGGGTTAGGGTTATTGTTTGGGTTTGGTTAGGGTTAGGGTTAGGGTTAGGGTTTGGATTAGGGTTAGGGTTAGGGTTTGGGTTAGGGTTAGGTTTTTGGTTAGGATTTGGGTTAGGTTTAGGCTTATGGTTAGGGTTAGGGTAAGGGTTAGCGTTTTGGGTTTGGGTTAGGGTTAGGGTTAGAGTTAATGTTAGGGTTAGGTTTTGGGTTTGGGTTAGGTTTGGGGTTAGGGTTAGGGTTAGGGTTAGGGTTAGGGTTAGATTTAGTGTTAGGATTAGGGTTTGGATTTGGGTTCGGGTTAGGGTTAGGGTTAGGGTTTGCGTTAGGTTTATGGTTAGGGTTAGGGTCAGGGTTAGGGTTTGGGTTTGCGTTAGGGTTAGGGTTAGGGTTAGGTTTAGTGTTAGAGTTTGGTTTAGGGTTAGGTTTAGGGTTAGTGTTCGGGTTAGGGTTAGGGTTTGCGTTAGGGTTAGGGTTAGGGTTAGGTTTAGTGTTAGAGTTTGGTTTAGGGTTAGGTTTAGGGTTAGTGTTAGGGTTAGGGTTTGGATTAGGGTTAGGGTTAGGGTTTGGGTTAGAGTTACGGTTAGAGTTAGGGTTAGGGTTAGCTGTAGGGTTTAGGTTAGGTTTAGAGTTAGGGTTGGGGTTAGGGTTAAGGTTTGGGTTTGGGTTAGGTTTAGGGTTAGGGTTTGTGTTTGGGTTTGGGTTAGGGTTTGGGTTTGGGTAAGGGTTAGGGTTAGGGTTAGGGTTAGGATTTGGGTTAGTGTTAGGGAGAGGCTGAGGGTTAGGCTTAGAGTTGTGTTAGGGTTTGGGTTTGGATAAGGGTTAGGGTTAGTGCTAGGGTTAGGATTTGGGTTAGGGTTAGGGAGAGGCTGAGGGTTAGGCTTAGAGTTGGGTTAGGGTTTGGATTTGGGTAAGGGTTAGGGTTAGGGTTAGGGTTAGGATTTGGGTTAGGGTTAGGGTTAGGTTTAGGGTTAGGGTTAGGGTTAGGGTTAGGGTTTGGCTTATGGTTAGGGTTAGGGTTAGGGTTAGGTTTAAGGTTTCGGTTACGGTTACGGTTAGGGTTACTGTTATGTGTTAGTGTTAGGGTTAATCTTAGGGTTAGGGTTTGAGTTAGGGTTAGGGTTAGTGTTAGGGTTAGGGTTTGAGTTAAGGTTACGTTTAGTGTGAGGGTTAGGTTTTGGTTTAGGGTTAGGTTTAGTTTTAAGATTAGGGTTTGTATTAGGGTTAGGGTTAGGATTAGGTTTAGGGTTAGCATTAGGGTTTTGGTTTGGGTTAGAATTAGTTTTAGAGTGAGGGTTAGGGTTAGGGTTTGGGTTAGGGTTAGGTTTAGGGATAGGGTGAGGGTTTGGGTTAGGGTTAGGGTTAGGGGTAGGATTTGGGTTTGGTTTACGGTTACGTTTAGGCATAGGGTTAGAGTAAGGGTTAGGGTTAGGGTTAGGGTTATTGTTAGGGTTAGAGTGAGGGTTTGGTTTAGGGTAGGTTAGGGTTAGGGTTAGGGTGAGGGTTAGGGTTTGCATTAGGTTTAGGGTTAGTGTTAGGGTTAGGGTTTGGCTTAGGGTTAGATTTATGGTTAGGGTTAGGGTTAGGTGTTAGGGTTAGGGTTAGGGTTTGGGTTTGGCTTAGGGTTAGAGTTAGGGTTTGGTTCAGGTTTAGGTTTATGGTTAGGGTTTGGGTTAGGGTTAGGGTTAGGGTTTGTTTTATGTTTAAGGTTAGTGATATTGTTAGGGTTAGGGTTTGGGTTAGATTTAGGGTTAGGTTTAGGGTTAGCATTAGAGTTAGGGTTTTGTTTAGGGTTAGAGCTAGGGTTTGGCTTAGGGATAGGGTTAGGGTAAGGGTTAGGCTTAGGGTTTGAGTTTGGGTTAGGGTTTGGGTTAGGGTTAGGATTTGGGTTAGGGTTAGGGTTAGGCTGAGTGTTAGGCTTAGAGTTGGGTTAGGGTTTTGGTTTGGGTTAGGGTTAGGGTTAGGGTTAGGGTTAGGGTTTGGGTTAGGGTTAGGGTTAGGGTTAGGGTTTGGGTTATGTTTAGGGTTAGGGTTTGGGTTATGGTTAGGGTTCGGGTTAGGGTTAGGGTTATTGTTTGGGTTTGGTTAGGGTTAGAGTTAGGGTTAGGGTTAGGGTTTGGATTAGGGTTAGGGTTAGGGTTTGGGTTAGGGTTAGGATTTGGGTTAGGTTTAGGCTTATGGTTAGGGTTAGGATAAGGGTTAGTGTTTTGGGTTTGGGTTAGGGTTAGGGTTAGAGTTAGTGTTAGGGTTAGGTTTTGGGTTTGGGTTAGGGTTAGATTTAGGGTTACGGTTTGGTCAGGGTTAGGGTTAGGGTTAGGGTTAGGGTTTGGGTTAGGGTTAGGGTTAGCTTTAGGTTTTGGGTTAGGTTTAGGGTTAGGGTTTGGGTTAGGGTTA
>CM069542.1:2267500-2272500 GCA_035773235.1 Eospalax fontanierii | reverse complement strand
ATGGTTAGGGTTAGGGTAAGGGTTAGCGTTTTGGGTTTGGGTTAGGGTTAGGGTTAGAGTTAATGTTAGGGTTAGGTTTTGGGTTTGGGTTAGGTTTGGGGTTAGGGTTAGGGTTAGGGTTAGGGTTAGGGTTAGATTTAGTGTTAGGATTAGGGTTTGGATTTGGGTTCGGGTTAGGGTTAGGGTTAGGGTTTGCGTTAGGTTTATGGTTAGGGTTAGGGTCAGGGTTAGGGTTTGGGTTTGCGTTAGGGTTAGGGTTAGGGTTAGGTTTAGTGTTAGAGTTTGGTTTAGGGTTAGGTTTAGGGTTAGTGTTCGGGTTAGGGTTAGGGTTTGCGTTAGGGTTAGGGTTAGGGTTAGGTTTAGTGTTAGAGTTTGGTTTAGGGTTAGGTTTAGGGTTAGTGTTAGGGTTAGGGTTTGGATTAGGGTTAGGGTTAGGGTTTGGGTTAGAGTTACGGTTAGAGTTAGGGTTAGGGTTAGCTGTAGGGTTTAGGTTAGGTTTAGAGTTAGGGTTGCGGTTAGGGTTAAGGTTTGGGTTTGGGTTAGGTTTAGGGTTAGGGTTTGTGTTTGGGTTTGGGTTAGGGTTTGGGTTTGGGTAAGGGTTAGGGTTAGGGTTAGGGTTAGGATTTGGGTTAGTGTTAGGGAGAGGCTGAGGGTTAGGCTTAGAGTTGTGTTAGGGTTTGGGTTTGGGTAAGGGTTAGGGTTAGGTTTAGGGTTAGGATTTGGGTTAGTGTTAGGGAGAGGCTGAGGTTTAGGCTTAGAGTTGGGTTAGGGTTTGGGTTTGGGTAAGGGTTAGGGTTAGTGCTAGGGTTAGGATTTGGGTTAGGGTTAGGGAGAGGCTGAGGGTTAGGCTTAGAGTTGGGTTAGGGTTTGGATTTGGGTAAGGGTTAGGGTTAGGGTTAGGGTTAGGATTTGGGTTAGGGTTAGGGTTAGGTTTAGGGTTAGGGTTAGGGTTAGGGTTAGGGTTTCGGTTATGGTTAGGGTTAGGGTTAGGGTTAGGTTTAAGGTTTCGGTTACGGTTACGGTTAGGGTTACTGTTATGTGTTAGTGTTAGGGTTAATCTTAGGGTTAGGGTTTGAGTTAGGGTTAGGGTTAGTGTTAGGGTTAGGGTTTGAGTTAAGGTTACGTTTAGTGTGAGGGTTAGGTTTTGGTTTAGGGTTAGGTTTAGTTTTAAGATTAGGGTTTGTATTAGGGTTAGGGTTAGGATTAGGTTTAGGGTTAGCATTAGGGTTTTGGTTTGGGTTAGAATTAGTTTTAGAGTGAGGGTTAGGTTTAGGGTTTGGGTTAGGGTTAGGTTTAGGGATAGGGTGAGGGTTTGGGTGAGGGTTACGGTTAGGGGTTGGATTTGGGTTTGGTTTACGGTTACGTTTAGGGATAGGGTTAGAGTAAGGGTTAGGGTTAGGGTTAGGGTTATTGTTAGGGTTAGAGTGAGGGTTTGGTTTAGGGTAGGTTAGGGTTAGGGTTAGGGTTAGGGTGAGGGTTTGCATTAGGTTTAGGGTTAGTGTTAGGGTTAGGGTTTGGCTTAGGGTTAGATTTAGGGTTAGGGTTAGGGTTAGGTGTTAGGGTTAGGGTTAGGGTTTGGGTTTGGCTTAGGGTTAGAGTTAGGGTTTGGTTCAGGTTTAGGTTTATGGTTAGGGTTTGGGTTAGGGTTAGGGTTAGGGTTTGTTTTATGTTTAAGGTTAGTGATATTGTTAGGGTTAGGGTTTGGGTTAGATTTAGGGTTAGGTTTAGGGTTAGCATTAGAGTTAGGGTTTTGTTTAGGGTTAGAGCTAGGGTTAGGCTTAGGGATAGGGTTAGGGTAAGGGTTAGGCTTAGGGTTTGAGTTTGGGTTAGGGTTTGGGTGAGGGTTAGGATTTGGGTTAGGGTTAGGGTTAGGCTGAGTGTTAGGCTTAGAGTTGGGTTAGGGTTTTGGTTTGGGTTAGGGTTAGGGTTAGGGTTAGGGTTAGGGTTTGGGTTAGGGTTAGGGTTAGGGTTAGGGTTTGGGTTATGTTTAGGGTTAGGGTTTGGGTTATGGTTAGGGTTCGGGTTAGGGTTAGGGTTATTGTTTGGGTTTGGTTAGGGTTAGAGTTAGGGTTAGGGTTAGGGTTTGGATTAGGGTTAGGGTTAGGGTTTGGGTTAGGGTTAGGATTTGGGTTAGGTTTAGGCTTATGGTTAGGGTTAGGATAAGGGTTAGTGTTTTGGGTTTGGGTTAGGGTTAGGGTTAGAGTTAGTGTTAGGGTTAGGTTTTGGGTTTGGGTTAGGGTTAGATTTAGGGTTACGGTTTGGTCAGGGTTAGGGTTAGGGTTAGGGTTAGGGTTTGGGTTAGGGTTAGGGTTAGCTTTAGGTTTTGGGTTAGGTTTAGGGTTAGGGTTTGGGTTAGGGTTAGGGTTCGGGTTAGGTTTAGGGTTATTGTTTGGATTTGGTTAGGGTTAGGGTTACGGTTAGGGTTTGGATTAGGGTTAGGTTTAGGGTTTGGGTTAGGGTTAGGTTTAGGGTTAGGATATGGGTTAGGTTTAGGCTTATGGTTAGGGTTAGGGTAAGGGTTAGAGTTTTGGGTTTGGGTTAGGGTTCGGGTTAGAGTTAGTGTTAGGTTTAGGTTTTGGGTTCGGGTTAGCGTTAGGGTTAGGGTTAGGGTTATGGTTAGGGTTAGGGTTAGGGTTAGCGTTAGGGTTGGTTTAGGGTTAGGGTTTTGTGTAGGGTTAGGGTTAGGTTTAGGGTAAGGGTTAGGATTCGGGTTAGTGTTAGGGTGAGGGTTAGATTTTGTGGTAGGTTTAGATTTATTGTTAGATTTAGTTTTAAGGTTTGGTTTAGGGTTAGGGTTAGAGTTAGGGTTAGGATTTGGGTTAGAGTTAGGGTTGTGGTTAGGGTTAGGATAAGGGTTAAGGTTTGGGTTTGTGTTAGGTTTAGGTTTGGGGTTAGGGATAGGGTTAGGGTTTGGGTTAGGGTCAGGGTTAGGGTTTGGGTTAGGGTTAGGGTTAGGGTTAAGTTTAGTGTTAGGATTAGGGTTTGGATTTGGGTACGGGTTCGGGTTATGGTTAGGGTTTGGGTTATTGCTAGGGTTAGGGTCAGGGTTATGATTAGGGTTTGGATTTGGGTACGGGTTCGGGTTATGATTAGGGTTTGGGTTATTGCTAGGGTTAGGGTTTGGGTTTGGGTGTGGGTTTGGGTTAGGATTAGGGTTAGGATTGGGGTTTATGTTAGTGTTAGGTTTATGGTTGGGGTTAGGGGTTAGGGCTTAGGGTTAGGGTTAGAGTTAGGGTTTGGGTTTGGATTAGGTTTAGGGTTAGGTTTAGGGTTAGGGTTAGGTTTAGGGTTAGGGTTAGGGATAGGGTGAGGGTTAGGGTTAGAGTTTGGGTTAGGATTAGGGTTAGGGCTATTGTTAGGGTTACGTTTAGGTTTAGGAATAGGGTTAGGTTTTGGCTTAGGCTTAGTGTTAGCGTCCGGTTTAGGGTTAGGGTTTGCGTTAGGGTTAGGGTTAGGTTTAGTGTTAGGGTTTGGTTTAGGGTTTGGGTTATGGTTAGGGTTAGGGTTTGGGTTGTGGTTAGGGTTAGGGTTAGGGTTAGGTTTAAGGTTTCGGTTCCGGTTAGTGTTAGGGTTAGTGTTATGTGTTAGTGTTAGGGTTAATCTTAGGGTTAGGGTTTGTGTTAGGGTTAGGGTTAGGGTTAGGGTTAGGGTTTGAGTTAAGGTTACGTTTAGAGTGAGGGTTAGGTTTTGATTTAGGGTTAGGTTTAGTTTTAAGATTAGGGTTTGTATTAGGGTTAGGGTTAGGATTAGGTTTAGGGTTAGCATTAGGGTTTTGGTTTGGGTTAGAATTAGTTTTAGAGTGAGGGTTAGGGTTAGGGTTTGGGTTAGGGTTAGGTTTAGGGATAGGGTTAGGGTTTGGGTTAGGGTTAGGGTTAGGGTTAGGATTAGGGTTTGGTTTACGGTTATGTTTACGGTTAGGGTTAGAGTAAGGGTTAGGTTTAGGTTTAGGGTTATTGTTAGGGTTAGACTGAGTGTTTGGCTTAGGGTTAGGCTAGGGTTAGGGTTAGAGTTAGGGCTAGGGTTAGGGTTAGGGTTTGCATTAGGTTTAGGGTTAGGTTTAGGGTTAGGGTTTGGCTTAGGGTTAGATTTAGGGTTAGCGTTAGGGTTAGGTGTTAGGGTTAGGGTTAGGGTTTGGGTTTGGCTTAGGGTTAGCGTTAGGGTTTGGTTCAGGTTTAGGTTTACGGTTTGGGTTTGGGTTAGGGTTAGGGTTAGGGTTTGTTTTACGTTTAAGGTTAGTGTTATTGTTAGGGTTTGGGTTTGGGTTAGATTTAGGGTTAGGTTTAGGGTTAGCATTAGAGTTAGGGTTTGGTTTAGGGTTAGGGCTAGGTTTTGGGTTAGGGATAGGGTTAGGGTTAGGGTTAGGGTTAGGGTTAGGGTTTGAGTTTGGGTTAGGGTTTGGGTTAGGGTTAGGATTTGGGTTAGGGTTAGGGTTTGGGTTAGGGTTAGGGTTCGGGTTAGGGTTAGGGTTATTGTTTGGGTTTGGTTAGGGTTAGGGTTAGGGTTAGGGTTAGGGTTTGGATTAGGTTTAGGGTTAGGGTTTGGGTTAGGGTTAGGTTTTTGGTTAGGATTTGGGTTAGGTCTAGGCTTATGGTTAGGGTTAGGGTAAGGGTTAGCGTTTTGGGTTTGGGTTAGGGTTAGGGTTAGAGTTAATGTTAGGGTTAGGTTTTGGGTTTGGGTTAGGTTAGGGGTTAGGGTTAGGGTTAGGGTTAGGGTTAGGATTAGGTTTAGATTTAGTGTTAGGATTAGGGTTTGGATTTCGGTTCGGGTTAGGGTTATGGTTAGGGTTTGCGTTAGGTTTATGGTTAGCGTTAGGGTCAGGGTTAGGGTTTGGGTTTGCGTTAGCGTTAGGGTTAGGGTTAGGTTTAGTGTTACAGTTTGGTTTAGGGTTAGGTTTAGGGTTAGTGTTCGGGTTAGGGTTAGGGTTTGCGTTAGGGTTAGGGTTAGGGTTAGGTTTAGTGTTAGAGTTTGGTTTAGGGTTAGGTTTAGGGTTAGTGTTAGGG
>CM069542.1:2217500-2220000 GCA_035773235.1 Eospalax fontanierii | reverse complement strand
GGGTTAGGGTTAGGTTTAGTGTTAGAGTTTGGTTTAGGGTTAGGTTTAGGGTTAGTGTTCGGGTTAGGGTTAGGGTTTGCGTTAGGGTTAGGGTTAGGGTTAGGTTTAGTGTTAGAGTTTGGTTTAGGGTTAGGTTTAGGGTTAGTGTTAGGGTTAGGGTTTGGATTAGGGTTAGGGTTAGGGTTTGGGTTAGAGTTACGGTTAGAGTTAGGGTTAGGGTTAGCGGTAGGGTTTGGGTTAGGTTTAGAGTTAGGGTTGGGGTTAGGGTTAGGGTTTGGGTTTGGGTTAGGTTTAGGGTTAGGGTTTGTGTTTGGGTTTGGGTTAGGGTTTGGGTTAGGGTTAGGGTTAGGGTTAGGTTTAGGGTTAGCATTAGGTTTTTGGTTTGGGTTAGAATTAGTTTTAGAGTGAGGGTTAGGGTTAGGGTTTGGGTTAGGGTTAGGTTTCGGGATAGGGTTAGGGTTTGGGTTAGGGTTAGGGTTATGGTTAGGATTTGGGTTTGGTTTACGGTTATGTTTAGGGTTAGGGTTAGAGTAAGGGTTAGGTTTAGGTTTAGGGTTATTGTTAGGGTTAGACTGAGGGTTTGGTTTAGGGTTAGGTTAGGGTTAGGGTTAGATTTAGGGTTAGGGTTAGGGATAGTGTTTGGATTATGGTTAAGGTCTGGGTTAGCATTAGGGTTAGGCTGAAATGTTAGGCTTAGAGTTCTGTTAAGGTTTGGGTTTGGGTTAGGGTTAGGGTTACGGTTATGGTTAGATTTAGGGTTAGGATTAGTGTTAGGTTTTGGGTTTGGGTTTAGGTTAGGGTTTGGGTTAGGGTTAGGGTTAATGTTAGGGTTAGGTTTAGGATTAGGGTTAGGGTTCGGGTTTGGGTTAGGATTAGGTATAGAACTATTTATAGGGTTAGGGTTAGGGTTAGGGATAGAGTTAGGTTTTGGCTTAGGCTTAGGGTTAGAGTTCGGGTTAGGGTTAGGCTTTGCGTTAGGTTTAGGGTTAGGGTTAGGTTTAGTGTTAGGGTTTGGTTTAGGGTTAGATTTAGGGTTAGTGTTAGGGTTAGGGTTTGGATTAGGGTTAGGGTTAGGGTTTGGCTTAGGGTTACGTTTAGAGTTAGGGTTAGTTTTAGGAATAGCATTAGGATTTGGTTTAGGGTTAGGTTTACGGTTAGGGTTTGGTTTATGGTTAAGTTTAGTGTTATTGTTAGGGTTAGGGATTGGGTTAAGTTTAGGGTTAGGGTTAGGGTTAGGGTTAGGGTTAGGGTTAGGATTTGGGTTAGGGTTAGGCTTAGGGTTAGGGTTAGCGTTAGAGTTAGGTTTTGTGTTATGGTTAGGGTTAGTGTTTGTATTAGGGATAGGGTTAGTGTTAGGGTTAGGGTTTGGGTTTGGGTTAGGTTTAGGGTTAGGGTTTGTGTTTGTGTTTGGGTTAGGGTTAGTGCTAGGGTTAGGATTTGGGTTAGGGTTAGGGAGAGGCTGAGGTTTAGGCTTAGAGTTGGGTTAGGGTTTGGGTTTGGGTAAGGGTTAGGGTTACGGTTAGGGTTAGGATTTGGGTTAGTGTTAGGGAGAGGCTGAGGGTTAGGCTTAGAGTTGGGTTAGGGTTTGGGTTTGGGTAAGGGTTAGGGTTAGGATTAGGGTTAGGATTTGGGTTAGTGTTAGTGAGAGGCTGAGGTTTAGGCTTAGAGTTGGGTTAGGGTTTGGGTTTGGGTAAGGGTTAGGGTTAGTGCTAGGGTTAGGATTTGGGTTAGGGTTAGGGAGAGGCTGAGGGTTAGGCTTAGAGTTGGGTTAGGGTTTGGATTTGGGTAAGGGTTAGGGTTAGGGTGAGGGTTAGGATTTGGGTTAGGGTTAGGGTTAGGTTTAGGGTTAGGGTTAGGGTTAGCGTTTGGATTTGGGTTATGGTTAGAGTTAGGGTTAGGGTTAGGTTTAAGGTTTCGGTTACGGTTAGTGTTAGGGTTAGTGTTATGTGTTAGTGTTAGGGTTAATCTTAGGGTTAGGGTTTGAGTTAGGGTTAGGGTTAGTGTTAGGGTTAGGGTTTGAGTTAAGGTTACGTTTAGTGTGAGGGTTAGGTTTTGATTTAGGGTTAGGTTTAGTTTTAAGATTAGGGTTTGTATTAGGGTTAGGGTTAGGATTAGGTTTAGGGTTAGCATTAGGGTTTTGGTTTGGGTTAGAATTAGTTTTAGAGTGAGGGTAGGGGTTAGGGTTTGGGTTAGGGTTAGGTGTAGGGATAGGGTTAGGGTTTGGGTTAGGATTAGTGTTAGGGTTAGGATTTGGGTTTGGTTTACGGCTATGTTTAGGGTTAGGGTTAGAGTAAGGGTTAGGTTTAGGTTTAGGGTTATTGTTAGGGTTAGACTGAGGGTTTGGTTTAGGGTTAGGTTAGGGTTAGGGTTAGGGTTAGGGTTAGGGTTAGGGTTAGGGTTTGCATTAGGTTTAGGGTTAGGTTTAGGGTTAGATTTAGGGTTAGCGTTAGGGTTAGGTGTTAGGGTTAGGGTTAGGGTTTGGGTTTGGCTTAGGGTTAGC
>CM069542.1:2175000-2212500 GCA_035773235.1 Eospalax fontanierii | reverse complement strand
TTAGGTTTAGGGTTAGGGTTTGGCTTAGGGTTAGATTTAGGGTTAGCGTTAGGGTTAGGTGTTAGAGTTAGCGTTAGGGTTTGGGTTTGGCTTAGGGTTAGCGTTAGGGTTTGGTTCAGGTTTAGGTTTACTGTTAGGGTTTGGGTTAGGGTTAGGGTTAGGGTTTGTTTTACGTTTAAGGTTAGTGTTATTGTTAGGGTTTGGGTTTGGGTTAGATTTAGGGTTAGGTTTAGGGTTAGCATTAGAGTTAGGGTTTGGTTTAGGGTTAGGGCTAGGTTTTGGGTTAGGGATAGGGTTAGGGTTAGGGTTAGGGTTAGGGTTTGAGTTTGGGTTAGGGTTTGGGTTAGGGTTAGGATTTGGGTTAGGGTTAGGGTTTGGGTTAGGGTTAGAGTTCGGGTTAGGGTTAGGGTTATTGTTTGGGTTTGGTTATGGTTAGGGTTAGGGTTAGGGTTTGGATTAGGGTTAGGGTTAGGGTTTGGGTTAGGGTTAGGTTTTTGGTTAGGGTTTGGGTTAGGTTTAGGCTTATGGTTAGGGTTAGGGTAAGGGTTAGCGTTTTGGGTTTGGTTTAGGGTTAGGGTTAGAGTTAATGTTAGGGTTAGGTTTTGGGTTTGGGTTAGGTTTGGGGTTAGGGTTAGGGTTAGGGTTAGGGTTAGGGTTAGATTTAGTGTTAGGATTAGGGTTTGGATTTGGGTTCGGGTTAGGGTTAGGGTTAGGGTTTGCGTTAGGTTTATGGTTAGGGTTAGGGTCAGGGTTAGGGTTTGGGTTTGCGTTAGGGTTAGGGTTAGGTTTAGTGTTAGAGTTTGGTTTAGGGTTAGTGTTCGGGTTAGGGTTAGGGTTTGCGTTAGGGTTAGGGTTAGGGTTAGGTTTAGTGTTAGAGTTTGGTTTAGGGTTAGGTTTAGGGTTAGTGTTAGGGTTAGGGTTTGGATTAGGGTTAGGGTTAGGGTTTGGGTTAGAGTTACGGTTAGAGTTAGGGTTAGGGTTAGCGGTAGGGTTTGGGTTAGGTTTAGAGTTAGGGTTGGGGTTAGGGTTAGTGTTTGGGTTTGGATTAGGGTTAGGGTTAGGTTTAGGGTTAGGGTTAGGTTTAGGGTTAGGGTTAGGGATAGGGTTAGGGTTAGGGTTAGGGTTTGGGTTAGGATTAGGTTTAGGGCTATTGTTAGGGTTACGTTTAGGTTTAGGGATAGGGTTAGGTTTTGGCTTAGGCTTAGTGTTAGCGTTCGGTTTAGGGTTAGGGTTTGCGTTAGGGTTAGGGTTAGGTTTAGTGTTAGGGTTTGGTTTAGGGTTAGCTTTAGTGTTAGTGTTAGGGTTAGGGTTTGGATTAGGGTTAGGGTTAGGGTTTGGCTTAGGGTTACGTTTAGAGTTAGGGTTAGTTTTAGGAAAAGCATTAGGATTTGGTTTAGGGTTAGGTTTATGGTTAGGGTTTTGTTTATGGTTAAGTTTAGTGTTATTGTTAGGGTTAGGGATTGGGTTAAGTTTAGGGTTAGGGTTAGGGTTAGGGTTAGGGTTAGGGTTAGGGTTAGGATTTGGGTTAGGTTTAGGCTTAGGGTTAGGGTTAGCGTTAGAGTTAGGTTTTGTGTTATGGTTAGGGTTAGTGTTTGTATTAGGGATAGGGTTAGTGTTAGGGTTAGGGTTTAGGTTTGGGTTAGGTTTAGGGTTAGGGTTTGTGTTTGTGTTTGGGTTAGGGTTAGTGCTAGGGTTAGGATTTGGGTTAGGGTTACGGAGAGGCTGAGGTTTAGGCTTAGAGTTGGGTTAGGGTTTGGGTTTGGGTAAGGGTTAGGGTTAGGGTTAGGGTTAGGATTTGGGTTAGTGTTAGGGAGAGGCTGAGGGTTAGGCTTAGAGTTGGGTTAGGGTTTGGGTTTGGGTAAGGGTTAGGGTTAGGATTAGGGTTAGGATTTGGGTTAGTGTTAGTGAGAGGCTGAGGTTTAGGCTTAGAGTTGGGTTAGGGTTTGGGTTTGGGTAAGGGTTAGGGTTAGTGCTAGGGTTAGGATTTGGGTTAGGGTTAGGGAGAGGCTGAGGGTTAGGCTTAGATTTGGGTTAGGGTTTGGATTTGGGTAAGGGTTAGGGTTAGGGTTAGGGTTAGGATTTGGGTTAGGGTTAGGGTTAGGTTTAGGGTTAGGGTTTGGGTTAGGGTTTGGGTTTGGGTTATGGTTAGGGTTAGGGTTAGGGTTAGGTTTAAGGTTTCGGTTACGGTTAGTGTTAGGGTTAGTGTTATGTGTTAGTGTTAGGGTTAATCTTAGGGTTAGGGTTTGAGTTAGGGTTAGGGTTAGTGTTAGGGTTAGGGTTTGAGTTAAGGTTACGTTTAGTGTGAGGGTTAGGTTTTGATTTAGGGTTAGGTTTAGTTTTAAGATTAGGGTTTGTCTTAGGGTTAGGGTTAGGATTAGGTTTAGGGTTAGCATTAGGGTTTTGGCTTGGGTTAGAATTAGTTTTAGAGTGAGGGGTAGGGTTAGGGTTTGGGTTAGGGCTAGGTTTGGGGATAGGGCTAGGGTTTGGGTTAGGGTTAGGGTTAGGGTTAGGATTTGGGTTTGGTTTACGGTTATGTTTAGGGTTAGGGTTAGAGTAAGGGTTAGGTTTAGGTGTAGGGTTGTTGTTAGGGTTAGACTGAGGATTTGGTTTAGGGTTAGGTTAGGGTTAGGTTTAGGGTTAGGGTTAGGGTTAGGGTTAGGGTTTGCATTAGGTTTAGGGTTAGGTTTAGGGTTAGGGTTTGGCTTAGGGTTAGATTTAGGGTTAGCGTTAGGGTTAGGTGTTAGGGTTAGGGTTAGGGTTTGGGTTTGGCTTAGGGTTAGCGTTAGGGTTTGGTTCAGGTTTAGGTTTACGGTTAGGGTTTGGGTTAGGGTTAGTGTTAGGGTTTGTTTTACGTTTAAGGTTAGTGTTATTGTTAGGGTTTGGGTTTGGGTTAGATTTAGGGTTAGGTTTAGGGTTAGAATTAGAGTTAGGGTTTGGTTTAGGGTTAGGGCTAGGTTTTGGGTTAGGGATAGGGTTAGGGTTAGGGTTAGGGTTAGGGTTTGAGTTTGGGTTAGGGTTTGGGTTAGGGTTAGGATTTGGGTTAGCGTTAGGGTTAGGCTGAGTGTTAGGCTTAGAGTTGGGTTAGGGTTTTGGTTTGGGTTAGGGTTAGGGTTAGGGTTAGGGTTTGGGTTAGGGTTAGAGTTCTGGTTAGGGTTAGGGTTATTGTTTGGGTTTGGTAAGGGTTAGGGTTAGGGTTATGGTTTGGATTAGGGTTAGGGTTAGGGTTTGGGTTAGGGTTAGGTTTTTGGTTAGGATTTGGGTTAGGTTTAGGCTTATGGTTAGGGTTAGGGTAAGGGTTAGCGTTTTGGGTTTGGGTTAGGGTTAGGGTTAGAGTTAATGTTAGGGTTAGGTTTTGGGTTTGGGTTAGGTTTGGGGTTAGGGTTAGGGTTAGGGTTAGGGTTAGGGTTAGATTTAGTGTTAGGATTAGGGTTTGGATTTGGGTTCGGGTTAGGGTTAGTGTTAGGGTTTGTGTTAGGTTTATGGTTAGGGTTAGGGTCAGGGTTAGGATTTGGGTTTGCGTTAGGGTTAGGGTTAGGGTTAGGTTTAGTGTTAGAGTTTGGTTTAGGGTTAGGTTTAGGGTTAGTGTTCGGGTTAGGGTTAGGGTTTGCGTTAGGGTTAGGGTTAGGGTTAGGTTTAGTGTTAGAGTTTGGTTTAGGGTTAGGTTTAGGGTTAGTGTTAGGGTTAGGGTTTGGATTAGGGTTAGGGTTAGGGTTTGGGTTAGGGTTACGTTTAGAGTTAGGGTTAGGGTTAGCGGTAGGGTTTGGGTTAGGTTTAGAGTTAGGGTTGGGGTTAGGGTTAGGGTTTGGGTTTGGGTTAGGTTTAGAGTTAGGGTTTGTGTTTGGGTTTGGGTTTGGGTTTGGGTTTGGGTAAGGGTTAGGGTTAGGGTTAGGGTTAGGATTTGGGTTAGTGTTAGGGAGAGGCTGAGGTTTAGGCTTAGAGTTGTGTTAGGGTTTGGGTTTGGGTAAGTGTTAGGGTTAGGGTTAGGGTTAGGATTTGGGTTAGTGTTAGGGAGAGGCTGAGGTTTAGGCTTAGAGTTGGGTTAGGGTTTGGGTTTGGGTAAGGGTTAGGGTTAGTGCTAGGGTTAGGATTTGGGTTAGGGTTAGGGAGAGGCTGAGGGTTAGGCTTAGAGTTGGGTTAGGGTTTGGATTTGGGTAAGGGTTAGGTTTAGGGTTAGGGTTAGGATTTGGGTTAGGGTTAGGGTTAGGTTTAGGGTTAGGGTTAGGGTTAGGGTTAGGGTTTGGGTTATGGTTAGGGTTAGGGTTAGGGTTAGGTTTAAGGTTTCGGTTACGGTTACGGTTAGGGTTACTGTTATGTGTTAGTGTTAGGGTTAATCTTAGGGTTAGGGTTTGAGTTAGGGTTAGGGTTAGTGTTAGGGTTAGGGTTTGAGTTAAGGTTACGTTTAGTGTGAGGGTTAGGTTTTGGTTTAGGGTTAGGTTTAGTTTTAAGATTAGGGTTTGTATTAGGGTTAGGGTTAGGATTAGGTTTAGGGTTAGCATTAGGGTTTTGGTTTGGGTTAGAATTAGTTTTAGAGTGAGGGTTAGGGTTAGGGTTTGGGTTAGGGTTAGGTTTAGGGATAGGGTTAGGGTTTGGGTTAGGGTTAGGGTTAGGGGTAGGATTTGGGTTTGGTTTACGGTTACGTTTAGGGTTAGGGTTAGAGTAAGGGTTAGGGTTAGGGTTAGGGTTAGGGTTATTGTTAGGGTTAGAGTGAGGGTTTGGTTTAGGGTAGGTTAGGGTTAGGGTTAGGGTTAGGGTTAGGGTTTGCATTAGGTTTAGGGTTAGTGTTAGGGTTAGGGTTTGGCTTAGGGTTAGATTTAGGGTTAGGGTTAGGGTTAGGTGTTAGGGTTAGGGTTAGGGTTTGGGTTTGGCTTAGGGTTAGAGTTAGGGTTTGGTTCAGGTTTAGGTTTACGGTTAGGGTTTGGGTTAGGGTTAGGGTTAGGGTTTGTTTTATGTTTAAGGTTAGTGTTATTATTAGGGTTAGGGTTTGGGTTAGATTTAGGGTTAGGTTTAGGGTTAGCATTAGAGTTAGGGTTTGGTTTAGGGTTAGAGCTAGGGTTTGGGTTAGGGATAGGGTTAGGGTAAGGGTTAGGCTTAGGGTTTGAGTTTGTGTTAGGGTTTGGGTTAGGGTTAGGATTTGGGTTAGGGTTAGGGTTAGGCTGAGTGTTAGGCTTAGAGTTGGGTTAGGGTTTTGGTTTGGGTTAGGGTTAGGGTTAGGGTTAGGGTTAGGGTTTGGGTTAGGGTTAGGGTTAGGTTTAGGGTTTGGGTTATGTTTAGGGTTAGGGTTTGGTTTATGGTTAGGGTTCGGGTTAGGGTTAGGGTTATTGTTTGGGTTTGGTTAGGGTTAGAGTTAGGGTTAGGGTTAGGGTTAGGGTTTGGATTAGGGTTAGGGTTAGGGTTTGGGTTAGGGTTAGGTTTAGGGTTAGGATTTGGGTTAGGTTTAGGCTTATGGTTAGGGTTAGGATAAGGGTTAGTGTTTTGGGTTTGGGTTAGGGTTAGGGTTAGAGTTAGGGTTAGGGTTAGGTTTTGGGTTTGGGTTAGGGTTAGATTTAGGGTTACGGTTTGGTTAGGGTTAGGGTTAGGGTTAGGGTTAGGATAAGGGTTAGGTTTTGGGTTTGTATTACGGTTAGGGTTAGTGTTATGGTTAGGGTTTGGGTTTTGGTTAGATTCACGTTTAGGTTTAGGGTTAGAGATAGGGTTAGGGTTTGGGTTAGTCTTAGGATCAGGGTTAGGGTTATGGTTTGGATTAGGTTTAGGGTTAGGGTTAGGGTTAGATTTAGTGTTAGGATTAGTGTTTTTATTTGGGTTCGGCTTAGGGTTAGCGTTAGGGTTTGGGTTATGCTTAGGGTCAGGGTTAGCGTTAGGGTTTGGATTAGGGTTAGGGTTAGGCTGAAAGTTAGACTTAGAGTTGTGTTAAGGTTTGGGTTTGGGTTAGGGTTAGGGTTAAGGTTAGGGTTAGGGTTAGGGTTAGGGTTAGGGTTAGGGCTAGGGTTAGGGTTTGGGTTATGGTTAGGGTTTGGATTATTGTTAGGTTTAGGCTGAAAGTTAGACTTAGAGTTGTGTTAAGGTTTGGGTTTGGGTTAGGGTTAGGGTTACGGTTAGGGTTAGGGTTAGGGTTAGGATTAGTGTTAGGTTTTGGGTTTGTGTTTAGGTTAGGGTTTTCCTTAGGGTTAGGGTTAATGTTAGGGTTAGGTTTAGATTTTGGGTTAGGATTAGGTATAGAACTATTGATAGGTTTAGGGTTAGGGTTGGGGATAGAGTTAGGTTTTGGCTTAGGCTTAGGGTTAGAGTTTGGGTTAGGGTTAAGGTGTGCATTAGATTTAGGTTTAGGGTTAGGTTTAGTGTTAGGGTTTGGTTTAGGTTTAGTTTTAGGTTAGTGTTATGGTTAGGGTTTGGTTTAGGGTTACCTTTAGAGTTAGAGTTAGGGTTAGGTTTAGGGTTAGGGTTAGGGTTAGGGTTTGGGTTAGGGTTAGGGTTAGGGTTAGGGTTAGGGTTAGCATTAGAGTTATGGTTTGGGTTAGGGTTAGGGTAGGGTTTGGGTTAGATTTAGGGTTAGGGTTAGGGTTAGGGTTTGGATTATGGTTAAGGTCTGGGTTAGCATTAGGGTTAGGCTGAAAGTTAGGCTTAGAGTTGTGTTAAGGTTTGGGTTTGGGTGAGGGTTAGGGTTACGGTTATGGTTAGGGTTAGGGTTAGGATTAGTGTTAGGTTTTGGGTTTGGGTTTAGGTTAGGGTTTGGGTTAGCGTTAGGGTTAATGTTAGGGTTAGGTTTAGGATTAGGGTTAGGGTTAGGGTTTGGGTTAGGATTAGGTATAGAACTATTGTTAGGGTTAGGGTTAGGGTTAGGGATAGAGTTAGGTTTTGGCTTAGGCTTAGGGTTAGAGTTCGGGTTAGGGTTAGGCTTTGCGTTAGGTTTAGGGTTAGGGTTAGGTTTAGTGTTAGGGTTTGGTTTAGGGTTAGATTTAGGGTTAGTGTTAGGGTTAGGGTTTGGATTAGGGTTAGGGTTAGGGTTTGGCTTAGGGTTACCTTTAGAGTTAGGGTTAGGGTTAGGGATAGCGTTAGGATTTTGTTTAGGGTTAGGTTTAGGGTTAGGGTTTGGTTTATGGTTAATGTTAGTGTTATTGTTAGGGTTAGGGTTTGGGTTAGGGTTAGGGTTAGGGTTAGGTTTAGGGTTAGGGTAAGTGTTAGGGTTAGGAATTGTGTTAGGGTTAATGTTAGAGTTAGGGTTAGCGTTAGAGTTAGGGTTTGTGTTAGGGTTAGGGGTAGGGTTTGGTTTAGGAATAGGGTTAGTGTTGGGGTTTGGGTTTGGGTTACGTTTAGGCTTAGGGTTTGGGTTTGGGTTTGGGTTAGGGTTAGGGTTAGGGTTAGGATTTGGGTTAGGGTTAGGGTTAGGCTGAGGGTTAGGCTTAGAGTTGGGTTAGGATTTGGGTTTGGGTTACGGTTAGGTTTAGGGTTAGGGTTAGGATTTGGGTTAGGGTTAGGTTTAGGTTTAGGGTTAGGGTTAGGGTTTGGTTTAGGGTTAGGTGTAGGGTTAGATTTAAGGTTTGGGTTACGGTTAGGGTTAGGGTTAGGGATATGGGTTAGTGTTAGAGTTAGGCTTAGGTTTAGTGTTAGGGTTTGGCTTAGGGTTAGGATTAGGGTTATGGTTAGGTTTAGGTGTTAGCGTTAGGGTTAGGGTTTGGGTATGGTTTAGGGTTAGGGTTAGCGTTAGGGTTTGGTTCAGGTTTAGGTTTATGTTTAGGGTTTGGATTAGGGTAAGGGTTAGGGTTATTGTGAGGGTTAGGGTTAGGGTTAGGGTTATGGTTTGGGTTTGGGTTAGGGTTAGGGTTAGGCTTTGGGTTAGGTTTAGGTTTATGGTTAGGGTTAGGGTTAGGGTTAGCGTTAGGGTTAGCGTTAGGGTTTGGTTTACTGTTTGGGTTAGGGTTTGGTTTATGTAAAACGTTAGTGTTATTTTAGGGTTAGGGTTAGGTTTTGGGTTAGGGTTAGGGTTAGGATTTGGGTTTGCATTAGGTTTAGGTTTATGGTTAGGGTTAGGGTTAGGGTTAGCGTTAGGGTTGGTTTAGGGTTAGGGTTTTGTGTAGGGTTACGGTTAGGTTTAGGGTAAGGGTTAGGATTCGGGTTAGTGTTAGGGTGAGGGTTAGATTTTGTGGTAGGTTTAGATTTATTGTTAGATTTAGTTTTAAGGTTTGGTTTAGGGTTAGGGTTAGAGTTAGGGTTAGGAGTTGGGTTAGGGTTAGGGTTGTGGTTAGGGTTAGGATAAGGGTTAAGGGTTGGAGTTGTGTTAGGTTTAGGTTTGGGGGTAGGGATAGGGTTAGGGTTTGGGTTAGGGTCAGGGTTAGGGTTTGGGTTAGGGTTAGGGTTAGGGTTAAGGTTAGTGTTAGGATTAGGGTTTGGATTTGGGTACGGGTTCGGGTTATGGTTAGGGTTTGGATTATTGCTAGGGTTAGGGTCAGGGTTATGATTAGGGTTTGGATTTGGGTACGGGTTCGGGTTATGATTAGGGTTTGGGTTATTGCTAGGGTTAGGGTTTGGGTTTGGGTGTGGGTTTGGGTTAGGATTAGGGTTAGGATTGGGGTTTATGTTAGTGTTAGGTTTAGGGTTAGGGGTTAAGGGTTAGGGCTTAGGGTTAGGGTTAGAGTTCGGGTTTGGGTTTGGATTAGGGTTAGGGTTAGGTTTAGGGTTTGGGTTAGGTTTAGGGTTAGGGTTAGGGATAGGGTTAGGGTTAGGGTTAGGGTTTGGGTTAGGATTAGGGTAGGGCTATTGTTAGGGTTACGTTTAGGTTTAGGGATAGGGTTAGGTTTTGGCTTAGGCTTAGTGTTAGCGTTCGGTTTAGGGTTAGGGTTTGCTTTAATGTTAGGGTTAGGTTTAGTGTTAGGGTTTGGTTTAGGGTTAGCTTTAGTGTTAGTGTTAGGGTTAGGGTTTGGATTAGGGTTAGGGTTAGGGTTTGGCTTAGGGTTACGTTTAGAGTTAGGGTTAGTTTTAGGAATAGCATTAGGATTTGGTTTAGGGTTAGGTTTACGGTTAGGGTTTGGTTTATGGTTAAGTTTAGTGTTATTGTTAGGGTTAGGGATTGGGTTAAGTTTAGGGTTAGGGTTAGGGTTAGGGTTAGGGTTAGGGTTAGGGTTAGGGTTAGGGTTAGGATTTGGGTTAGGGTTAGGCTTAGGGTTAGGGTTAGCGATAGAGTTAGGTTTTGTGTTATGGTTAGGGTTAGTGTTTGTATTAGGGATAGGGTTAGTGTTAGGGTTAGGGTTTGGGTTTGGGTTAGATTTAGGGTTAGGGTTTGTGTTTGTGTTTGGGTTAGGGTTAGTGCTAGGGTTAGGATTTGGGTTAGGGTTAGGGAGAGGCTGAGGTTTAGGCTTAAACTTGGGTTAGGGTTTGGGTTTGGGTAAGGGTTAGGGTTAGGGTTATGGTTAGGATTTGGGTTAGTGTTAGGGAGAGGCTGAGGGTTAGGCTTAGAGTTGGGTTAGGGTTTGGGTTTGGGTAAGGGTTAGGGTTAGGATTAGGGTTAGGATTTGGGTTAGTGTTAGTTAGAGGCTGAGGTTTAGGCTTAGAGTTGGGTTAGGGTTTGGGTTTGGGTAAGGGTTAGGGTTAGTGCTAGGGTTAGGATTTGGGTTAGGGTTAGGGAGAGGCTGAGGGTTAGGCTTAGAGTTGGGTTAGGGTTTGGATTTGGGTAAGGGTTAGGGTTAGGGTTAGAGTTAGGATTTGGGTTAGGGTTAGGGTTAGGTTTAGGGTTAGGGTTAGGGTTAGGGTTTGGGTTATGGTTAGGGTTAGGGTTAGGGTTAGGTTTAAGGTTTCGGTTACGGTTAGTGTTAGGGTTAGTATTATGTGTTAGTGTTAGGGTTAATCTTAGGGTTAGGGTTTGAGTTAGGGTTAGGGTTAGTGTTAGGGTTAGGGTTTGAGTTAAGGTTACGTTTAGTGTGAGGGTTAGGTTTTGATTTAGGGTTAGGTTTAGTTTTAAGATTAGGGTTTGAATTAGGGTTAGGGTTAGGATTAGGTTTAGGGTTAGCATTAGGGTTTTGGTTTGGGTTAGAATTAGTTTTAGAGTGAGGGTTAGGGTTAGGGTTTGGGTTAGGGTTAGGTTTAGGCATAGGGTTAGGGTTTGGGTTAGGGTTAGGGTTAGGGTTAGGATTTGGGTTTGGTTTACGGTTATGTTTAGGGTTAGGGTTAGAGGAAAGGTTAGGTTTAAGTATAGGGTTATTGTTAGGGTTAGACTGAGGGTTTGGTTTAGGGTTAGGTTAGGGTTAGGGTTAGGGTTAGGGTTAGGGTTAGGGTTAGGGTTAGGGTTTGCATTAGGTTTAGGGTTAGGTTTAGGGTTAGGGTTTGGCTTAGGGTTAGATTTAGGGTTAGCGTTAGGGTTAGGTGTTAGGGTTAGGGTTAGGGTTTGGGTCAGGTTTAGGTTTACGGTTAGGGTTTGGGTTAGGGTTAGGGTTAGGGTTTGTTTTACGTTTAAGGTTAGTGTTATTGTTAGGGTTTGGGTTTGGTTTAGATTTAGGGTTAGGTTTAGGGTTAGCATTAGGTTAGGTTTTGGTTTAGGGTTAGGGCTAGGTTTTGGGTTAGGGATAGGGTTAGGGTTAGGGTTAGGGTTAGGGTTTGAGTTTGGGTTAGGGTTTGGGTTAGGGTTAGGATTTGGGTTAGGGTTAGGGTTAGGCTGAGTGTTAGGCTTAGAGTTGGGTTAGGGTTTTGGTTTGGGTTAGGGTTAGGGTTAGGGTTAGGGTTTGGGTTAGGGTTAGGGTTCGGGTTAGGGTTAGGGTTATTGTTTGGGTTTGGTTAGGGTTAGGGTTAGGGTTAGGGTTTGGATTAGGGTTAGGGTTAGGGTTTGGGTTAGGGTTAGGTTTTTGGTTAGGATTTGGGTTAGGTTTAGGCTTATGGTTAGGGTTAGGGTAAGGGTTAGCGTTTTGGGTTTGGGTTAGGGTTAGGGTTAGAGTTAGTGTTAGGGTTAGGTTTTGGGTTTGGGTTAGGTTTGGGGTTAGGGTTAGGGTTAGGGTTAGGGTTAGGGTTAGATTTAGTGTTAGGATTAGGGTTTGGATTTGGGTTCGGGTTAGGGTTAGGGTTAGGGTTTGCGTTAGGTTTATGGTTAGGGTTAGGGTCAGGGTTAGGGTTTGGGTTTGCGTTAGGGTTAGGGTTAGGGTTAGGTTTAGTGTTAGAGTTTGGTTTAGGGTTAGGTTTAGGGTTAGTGTTCGGGTTAGGGTTAGGGTTTGCGTTAGGGTTAGGGTTAGGGTTAGGTTTAGTGTTAGAGTTTGGTTTAGGGTTAGGTTTAGGGTTAGTGTTAGGGTTAGGGTTTGGATTAGGGTTAGGGTTAGGGTTTGGGTTAGAGTTACGGTTAGAGTTAGGGTTAGGGTTAGCGGTAGGGTTTAGGTTAGGTTTAGAGTTAGGGTTGGGGTTAGGGTTAAGGTTTGGGTTTGGGTTAGGTTTAGGGTTAGGGTTTGTGTTTGGGTTTGGGTTAGGGTTTGGGTTTGGGTAAGGGTTAGGGTTAGGGTTAGGGTTAGGATTTGGGTTAGTGTTAGGGAGAGGCTGAGGGTTAGGCTTAGAGTTGTGTTAGGGTTTGGGTTTGGGTAAGGGTTAGGGTTAGGGTTAGGGTTAGGATTTGGGTTAGTGTTAGGGAGAGGCTGAGGTTTAGGCTTAGAGTTGGGTTAGGGTTTGGGTTTGGGTAAGGGTTAGGGTTAGTGCTAGGGTTAGGATTTGGGTTAGGGTTAGGGAGAGGCTGAGGGTTAGGCTTAGAGTTGGGTTAGGGTTTGGATTTGGGTAAGGGTTAGGGTTAGGGTTAGGGTTAGGATTTGGGTTAGGGTTAGGGTTAGGTTTAGGGTTAGGGTTAGGGTTAGGGTTATGGTTTGGGTTATGGTTAGGGTTAGGGTTAGGGTTAGGGTTAGGGTTAGGGTTAGGGTTAGGGTTTGGGTTAGGGTTAGGGTTAGGTTTAGGGTTAGGGTTAGGGTTAGCATTAGAGTTATGGTTTGGGTTAGGGTTAGGGTAGGGTTTGGGTTAGATTTAGGGTTAGGGTTAATGTTAGGGTTTGGGTTATGGTTAAGATCTGGGTTAGCATTAGGGTTAGGCTGAAAGTTAGGCTTAGAGTTGTGTTAAGGTTTGGGTTTGGGTTAGGGTTAGGGTTACGGTTATGGTTAGGGTTAGGGTTAGGATTAGTGTTAGGTTTTGGGTTTGGGTTTAGGTTAGGGTTTGGGTTAGGGTTAGGGTTAATGTTAGGGTTAGGTTTAGGATTAGGGTTAGGGTTAGGGTTTGGGTTAGGATTAGGTATAGAACTATTGTTAGGGTTAGGGTTAGGGTTAGGGATAGAGTTAGGTTTTGGCTTAGGCTTAGGGTTAGAGTTCGGGTTAGGGTTAGGGTTTGCGTTAGGTTTAGGGTTAGGGTTAGGTTTAGTGTTAGGGTTTGGTTTAGGGTTAGATTTAGGGTTAGTGTTAGGGTTAGGGTTTGGATTAGGGTTAGGGTTAGGGTTTGGCTTAGGGTTACCTTTAGAGTTAGGTTTAGGGTTAAGGGTAGCGTTAGGATTTTGTTTAGGGTTAGGTTTAGGGTTAGGGTTTGGTTTATGGTTAATGTTAGTGTTATTGTTAGGGTTAGGGTTTGGGTTAGGGTTAGGGTTAGGTTTAGGTTTAGGGTAAGTGTTAGGGTTAGGAATTGTGTTAGGGTTAATGTTAGAGTTAGGGTTAGCGTTAGAGTTAGGGTTTGTGTTAGGGTTAGGGGTAGGGTTTGGTTTAGGAATAGGGTTAGGGTTGGGGTTTGGGTTTGGGTTACGTTTAGGCTTAGGGTTTGGGTTTGGGTTTGGGTTAGGGTTAGGGTTAGGGTTAGGATTTGGGTTGGGGTTAGGGTTAGGCTGAGGGTTAGGCTTAGAGTTGGGTTAGGATTTGGGTTTGGGTTAGGGTTAGGTTTAGGGTTAGGGTTAGGATTTGGGTTAGGGTTAGGTTTAGGTTTAGGGTTAGGGTTAGGGTTTGGTTTAGGGTTAGGGTTAGCGTTAGGTTTAAGGTTTGGGTTATGGTTAGGGTTAGGGTTATGGGTTAGTGTTAGGGTTAGGCTTAGGTTTAATGTTAGGGTTTGGCTTAGGGTTAGGATTAGGTTTATGGTTAGGTTTAGGTGTTAGCGTTAGGGTTAGGGTTTGGGTATGGGTTAGGGTTAGGGTTAGCGTTAGGGTTTGGTTCAGGTTTAGGTTTATGGTTAGTGTTTGGATTAGGGTAAGGGTTAGGGTTATTGTGAGGGTTAGGGTTAGGGTTAGTGTTACGGTTTGGGTTTGGGTTAGGGTTAGGGTTAGGGTTTGGGTTAGGTTTAGGTTTATGGTTAGGGTTAGGGTTAGCGTTAGCATTAGGGTTAGCGTTAGGGTTTGGTTTACGGTTTGGGTTAGGGTTTGGTTTATGTAAAACATTAGTGTTATTTTAGGGTTAGGATTAGGGTTTGGGTTAGGGTTAGGGTTAGGATTTGGGTTTGCATTAGGTTTAGGTTTATGGTTAGGGTTAGGGTTAGGGTTAGCATTAGGGTTGGTTTAGGGTTAGGGTTTTGTGTAGGGTTACGGTTAGGTTTAGGGTAAGGGTTAGGATTCGGGTTAGTGTTAGGGTGAGGGTTAGATTTTGTGGTAGGTTTAGATTTATTGTTAGGTTTAGTTTTAAGGTTTGGTTTAGGGTTAGGGTTAGAGTTAGGGTTAGGATTTGGGTTAGGGTTAAGGTTGTGGTTAGGGTTAGGATAAGGGTTAAGGTTTGGGTTTGTGTTAGGTTTAGGTTTGGGGTTAGGGATAGGGTTAGGGTTTGGGTTAGGGTCAGGGTTAGGGTTTGGGTTAGGGTTGGGGTTAGGGTTAAGGTTAGTGTTAGGATTAGGGTTTGGATTTGGGTACGGGTTCGGGTTATGGTTAGGGTTTGGGTTATTGCTAGGGTTAGGGTTTGGGTTTGGGTGTGGTTTTGGGTTAGGGTTAGGGTTAGGATTGGGGTTTAGTTTAGTGTTAGTTTTAGGGTTAGGGGTTAGGGGTTAGGGCTTAGGGTTAGGGTTAGAGTTAGGGTTTGGGTTTGGATTAGGGTTAGGATTAGGTTTAGGGTTAGGGTTAGGTTTAGGGTTAGGGTTAGGGATAGGGTTAGGGTTAGGGTTAGGGTTTGGGTTAGGATTAGGGTTAGGGCTATTGTTAGGGTTACGTTTAGGGTTAGGTTTTGGCTTAGGCTTAGGGTTAGCGTTCGGTTTAGGGTTAGGGTTTGCGTTAGGGTAAGGGTTAGGTTTAGTGTCAGGGTTTGGTTTAGGGTTAGCTTTAGTGTTAGTGTTAGGGTTAGGGTTTGGATTAGGGTTAGGGTTAGGGTTTGGCTTAGGGTTACGTTTAGAGTTAGGGTTAGTTTTAGGAATAGCATTAGGATTTGGTTTATGGTTAGGTTTAGGTTTAGGGTTTGGTTTATGGTTAAGTTTAGTGTTATTGTTAGGGTTAGGGTTTGGGTTAAGGTTAGGGTTAGGGTTAGGTTTAGGGTTAGTGTTAGGGTTAGGATTTGGCTTAGGGTTAGGCTTAGGGTTAGGGCTAGCGTTAGAGTTAGGTTTTGTGTTATGGTTAGGGGTAGTGTTTGTGTTAGGTATAGGGTTAGGGTTAGGGTTAGGATTTGGGTTTGGGTTAGGTTTAGGGTTAGGGTTTGTGTTTGTGTTTGGGTTAGGGTTAGTGCTAGGGTTACGATTTGGGTTAGGGTTAGGGAGAGGCTGAGGTTTAGGCTTAGAGTTGGGTTGGGGTTTGGGTTTGGGTAAGGTTTAGGGTTAGGGTTAGGGTTAGGATTTGGGTTAGTGTTAGGGAGAGGCTGAGGGTTAGGCTTAGGGTTGGGTTAGGGTTTGGGTTTGGGTAAAGGTTAGGGTTAGGGTTAGGGTTAGGATTTGGGTTAGTGTTAGGGAGAGGCTGAGGTTTAGGCTTAGAGTTGGGTTAGGGTTAGGGTTTGGGTAAGGGTTAGGGTTAGTACTAAGGTTAGGATTTGGGTTAGGATTAGGGAGAGGCTGAGGGTTAGGCTTAGAGTTGGGTTAGAGTTTGGGTTTGGGTAAGGGTTAGGGTTAGGGTTATGTTTAGGATTTGGGTTAAGGTTAGGGTTAGGTTTAGGGTTAGGGTTAGGGTTAGGGTTAGGGTTAGGGTTAGGGTTAGTTTTTGTTTTATGTTTAAGGTTAGTGTTATTGTTAGG
Organism: Eospalax fontanierii; assembly: GCA_035773235.1. NCBI lineage: Eukaryota > Metazoa > Chordata > Mammalia > Rodentia > Spalacidae > Eospalax > Eospalax fontanierii. The sequence goes on along the minus strand of CM069542.1, from coordinate 2,197,387 downwards.
GTTAGGGTTTGGGTTAGATTTAGGGTTAGGTTTAGGGTTAGCATTAGAGTTAGGGTTTGGTTTAGGGTTAGGGCTAGGGTTTGGGTTAGGGATAGGGTTAGGGTTAGGGTTAGGGTTAGGGTTTGAGTTTGGGTTAGGGTTTGGGTTAGGGTTAGGATTTGGGTTAGGGTTAGGGTTAGGCTGAGTGTTAGGCTTAGAGTTGGGTTAGGGTTTTGGTTTGGGTTAGGGTTAGGGTTAGGGTTAGGGTTTGGGTTAGGGTTAGGGTTAGGTTTAGGTTTTCGGTTAGGTTTAGGGTTAGGGTTTGGGTTAGGGTTAGGGTTCGGGTTAGGTTTAGGGTTATTGTTTGGATTTGGTTAGGGTTAGGGTTAGGGTTAGGGTTTGGATTAGGGTTAGGGTTAGGGTTTGGGTTAGGGTTAAGTTTAGGGTTAGGATTTGGGTTAGGTTTAGGCTTATGGTTAGGGTTAGGGTAAGGGTTAGAGTTTTGGGTTTGGGTTAGGGTTAGGGTTAGAGTTAGTGTTAGGGTTAGGTTTTGGGTTTGGGTTAGGGTTAGGGTTAGGGTTAGGGTTAGGGTTAGATTTAGTCTTAGGATTAGGGTTTGGATTTCGGTTCGGGTTACGGTTAGGTTTAGGGTTTGGGTTAGGTTTGGGTTAGGGTTTGGGTTAGGGTTAGGGTTAGGGTTAGGGTTTGGGTTAGGGTTAGGGTTTGGGTTAGGGTTTGGGTTAGGTTTAGGGTTAGGGTTTGGGTTAGGGTTAGGGTTCGGGTTAGGGTTAGGGTTAGGTTAAGGGTTTGGGTTAGGTTTAGCGTTAGGGTTAGGGTTAGGGTTAGGGTTCGGGTTTGGGTTAGGGTTATTGTTTGGATTTGGTTAGGGTTAGGGTTAGGGTTAGGGTTTGGATTAGGGTTAGGGTTAGGGTTTGGGTTAGGGTTAGGTTTAGGGTTAGGATTTGGGTTAGGTTTAGGCTTATGGTTAGGGTTAGGGTAAGGGTTAGCGTTTTGGGTTTGGGTTAGGGTTAGGGTTAGAGTTAGTGTTAGGGTTAGGTTTTGGGTTTGGGTTAGGGTTAGGGTTAGGGTTAGGGTTAAGGTTAGGGTTAGATTTAGTGTTAGGATTAGGGTTTGGATTTGGGTTCGGGTTAGGGTTAGGGTTAGGGTTTGGGTTAGGTTTAGGGTTAGGGTTAGGGTCAGGGTTAGGGTTTGGGTTTGCGTTAGGGTTAGGGTTAGGGTTAGGTTTAGTGTTAGAGTTTGGTTTAGGGATAGGTTTAGGGTTAGTGTTCGGGTTAGGGTTAGGGTTTGCGTTAGGGTTAGGGTTAGGGTTAGGTTTAGTGTTAGAGGTTGGTTTAGGGTTAGGTTTAGGGTTAGTCTTAGGGTTAGGGTTTGGATTAGGGTTAGGGTTAGGGTTTGGGTTTAGGTTAGTGTTAGGGTTAGGATTTGGGTTAGGGTTAGGCTTAGGGTTAGGGCTAGCGTTAGGGTTAGGTTTTGTGTTATGGTTAGGGGTAGTGATTGTGTTAGGGATAGGGTTAGGGTTAGGGTTAGGGTTTCGGTTTGGGTTAGGTTTAGGGTTAGGGTTTGTGTTTCTGTTTGGGTTATGGTTAGTGCTAGGGTTAGGATTTGGGTTAGGGTTAGGGAGAGGCTGAGGTTTAGGCTTAGAGTTGGGTTAGGGTTTGGTTTTGGGTAAGGGTTAGGGTTAGGGTTAGGGTTAGGATTTGGGTTAGTGTTAGGGAGAGGCTGAGGGTTAGGCTTAGAGTTGGGTTAGGGTTTGGGTTTGGGTAAAGGTTAGGGTTAGGGTTAGGGTTAGTTTTTGGTTTAGTGTTAGGGAGAGGCTGAGGTTTAGGCTTAGAGTTGGGTTAGGGTTTGGGTTTGGGTAAGGGTTAGGGTTAGTGCTAGGGTTAGGATTTGGGTTAGGGTTAGGGAGAGGCTGAGGGTTAGGCTTAGAGTTGGGTTAGGGTTTGGGTTTGGGTAAGGGTTAGGGTTAGGGTTATGTTTAGGATTTGGGTTAGGGTTAGGGTTAGGTTTAGGGTTAGGGTTAGGGTTAGGGTTAGGGTTAGTGTTAGGGTTAGGTTTTCTTTTATGTTTAAGGTTAGTGTTATTGTTAGGGTTAGGGTTTGGGTTAGATTTAGGGTTAGGTTTAGGGTTAGCATTAGAGTTAGGGTTTGGTTTAGGGTTAGGGCTAGGGTTTGGGGTAGGGATAGGGCTAGGGTTAGTGTTAGGGTTAGGGTTTGAGTTTGGGTTAGGGTTTGGGTTAGGGTTAGGATTTGGGTTAGGGTTAGGGTTAGGCTGAGTGTTAGGCTTAGAGTTGGGTTAGGGTTTTGGTTTGGGTTAGGGTTAGGGTTAGGGTTAGGGTTTGGGTTAGCGTTAGGGTTAGGTTTAGGTTTTGGGTTAGGTTTAGGGTTAGGGTTTGGGTTAGGGTTAGGGTTCGGGTTAGGTTTAGGGTTATTGTTTGGATTTGGTTAGGGTTAGGGTTATGGTTAGGGTTTGGATTAGGGTTAGGTTTAGGGTTTGGGTTAGGGTTAGGGTTAGGGTTAGGATATGGGTTAGGTTTAGGCTTATGGTTAGGGTTAGGGTAAGGGTTAGAGTTTTGGGTTTGGGTTAGGGTTAGGGTTAGAGTTAGTGTTAGGGTTAGGTTTTGGGTTTGGGTTAGGGTTAGGGTTAGGGTTAGGGTTAGGGTTAGATTTAGTGTTCGGGTTAGGGTCAGGGTTTGCGTTAGGGTTAGGGTTAGGGTTAGGTTTAGTGTTAGAGTTTGGTTTAGGGTTAGGTTTAGGGTTAGTGTTAGGGTTAGGGTTTGGATTAGGGTTAGGGTTAGGGTTTGGGTTAGGTTTAGAGTTAGGGTTGGGGTTAGGGATAGTGTTTGGGTTTGGGTTAGGTTTAGGGTTAGGGTTTGTGTTTAGGTTTGGGTTAGGGTTATGGTTAGGGTTAGGATTTGGGTTAGGGTTAGGGTTAGGCTGAGGGTTAGGCTTAGAGTTGGGTTAGGGTTTGGGTTTGGGTAAGGGTTAGGGTTAGGGTTAGCGTTAGGATTTGGGTTAGTGTTAGGGAGTGGCTGAGGGTTAGGCTTAGAGTTGGGTTATGGTTTGGGTTTGGGTAAGGGTTAGTGTTAGGGTTAGGGTTAGGATTTGGGTTAGGGTTTGGGAGAGGCTGAGGGTTAGGCTTAGGGTTGGGTGTGGGTTTGGGTTTGGGTAAGGGTTAGGGTTAGGGTTAGGGTTAGGATTTGGGTTAGGGTTAGGGTTAGGTTTAGGGTTAGGGTTAGGGTTAGGGTTAGGGTTTGGGTTATGGTTAGGGTTAGGGTTAGGTTTAAGGTTTCGGTTACGGTTAGGGTTAGGGTTACTGTTATGTGTTAGTGTTAGGGTTAATCTTAGGGTTAGGGTTTGAGTTAGGTTTAGGGTTAGTGTTAGGGTTAGGGTTTGAGGAAGGGTTACATTTAGGGTGAGGGATATGGTTAGGGTTAGGGTTTGGGTTAGGGTTAGGGTTAGGGTTAGGATTTGGGTTAGGGTTAGGTTTAGGTTTAGGGTTAGGGTTTGGGTTAGGGTTAGGGTTTGGTTTAGGCTTAGGGTTAGGGTTAGGGTTAGCCTTAGGGTTTGGTTTAGGCTTAGGGTTAGTGTTATTGTTAGGGTTACGGTTAGGGTTTGGGTTAGGGTTAGATTTAGGGTTAGGGTTAGGGTTAGGGTTTGGGTTAGGGTTAGGGTTAGGGTTAGGGTTTGGGTTAGGGTTAGGGTAGGGTTTGCGTTAGATTTAGGGTTAGGGTTAGGGTTAGGGTTTGGGTTATGGTTAGGGTTTGGATTAGTGTTAGGTTTAGGCTGAAAGTTAGATTTAGAGTTGTGTTAAGGTTTGGGTTTGGGTTAGGGTTAGGGTTACGGTTAGGGTTAGGGTTAGGGTTAGGATTAGTGTTAGGTTTTGGGTTTGGGTTTAGGTTAGGGTTTGGCTTAGGGTTAGGGTTAATGTTAGGGTTAGGTTTAGAGTTTGGGTTAGGATTAGGTATAGAACTATTGATAGGTTTAGGGTTACGGTTAGGGATAGAGTTAGGTTTTGGCTTAGGCTTAGGGTTAGAGTTTGGGTTAGGGTTAAGGTTTGCGTTAGGTTTAGGGTTAGGGTTAGGTTTAGTGTTAGGGTTTGGTTTAGGGTTAGTTTTAGGGTTAGTGTTAGGGTTAGGGTTTGGTTTAGGGTTACCTTTAGAGTTAGGGTTAGGGTTAGGGTTAGGGTTAGGGTTTTGGTTAGGGTTAGGGTTAGGGTTAGGGGTAGCGTTAGAGTTATGGTTTGCGTTAGGGTTAGGGTAGGTTTTGGGTTAGATTTAGGGTTAGGGTTAGGGTTAGGGTTTGGGTTATGGTTAAGGTTTGGGTTAGCGTTAGGGTTAGGCTGAAAGTTAGGCTTAGAGTTGTGTTAAGGTTTGGGTTTGGGTTAGGGTTAGGGTTACGGTTATGGTTAGGGTTAGGGTTAGGATTAGTGTTAGGTTTTGGGTTTGGGTTTAGGTTAGGGTTTGGGTTAGGGTTAGGGTTAATGTTAGGGTTAGGTTTAGGATTAGGGTTAGGGTTAGGGTTTGGGTTAGGATTAGGTATAGAACTATTGTTAGGGTTAGGGTTAGGGTTAGGGATAGAGGTAGGTTTTGGCTTAGGCTTAGGGTTAGAGTTCGGGTTAGGTTTAGGGTTTGCGTTAGGTTTAGGGTTAGGGTTTGGTTGAGTGTTTGGGTTTGGTTTAGGGTTAGTGTTAGGGTTAGGGTTTGGATTAGGGTTAGGGTTAGGGTTTGCGTTAGGTTTAGGGTTAGGGTTAGGTTTAGTGTTAGGGTTTGGTTTAGGGTTAGATTTAGGGTTAGTGTTAGGGTTAGGGTTTGGATTAGGGTTAGGGTTAGGGTTTGGCTTAGGCTTACCTTTAGAGTTAGGGTTAGGGTTAGGGGTAGCGTTAGGATTTTGTTTAGGGTTAGGTTTAGGGTTAGGGTTTGGTTTATGGTTAATGTTAGTGTTATTGTTAGGGTTAGGGTTTGGGTTAGGGTTAGGGTTAGGTTTAGGGTTAGGTTAAGTGTTAGGGTTAGGAATTGTGTTAGGGTTAGTGTTAGAGTTAGGGTTAGCGTTAGAGTTAGAGTTTGTGTTAGGGTTAGGGGTAGGGTTTGGTTTACGAATAGGGTTAGGGTTGGCGTTTGGGTTTGGGTTACGTTTAGGCTTAGGGTTTGGGTTTGGGTTTGGGTTAGGGTTAGGGTTAGGGTTAGGATTTGGGTTAGGGTTAGGGTTAGGCTGAGGGTTAGGCTTACATTTGGGTTAAGATTTGGGTTTGGGTTAGGGTTAGGTTTAGGGTTAGGGTTAGGATTTGGGTTAGGGTTAGGTTTAGGTTTAGGATTAGGGTTAGGGTTAGGGTTAGGGTTATGGGTTAGTGTTAGGTTTAGGCTTACGTTTAGTGTTAGGGTTTGGATTAGGGTTAGGGTTAGGGTTAGGATTAGGGTTTGTTTAGGGTTAGGGTTTTGTTTAGTGTTACGGTTAGGTTTAGGGTAAGGCTTAGGATTCGGGTTAGTGTTAGGGTGAGGGATAGATTTTGTGGTAGGTTTAGATTTATTGTTAGGTTTAGTTTTAAGGTTTGGTTTAGGGTTAGGTTTAGAGTTAGGGTTAGGATTTGGGTTAGGGCTACGGTTGTGGTTAGGGTTAGGATAAGGGTTAAGGTTTGGGTTTGTGTTAGGTTTAGGTTTGGGGTTAGGGATAGGGGTAGGGTTTGGGTTAGGGTCAGGGTTAGGGTTTGGGTTAGGGTTAGGGTTAGGGTTAAGGTTAGTGTTAGGATTAGGGTTTGGATTTGGGTACGGGTTCGGGTTATGGTTAGGGTTTGGGTTATTGCTAGGGTTAGGGTCAGGGTTATGATTAGGGTTTGGATTTGGGTACGGGTTCGGGTTATGGTTAGGGTTTGGGTTATTGCTAGGGTTAGGGTTTGGATTTGGGTGTGGGTTTGGGTTAGGGTTAGGGTTAGGATTGGGGTTTAGGTTAGTGTTAGGTTTAGGGTTAGGGGTTAGGGGTTAGGGGTTAGGGTTAGGGTTAGAGTTAGGGTTTGGGTTTTGATTAGGGTTAGGGTTAGGTTTAGGGTTAGGGTTAGGTTTAGGGTTAGGGTTAGGGATAGGGTTAGTGTTAGGGTTAGGGGTTGGGTTAGGATTAGGGTTAGGGCTATTGTTAGGGTTACGTTTAGGTTTAGGGATAGGGTTAGGTTTTGGCTTAGGCTTAGTGTTAGCTTTCGGTTTAGGGTTAGGGTTTGCGTTAGGGTTAGGGTTAGGTTTAGTGTTAGGGTTTGGTTTAGGTTTAGCTTTAGTGTTAGTGTTAGGGTTAGGGTTTGGATTAGGGTTAGGGTTAGGGTTTGGCTTAGGGTTACGTTTAGAGTTAGGGTTAGTTTTAGGAATAGCATTAGGATTTGCTTTAGGGTTAGGTTTAGGGTTAGGGTTTGGTTTATGGTTAAGTTTAGTGTTATTGTTAGGGTTAGGGTTTGGGTTAAGGTTAGGGTTAGGGTTAGGGTTAGTGTTAGGGTTAGGATTTGGGTTAGGGTTAGGCTTAGGGTTAGGGTTAGCGTTAGAGTTAGGTTTTGTGTTATGGTTAGGGGTAGTGTTTGTTTTAGGGATAGGGTTAGGGTTAGGGTTTGGGTTTGGGTTTGGGTTAGGTTTAGGGTTAGGGTTTGTATTTGTGTTTGGGTTAGGGTTAGTGCTAGGGTTAGGATTTGGGTTAGGGTTAGGGAGAGGCTGAGGTTTAGGCTTAGAGTTGGGTTAGGGTTTGGGTTTGGATAAGGGTTAGGGTTAGGGTTAGGGTTAGGATTTGGGTTAGTGTTAGGGAGAGGCTGAGGGTTAGGCTAAGAGTTGGGTTAGGGTTTGGGTTTGGGTAAGGGTTAGGGTTAGGGTTAGGATTTGGGTTAGTGTTAGGGAGAGGCTGAGGTTTAGGCTTAGAGTTGGGTTAGGGTTTGGGTTTCGGTAAGGGTTAGGGTTAGTGCTAGGGTTAGGATTTGGGTTAGGGTTAGGGAGAGGCTGAGGGTTAGGCTTAGAGTTGGGTTAGGGTTTGGATTTGGGTAAGGGTTAGGGTGAGGGTTAGGGTTAGGATTTGGGTTAGGGTTAGGGTTAGGTTTAGAGTTAGGGTTAGGGTTAGGGTTAGGGTTTGGGTTATGGTTAGGGTTAGGGTTAGTTTTAGGTTTAAGGTTTCGGTTACGGTTAGGGTTAGGGTTAGTGTTATGTGTTAGTGTTAGGGTTAATCTTAGGGTTAGGGTTTGAGTTAGGGTTAGGGTTAGGGTTAGGGTTAGGGTTTTAGTTAAGGTTACGTTTAGTGTGAGGGTTAGGTTTTGGTTTAGGGTTAGATTTAGTTTTAAGATTAGGGTTTGTTTTAGGGTTGGGTTAGGATTAGGTTTAGGGTTAGCATTAGGGTTTTGGTTTGGGTTAGAATTAGTTTTAGAGTGAGGGTTAGGGTTAGGGTTTGGGTTAGGGTTAGGTTTAGGGATAGGGTTAGGGTTTGGGTTAGGGTTAGGATTTGGGTTTGGGTTACGGTTACGTTTAGGGTTAGGGTTAGAGTAAGGGTTAGGGTTAGGGTTAGGGTTATTGTTAGGGTTAGAATGAGGGTTTGGTTTAGTGTTAGGTTAGGGTTAGGGTTAGGGTTAGGGTTTGCATTAGGTTTAGGGTTAGGGTTAGGGTTAGGGTTTGGCTTAGGTTTAGATTTAGGGTTAGGTTTAGGGTTAGGTGTTAGGGTTAGGGTTAGGGTTTGGGTTTGGCTTAGGGTTAGCGTTAGGGTTTGGTTCAGGTTTAGGTTTACGGTTAGGGATTGGGTTAGGGTTAGGGTTTGTTTTATGTTTAAGGTTAGTGTTATTGTTAGGGTTAGGGTTTGGGTTAGATTTAGGGTTAGGTTTAGGGTTAGCATTAGAGTTAGGGTTTGGTTTAGGGTTAGGGCTAGGGTTTGGGTTAGGGATAGTGTTAGGGTTAGGGTTAGGGCTAGGGTTTGAGTTTGGGTTAGGGTTTGGGTTAGGGTTAGGATTTGGGTTAGGGTTAGGGTTAGGCTGAGTGTTAGGCTTAGAGTTGGGTTAGGGTTTTGGTTTGGGTTAGGGTTAGGGTTAGGGTTAGTGTTTGGGTTAGGGTTAGGGTTAGGTTTAGGGTTTGGGTTAGGTTTAGGGTTAGGGTTTGGTTTAGAGTTAGGGTTCGGGTTAGGGTTAGGGTTATTGTTTGGGTTTGGTTAGGGTTAGGGTTAGGATTAGGTTTAGGCTTATGGTTAGGGTTAGGGTAAGGGTTAGCCTTTTGCGTTTGGGTTAGGGTTGGGGTTAGAGTTATTGTTAGGGTTAGGTTTTGGGTTTGGTTTAGGGTCAGATTTAGGGTTACGGTTTGCTTAGGGTTAGGGTTAGGGTTAGGATAAGGGTTAGGGTTTGGGTTTGTATTACGGTTAGGGTTAGTGTTATGGTTAGGGTTTGGGTTTTGGTTAGATTCACGTTTGGGTTTAGGGTTATAGATAAGGTTAGGGTTTGGGTTAGTCTTAGGATCAGGGTTAGGGTTATGGTTTGGATTAGGGTTAGGGTTAGGGTTAGGGTTAGATTTAATGTTAGGATTAGAGTTTTTATTTGGGTTCGGCTTAGGGTTAGCGTTAGGGTTTGGGTTAGGCTTAGGGTCAGGGTTAGGATTAGGGTTTGGATTAGGGTTAGGGTTAGGTTTAGGGTTAGATTTAGTGTTAGGATTAGGGTTTGGATTTGGGTTCGGGTTAGGGTTAGGGTTAGGGTTTGGGTTAGGTTTAGGGTTAGTGTTGGGGTTAGGGTTTGGATTAGGGTTAATGTCAGGGTTTGGGTTAGGGTTACGGTTAGAGTTAGGGTTAGGGTTAGCGGTAGGGTTTGGGTTAGGTTTAGGTTTAGGGTTAGGGTTAGGGTTAGGGTTTGGGTTTGGGTTAGGTTTAGGGTTAGGGTTTGTGTTTGGGTTTGGGTTAGGGTTATGGTTAGGGTTAGGATTTGGTTTAGGGTTAGGGTTACGCTGAGGGTTAGGCTTAGAGTTGGCTTAGGGTTTGGGTTTCGGTAAGTGTTAGGGTTAGGTTTAGGTTTAGGATTTGGGTTAGGTATAGGGTTAGGTTTAGGGTTAGGGTTAGGGTTACGGTTAGGGTTAGGGTTAGGGTTTGGGTTAGGTTGAGGTTTATGTTTAGGGTTAAGGTTAGGGTTAGTGTTTGGGTTCGCTTTAGGGTTTGGTTTACGGTTTGGGTTAGGGTTTGGTTTATGTAAAACGTTAGTGTTATTTTAGGGTTAGAGTTAGGGCTTGGGTTCGGGTTAGGGTTAGGATTTGGGTTTGCATTAGGTTTAGGTTTATGGTTAGGGTTAGGGTTAGCGTTAGGGTTAGTGTTAAAGTTTGGTTTACGGTTAGGGTTAGGGTTTGGTTTATGGTTAACGTTAGTGTTATTGTTAGGGTTAGGGTTAGGGTTTGGGTTAGGGTTAGGGTTAGGATTTGGGTTTGCGTTTGTTTACGGTTACGTTTAGGGTTAGGGTTAGAGTTAGGGTTAGGGTTAGGTTTTGGCTTAGGGTTACGGTTAGGGTTAGGGTTAGTGTTTGGATAAGGGTTAGAGTTAGGTTTAGGGTTAGGGTTTGGCTTAGGGTTATGGTTAGGGTTAGGATTAGGGTTAAGGTGAGGGTTAACGTTAGGGTTTGGGTTAGGTTTAGGGTTAGGATTAGGGTTAGGGTTAGGGTTTGGGTTTGAGTGAGGTTTAGGGTTGGGGATAGGGTTAGGGTTAGAATTAGGGTTTGGGTTAGGGTTCGGGTAAGGGTTAGGGTCAGGTTTAGGGGTTGAGTTAGCGTTAGGGTTATGATTAGGGTTAGGGGTAAGTGTAAGGGTTAGGGTTAGGGTTTGTCTTAGGGATTAGGGTTAGGGTTAGGATTAGGGTTGGTTTATGGTTAGGGTTTTGTTTAGGGTTACGGTTAGGTTTAGGGTAAGGGTTAGGATTCGGGTTAGTGTTAGGGTGAGGGTTAGATTTTGTGGTAGGTTTAGATTTATTGTTAGGTTTAGTTTTAAGGTTTGGTTTAGGGTTAGGGTTAGAGTTAGGGTTAGGATTTGGGTTAGGGTTAGGGTTGTGGTTAGGGTTAGGATAAGGGTTAAGTTTTGGGTTTGTGTTAGGTTTAGGTTTGGGGTTAGGGATAGGGTTAGGGTTTGGGTTAGGGTCAGGGTTAGTGTTTGGGTTAGCGTTAGGGTTAGGGTTAAGGTTAGTGTTAGGATTACGGTTTGGATTTGGGTACGGGTTCGGGTTATGGTTAGGGTTTGGGTTATTGCTAGGGTTAGGGTTTGGGTTTGGGTGTGGTTTTGGGTTAGGGTTAGGGTTAGGATTGGGGTTTAGTTTAGTGTTAGTTTTAGGGTTAGGGGTTAGGGGTTAGGGCTTAGGGTTAGGGTTAGAGTTAGGGTTTGGGTTTGGATTAGGGTTAGGATTAGGTTTAGGGTTAGGGTTAGGTTTAGGGTTAGGGTTAGGGATAGGGTTAGGGTTAGGGTTAGGGTTTGGGTTAGGATTAGGGTTAGGGCTATTGTTAGGGTTACGTTTAGGGTTAGGTTTTGGCTTAGGCTTAGGGTTAGCGTTCGGTTTAGGGTTAGGGTTTGCGTTAGGGTAAGGGTTAGGTTTAGTGTCAGGGTTTGGTTTAGGGTTAGCTTTAGTGTTAGTGTTAGGGTTAGGGTTTGGATTAGGGTTAGGGTTAGGGTTTGGCTTAGGGTTACGTTTAGAGTTAGGGTTAGTTTTAGGAATAGCATTAGGATTTGGTTTATGGTTAGGTTTAGGTTTAGGGTTTGGTTTATGGTTAAGTTTAGTGTTATTGTTAGGGTTAGGGTTTGGGTTAAGGTTAGGGTTAGGGTTAGGTTTAGGGTTAGTGTTAGGGTTAGGATTTGGCTTAGGGTTAGGCTTAGGGTTAGGGCTAGCGTTAGAGTTAGGTTTTGTGTTATGGTTAGGGGTAGTGTTTGTGTTAGGGATAGGGTTAGGGTTAGGGTTAGGATTTGGGTTTGGGTTAGGTTTAGGGTTAGGGTTTGTGTTTGTGTTTGGGTTAGGGTTAGTGCTATGGTTACGATTTGGGTTAGGGTTAGGGAGAGGCTGAGGTTTAGGCTTAGAGTTGGGTTGGGGTTTGGGTTTGGGTAAGGTTTAGGGTTAGGGTTAGGGTTAGGATTTGGGTTAGTGTTAGGGAGAGGCTGAGGGTTAGGCTTAGAGTTGGGTTAGGGTTTGGGTTTGGGTAAAGGTTAGGGTTAGGGTTAGGGTTAGGATTTGGGTTAGTGTTAGGGAGAGGCTGAGGTTTAGGCTTAGAGTTGGGTTAGGGTTAGGGTTTGGGTAAGGGTTAGGGTTAGTACTAGGGTTAGGATTTGGGTTAGGATTAGGGAGAGGCTGTGGGTTAGGCTTAGAGTTGGGTTAGAGTTTGGGTATGGGTAAGGGTTAGGGTTAGGGTTATGTTTAGGATTTGGGTTAAGGTTAGGGTTAGGTTTAGGGTTAGGGTTAGGGTTAGGGTTAGGGTTAGGGTTAGTTTTTGTTTTATGTTTAAGGTTAGTGTTATTGTTAGGGTTAGGGTTTGGGTTAGATTTAGGGTTAGGTTTAGGGTTAGCATTAGAGTTAGGGTTTGGTTTAGGGTTAGGGCTAGGGTTTGGGTTAGGGATAGGGTTAGGGTTAGGGTTAGGGTTAGGGTTTGAGTTTGGGTTAGGGTTTGGGTTAGGGTTAGGATTTGGGTTAGGGTTAGGGTTAGGCTGAGTGTTAGGCTTAGAGTTGGGTTAGGGTTTTGGTTTGGGTTAGGGTTAGGGTTAGGGTTAGGGTTTGGGTTAGGGTTAGGGTTAGGTTTAGGTTTTCGGTTAGGTTTAGGGTTAGGGTTTGGGTTAGGGTTAGGGTTCGGGTTAGGTTTAGGGTTATTGTTTGGATTTGGTTAGGGTTAGGGTTAGGGTTAGGGTTTGGATTAGGGTTAGGGTTAGGGTTTGGGTTAGGGTTAAGTTTAGGGTTAGGATTTGGGTTAGGTTTAGGCTTATGGTTAGGGTTAGGGTAAGGGTTAGAGTTTTGGGTTTGGGTTAGGGTTAGGGTTAGAGTTAGTGTTAGGGTTAGGTTTTGGGTTTGGGTTAGGGTTAGGGTTAGGGTTAGGGTTAGGGTTAGATTTAGTCTTAGGATTAGGGTTTGGATTTCGGTTCGGGTTACGGTTAGGTTTAGGGTTTGGGTTAGGTTTGGGTTAGGGTTTGGGTTAGGGTTAGGGTTAGGGTTAGGGTTTGGGTTAGGGTTAGGGTTAGGTTTAGGGTTTGGGTTAGGTTTAGGGTTAGGGTTTGGGTTAGGGTTAGGGTTCGGGTTAGGGTTAGGGTTAGGTTAAGGGTTTGGGTTAGGTTTAGGGTTAGGGTTTGGGTTAGGGTTAGGGTTCGGGTTTGGGTTAGGGTTATTGTTTGGATTTGGTTAGGGTTAGGGTTAGGGTTAGGGTTTGGATTAGGGTTAGGGTTAGGGTTTGGGTTAGGGTTAGGTTTAGGGTTAGGATTTGGGTTAGGTTTAGGCTTATGGTTAGGGTTAGGGTAAGGGTTAGCGTTTTGGGTTTGGGTTAGGGTTAGGGTTAGAGTTAGTGTTAGGGTTAGGTTTTGGGTTTGGGTTAGGGTTAGGGTTAGGGTTAGGGTTAAGGTTAGGGTTAGATTTAGTGTTAGGATTAGGGTTTGGATTTGGGTTCGGGTTAGGGTTAGGGTTAGGGTTTGGGTTAGGTTTAGGGTTAGGGTTAGGGTCAGGGTTAGGGTTTGGGTTTGCGTTAGGGTTAGGGTTAGGGTTAGGTTTAGTGTTAGAGTTTGGTTTAGGGATAGGTTTAGGGTTAGTGTTCGGGTTAGGGTTAGGGTTTGCGTTAGGGTTAGGGTTAGGGTTAGGTTTAGTGTTAGAGGTTGGTTTAGGGTTAGGTTTAGGGTTAGTCTTAGGGTTAGGGTTTGGATTAGGGTTAGGGTTAGGGTTTGGGTTTAGGTTAGTGTTAGGGTTAGGATTTGGGTTAGGGTTAGGCTTAGGGTTAGGGCTAGCGTTAGGGTTAGGTTTTGTGTTATGGTTAGGGGTAGTGATTGTGTTAGGGATAGGGTTAGGGTTAGGGTTAGGGTTTCGGTTTGGGTTAGGTTTAGGGTTAGGGTTTGTGTTTCTGTTTGGGTTAGGGTTAGTGCTAGGGTTAGGATTTGGGTTAGGGTTAGGGAGAGGCTGAGGTTTAGGCTTAGAGTTGGGTTAGGGTTTGGTTTTGGGTAAGGGTTAGGGTTAGGGTTAGGGTTAGGATTTGGGTTAGTGTTAGGGAGAGGCTGAGGGTTAGGCTTAGAGTTGGGTTAGGGTTTGGGTTTGGGTAAAGGTTAGGGTTAGGGTTAGGGTTAGTTTTTGGTTTAGTGTTAGGGAGAGGCTGAGGTTTAGGCTTAGAGTTGGGTTAGGGTTTGGGTTTGGGTAAGGGTTAGGGTTAGTGCTAGGGTTAGGATTTGGGTTAGGGTTAGGGAGAGGCTGAGGGTTAGGCTTAGAGTTGGGTTAGGGTTTGGGTTTGGGTAAGGGTTAGGGTTAGGGTTATGTTTAGGATTTGGGTTAGGGTTAGGTTTAGGTTTAGGGTTAGGGTTAGGGTTAGGGTTAGGGTTAGTGTTAGGGTTAGGTTTTCTTTTATGTTTAAGGTTAGTGTTATTGTTAGGGTTAGGGTTTGGGTTAGATTTAGGGTTAGGTTTAGGGTTAGCATTAGAGTTAGGGTTTGGTTTAGGGTTAGGGCTAGGGTTTGGGGTAGGGATAGGGTTAGGGTTAGTGTTAGGGTTAGGGTTTGAGTTTGGGTTAGGGTTTGGGTTAGGGTTAGGAATTGGGTTAGGGTTAGGGTTAGGCTGAGTGTTAGGCTTAGAGTTGGGTTAGGGTTTTGGTTTGGGTTAGGGTTAGGGTTAGGGTTAGGGTTTGGGTTAGCGTTAGGGTTAGGTTTAGGTTTTGGGTTAGGTTTAGGGTTAGGGTTTGGGTTAGGGTTAGGGTTCGGGTTAGGTTTAGGGTTATTGTTTGGATTTGGTTAGGGTTAGGGTTATGGTTAGGGTTTGGATTAGGGTTAGGTTTAGGGTTTGGGTTAGGGTTAGGGTTAGGGTTAGGATATGGGTTAGGTTTAGGCTTATGGTTAGGGTTAGGGTAAGGGTTAGAGTTTTGGGTTTGGGTTAGGGTTAGGGTTAGAGTTAGTGTTAGGGTTAGGTTTTGGGTTTGGGTTAGGGTTAGGGTTAGGGTTAGGGTTAGGGTTAGATTTAGTGTTAGGATTAGGGTTTGGATTTGGGTTCCGGTTAGGGTTAGGGTTAGGGTTTGGGTTAGGTTTAGGGTTAGGGTTAGGGTCAGGGTTAGGGTTTTGGTTTGCGTTAGGGTTAGGGTTACGGTTAGGTTTAGTGTTAGAGTTTGGTTTAGGGTTAGGTTTAGGGTTAGTGTTCGGGTTAGGGTCAGGGTTTGCGTTAGGGTTAGGTTTAGGGTTAGGTTTAGTGTTAGAGTTTGGTTTAGGGTTAGGTTTAGGGTTAGTGTTAGGGTTAGGGTTTGGATTAGGGTTATGGTTAGGGTTTGAGTTAGGTTTAGAGTTAGGGTTGGGGTTAGGGATAGTGTTTGGGTTTGGGTTAGGTTTAGGGTTAGGGTTTGTGTTTAGGTTTGGGTTAGGGTTATGGTTAGGGTTAGGATTTGGGTTAGGGTTAGGGTTAGGCTGAGGGTTAGGCTTAGAGTTGGGTTAGGGTTTGGGTTTGGGTAAGGGTTAGGGTTAGGGTTAGCGTTAGGGTTTGGGTTAGTGTTAGGGAGTGGCTGAGGGATAGGCTTAGAGTTGGGTTATGGTTTGGGTTTGGGTAAGGGTTAGTGTTAGGGTTAGCGTTAGGATTTGGGTTAGGGTTTGGGAGAGGCTGAGGGTTAGGCTTAGAGTTGGGTTTGGGTTTGGATTTGGGTAAGGGTTAGGGTTAGGGTTAGGGTTAGGATTTGGGTTAGGGTTAGGGTTAGGTTTAGGGTTAGGGTTAGGGTTAGGGTTAGGGTTTGGGTTATGGTTAGGGTTAGGGTTAGGTTTAAGGTTTCGGTTACGGTTAGGGTTAGGGTTACTGTTATGTGTTAGTGTTAGGGTTAATCTTAGGGTTAGGGTTTGAGTTAGGGTTAGGGTTAGTGTTAGGGTTAGGGTTTGAGGTAGGGCTACATTTAGGGTGAGGGATATGGTTAGGGATACGGTTGAGGGTTAGGGTTAGGGTTAGGGTTAGGATTTGGGTTAGGGTTAGGTTTAGGTTTAGGGTTAGGGTTTGGGTTAGGGTTAGGGTTTGGTTTAGGCTTAGGGTTAGGGTTAGGGTTAGCCTTAGGGTTTGGTTTAGGCTTAGGGTTAGTGTTATTGTTAGGGTTACGGTTAGGGTTTGGGTTAGGGTTAGATTTAGGGTTAGGGTTAGGGTTAGGGTTAGGGTTTGGGTTAGGGTTAGGGTTAGGGTTAGGGTTTGGGTTAGGGTTAGGGTAGGGTTTGCGTTAGATTTAGGGTTAGGGTTAGGGTTAGGGTTTGGGTTATGGTTAGGGTTTGGATTAGTGTTAGGTTTAGGCTGAAAGTTAGATTTAGAGTTGTGTTAAGGTTTGGGTTTGGGTTAGGGTTAGGGTTACTGTTAGGGTTAGGGTTAGGGTTAGGATTAGTGTTAGGTTTTGGGTTTGGGTTTAGGTTAGGGTTTGGCTTAGGGTTAGGGTTAATGTTAGGGTTAGGTTTAGAGTTTGGGTTAGGATTAGGTATAGAACTATTGATAGGTTTAGGGTTACGGTTAGGGATAGAGTTAGGTTTTGGCTTAGGCTTAGGGTTAGAGTTTGGGTTAGGGTTAAGGTTTGCGTTAGGTTTAGGGTTAGGGTTAGGTTTAGTGTTAGGGTTTGGTTTAGGGTTAGTTTTAGGGTTAGTGTTAGGGTTAGGGTTTGGTTTAGGGTTACCTTTAGAGTTAGGGTTAGGGTTAGGGTTAGGGTTAGGGTTTTGGTTAGGGTTAGGGTTAGGGTTAGGGTTAGCGTTAGAGTTATGGTTTGCGTTACGGTTAGGGTAGGTTTTGGGTTAGATTTAGGGTTAGGGTTAGGGTTAGGGTTTGGGTTATGGTTAAGGTTTGGGTTAGCGTTAGGGTTAGGCTGAAAGTTAGGCTTAGAGTTGTGTTAAGGTTTGGGTTTGGGTTAGGGTTAGGGTTACGGTTATGGTTAGGGTTAGGGTTAGGATGAGTGTTAGGTTTTGGGTTTGGGTTTAGGTTAGGGTTTGGGTTAGGGTTAGGGTTAATGTTAGGGTTAGGTTTAGGATTAGGGTTAGGGTTAGGGTTTGGGTTAGGATTAGGTATAGAACTATTGTTAGGGTTAGGGTTAGGGTTAGGGATAGAGGTAGGTTTTGGCTTAGGCTTAGGGTTAGAGTTCGGGTTAGGTTTAGGGTTTGCGTTAGGTTTAGGGTTAGGGTTAGGTTTAGTGTTAGGGTTTGGTTTAGGGTTAGTGTTAGGGTTAGGGTTTGGATTAGGGTTAGGGTTAGGGTTTGCGTTAGGTTTAGGGTTAGGGTTAGGTTTAGTGTTAGGGTTTGGTTTAGGGTTAGATTTAGGGTTAGTGTTAGGGTTAGGGTTTGGATTAGGGTTAGGGTTAGGGTTTGGCTTAGGCTTACCTTTAGAGTTAGGGTTAGGGTTAGGGGTAGCGTTAGGATTTTGTTTAGGGTTAGGTTTAGGGTTAGGGTTTGGTTTATGGTTAATGTTAGTGTTATTGTTAGGGTTAGGGTTTGGGTTAGGGTTAGGGTTAGGTTTAGGGTTAGGTTAAGTGTTAGGGTTAGGAATTGTGTTAGGGTTAGTGTTAGAGTTACAGTTTGTGTTAGGGTTAGGGGTAGGGTTTGGTTTAGGAATAGGGTTAGGGTTGGCGTTTGGGTTTGGGTTACGTTTAGGCTTAGGGTTTGGGTTTGGGTTTGGGTTAGGGTTAGGGTTAGGGTTAGGATTTGGGTTAGGGTTAGGGTTAGGCTGAGGGTTAGGCTTAGATTTGGGTTAGGATTTGGGTTTGGGTTAGGGTTAGGTTTAGGGTTAGGGTTAGGATTTGGGTTAGGGTTAGGTTTAGGTTTAGGATTAGGGTTAGGGTTAGGGTTAGGGTTATGGGTTAGTGTTAGGGTTAGGCTTACGTTTAGTGTTAGGGTTTGGATTAGGGTTAGGGTTAGGGTTAGGATTAGGGTTTGTTTAGGGTTAGGGTTTTGTTTAGGGTTACGGTTAGGTTTAGGGTAAGGGTTAGGATTCGGGTTAGTGGTAGGGTGTGGGTTAGATTTTGTGGTAGGTTTAGATTTATTGTTAGGTTTAGTTTTAAGGTTTGGTTTAGGGTTATGTTTAGAGTTAGGGTTAGGATTTGGGTTAGGGTTACAGTTGTGGTTAGGGTTAGGATAAGGGTTAAGGTTTGGGTTTGTGTTAGGTTTAGGTTTGGGGTTAGGGATAGGGGTAGGGTTTGGGTTAGGGTCAGGGTTAGGGTTTGGGTTAGGGTTAGGGTTAGGGTTAAGGTTAGTGTTAGGATTAGGGTTTGGATTTGGGTACGGGTTCGGGTTATGGTTAGGGTTTGGGTTATTGCTAGGGTTAGGGTCAGGGTTATGATTAGGGTTTGGATTTGGGTACGGGTTCGGGTTATGGTTAGGGTTTGGGTTATTGCTAGGGTTAGGGTTTGGATTTGGGTGTGGGTTTGGGTTAGGGTTAGGGTTAGGATTGGGGTTTAGGTTAGTGTTAGGTTTAGGGTTAGGGGTTAGGGGTTAGGGGTTAGGGTTAGGGTTAGAGTTAGGGTTTGGGTTTTGATTAGGGTTAGGGTTAGGTTTAGGGTTAGGGTTAGGTTTAGGGTTAGGGTTAGGGATAGGGTTAGTGTTAGGGTTAGGGGTTGGGTTAGGATTAGGGTTAGGGCTATTGTTAGGGTTACGTTTAGGTTTAGGGATAGGGTTAGGTTTTGGCTTAGGCTTAGTGTTAGCTTTCGGTTTAGGGTTAGGGTTTGCGTTAGGGTTAGGGTTAGGTTTAGTGTTAGGGTTTGGTTTAGGTTTAGCTTTAGTGTTAGTGTTAGGGTTAGGGTTTGGATTAGGGTTAGGGTTAGGGTTTGGCTTAGGGTTACGTTTAGAGTTAGGGTTAGTTTTAGGAATAGCATTAGGATTTGCTTTAGGGTTAGGTTTAGGGTTAGGGTTTGGTTTATGGTTAAGTTTAGTGTTATTGTTAGGGTTAGGGTTTGGGTTAAGGTTAGGGTTAGGGTTAGGGTTAGTGTTAGGGTTAGGATTTGGGTTAGGGTTAGGCTTAGGGTTAGGGTTAGCGTTAGAGTTAGGTTTTGTGTTATGGTTAGGGGTAGTGTTTGTTTTAGGGATAGGGTTAGGGTTAGGGTTTGGGTTTGGGTTTGGGTTGGGTTAAGGGTTAGGGTTTGTATTTGTGTTTGGGTTAGGGTAAGTGCTAGGGTTAGGATTTGGGTTAGGGTAAGGGAGAGGCTGAGGTTTAGGCTTAGAGTTGGGTTAGGGTTTGGGTTTGGATAAGGGTTAGGGTTAGAGTTAGGGTTAGGATTTGGGCTAGTGCTAGGGAGAGGCTGAGGGTTAGGCCTAGAGTTGGGTTAGGGTTAGGGTTTGGGTAAGGGTTAGGGTTAGGGTTAGGATTTGGGTTAGTGCTAGGGAGCGGCTGAGGTTCAGGCTTAGAGTTGGGTTAGGGTTTGGGTTTCGGTAAGGGTAAGGTTTAGTGGTAGGGTTAGGATTTGGGTTAGGGTTAGGGAGAGGCTGAGGGTTAGGCTTAGAGTTGGGTTAGGGTTTGGATTTGGGTAAGGGTTAGGGTGAGGGTTAGGGTTAGGATTTGGGTTAGGGTTAGGGTTAGGTTTAGAGTTAGGTTTAGGGTTAGGGTTAGGGTTTGGGTTATGGTTAGGGTTAGGGTTAGTTTTAGGTTTAAGGTTTCGGTTACGGTTAGGGTTAGGGTTAGTGTTATGTGTTAGTGTTAGGGTTAATCTTAGGGTTAGGGTTTGAGTTAGGGTTAGGGTTAGGGTTAGGGTTAGGGTTTTAGTTAAGGTTACGTTTAGTGTGAGGGTTGTTTTGGTTTAGGGTTAGATTTAGTTTTAAGATTAGGGTTTGTTTTAGGGTTGGGTTAGGATTAGGTTTAGGGTTAGCATTAGGGTTTTGGTTTGGGTTAGAATTAGTTTTAGAGTGAGGGTTAGGGTTAGGGTTTGGGTTAGGGTTAGGTTTAGGGATAGGGTTAGGGTTTGGGTTAGGGTTAGGATTTGGGTTTGGATTACGGTTACGTTTAGGGTTAGGGTTAGAGTAAGGGTTAGGGTTAGGGTTAGGGTTATTGTTAGGGTTAGAATGAGGGTTTGGTTTAGTGTTAGGTTAGGGTTAGGGTTAGGGTTAGGGTTTGCATTAGGTTTAGGGTTAGGGTTAGGGTTAGGGTTTGGCTTAGGTTTAGATTTAGGGTTAGGTTTAGGGTTAGGTGTTAGGGTTAGGGTTAGGGTTTGGGTTTGGCTTAGGGTTAGCGTTAGGGTTTGGTTCAGGTTTAGGTTTACGGTTAGGGATTGGGTTAGGGTTAGGGTTTGTTTTATGTTTAAGGTTAGTGTTATTGTTAGGGTTAGGGTTTGGGTTAGATTTAGGGTTAGGTTTAGGGTTAGCATTAGAGTTAGGGTTTGGTTTAGGGTTAGGGCTAGGGTTTGGGTTAGGGATAGTGTTAGGGTTGGGGTTAGGGCTAGGGTTTGAGTTTGGGTTAGGGTTTGGGTTAGGGTTAGGATTTGGGTTAGGGTTAGGGTTAGGCTGAGTGTTAGGCTTAGAGTTGGGTTAGGGTTTTGATTTGGGTTAGGGTTAGGGTTAGGGTTAGTGTTTGGGTTAGGGTTAGGGTTAGGTTTAGGGTTTGGGTTAGGTTTAGGGTTAGGGTTTGGTTTAGAGTTAGGGTTCGGGTTAGGGTTAGGGTTATTGTTTGGGTTTGGTTAGGGTTAGGGTTAGGATTAGGTTTAGGCTTATGGTTAGGGTTAGGGTAAGGGTTAGCCTTTTGGGTTTGGGTTAGGGTTGGGGTTAGAGTTATTGTTAGGGTTAGGTTTTGGGTTTGGTTTAGGGTTAGATTTAGGGTTACGGTTTGCTTAGGGTTAGGGTTAGGGTTAGGATAAGGGTTAGGGTTTGGGTTTGTATTACGGTTAGGGTTAGTGTTATGGTTAGGGTTTGGGTTTTGGTTAGATTCACGTTTGGGTTTAGGGTTATAGATAAGGTTAGGGTTTGGGTTAGTCTTAGGATCAGGGTTAGGGTTATGGTTTGGATTAGGGTTAGGGTTAGGGTTAGGGTTAGATTTAATGTTAGGATTAGTGTTTTTATTTGGGTTCGGCTTAGGGTTAGCGTTAGGGTTTGGGTTAGGCTTAGGGTCAGGGTTAGGATTAGGGTTTGGATTAGGGTTAGGGTTAGGTTTAGGGTTAGATTTAGTGTTAGGATTAGGGTTTGGATTTGGGTTCGGGTTAGGGTTAGGGTTAGGGTTTGGGTTAGGTTTAGGGTTAGTGTTGGGGTTAGGGTTTGGATTAGGGTTAATGTCAGGGTTTGGGTTAGGGTTACGGTTAGAGTTAGGGTTAGGGTTAGCGGTAGGGTTTGGGTTAGGTTTAGGTTTAGGGTTAGGGTTAGGGTTAGGGTTTGGGTTTGGGTTAGGTTTAGGGTTAGGGTTTGTGTTTGGGTTTGGGTTAGGGTTATGGTTAGGGTTAGGATTTGGTTTAGGGTTAGGGTTACGCTGAGGGTTAGGCTTAGAGTTGGTTTAGGGTTTGGGTTTCGGTAAGTATTAGGGTTAGGTTTAGGTTTAGGATTTGGGTTAGGTATAGGGTTAGGTTTAGGGTTAGGGTTAGGGTTACGGTTAGGGTTAGGGTTAGGGTTTGGGTTAGGTTGAGGTTTATGGTTAGGGTTAAGGTTAGGGTTAGTGTTTGGGTTCGCTTTAGGGTTTGGTTTACGGTTTGGGTTAGGGTTTGGTTTATGTAAAACGTTAGTGTTATTTTAGGGTTAGAGTTAGGGCTTGGGTTCGGGTTAGGGTTAGGATTTGGGTTTGCATTAGGTTTAGGTTTATGGTTAGGGTTAGGGTTAGCGTTAGGGTTAGTGTTAAAGTTTGGTTTACGGTTAGGGTTAGGGTTTGGTTTATGGTTAACGTTAGTGTTATTGTTAGGGTTAGGGTTAGGGTTTGGGTTAGGGTTAGGGTTAGGATTTGGGTTTGCGTTTGTTTACGGTTACGTTTAGGGTTAGGGTTAGAGTTAGGGTTAGGGTTAGGTTTTGGCTTAGGGTTACGGTTAGGGTTAGGGTTAGTGTTTGGATAAGGGTTAGAGTTAGGTTTAGGGTTAGGGTTTGGCTTAGGGTTATGGTTAGGGTTAGGATTAGGGTTAAGGTGAGGGTTAACGTTAGGGTTTGGGTTAGGTTTAGGGTTAGGATTAGGGTTAGGGTTAGGGTTTGGGTTTGAGTGAGGTTTAGGGTTGGGGATAGGGTTAGGGTTAGAATTAGGATTTGGGTTAGGGTTCGGGTAAGGGTTAGGGTTAGGTTTAGGGTTTGAGTTAGGGTTAGGGTTATGGTTAGGGTTAGGGGTTAGTGTTAGGGTTAGGGTTAGGGTTTGTCTTAGGGATTAGGGTTAGGGTTAGGATTAGGGTTGGTTTATGGTTAGGGTTTTGTTTAGGGTTACGGTTAGGTTTAGGGTAAGGGTTAGGATTCGGGTTAGTGTTAGGGTGAGGGTTAGATTTTGTGGTAGGTTTAGATTTATTGTTAGGTTTAGTTTTAAGGTTTGGTTTAGGGTTAGGGTTAGAGTTAGGGTTAGGATTTGGGTTAGGGTTAGGGTTGTGGTTAGGGTTAGGATAAGGGTTAAGTTTTGGGTTTGTGTTAGGTTTAGGTTTGGGGTTAGGGATAGGGTTAGGGTTTGGGTTAGGGTCAGGGTTAGTGTTTGGGTTAGGGTTAGGGTTAGGGTTAAGGTTAGTGTTAGGATTACGGTTTGGATTTGGGTACGGGTTCGGGTTATAGTTAGGGTTTGGGTTATTGCTAGGTTTAGGGTCAGGGTTAGGATTAGGGTTTGGTTTTGGGTACGGGTTCGGGTTATGGTTAGGGTTTGGGTTATTGCTAGGGTTAGGGTTTCGGTTTAGGTGTGGGTTTGGGTTAGGGTTAGGGTTAGGATTGGGGTTTAGGTTAGTGTTAGGTTTAGGGTTAGGGGTTAGGGGTTAGGGGTTAGGGTTAGGGTTAGAGTTAGGGTTTCGGTTTGGGTAAGGGTTAGGGTTAGGTTTAGGGTTAGGGTTAGGTTTAGGGTTAGGGTTAGGGATAGGGTTAGTGTTAGGGTTAGGGTTTGGGTTAGGATTAGGGTTAGGGCTATTGTTAGGGTTACGTTTAGGGTTAGGTATAGGGTTAGGTTTTGGCTTAGGCTTAGGGTTAGCGTTCGGTTTAGGGTTAGGGTTTGCGTTAGGGTTAGGGTTTGGTTTAGTGTTAGGGTTTGGTTTAGGGTTAGCTTTAGTTTTAGTGTTAGGGTTAGGGTTTGGATTTGGGTTAGGGTTAGGGTTTGGCTTAGGGTTACGTTTAGAGTTAGGGTTAGTTTTAGGAATAGCATTAGGATTTGTTTTAGGGT
>CM069542.1:2165000-2172500 GCA_035773235.1 Eospalax fontanierii | reverse complement strand
AGTTATTGTTAGGGTTAGGCTTTGGGTTTGGGTTAGGGTTAGATTTAGGGTTACGGTTTGGTTAGGGTTAGGGTTAGGATAAGGGTTAGAGTTTGGGTTTGTATTACGGTTAGGGTTAGTGTTATGGTTAGGGTTTGGGTTTTGGTTAGATTCATGTTTAGGTTTAGGGTTAGAGATAGGGTTAGGGTTTGGATTAGTCTTAGGATCAGGGTTAGGTTTAGGGTGTGGATTAGGGTTAGGGTTAGGGTTAGGGTTAGATTTAGTGTTAGGATTAGTGTTTTTATTTGGGTTCGGCTTAGGGTTAGCGTTAGGGTTTGGGTTAGGCTTAGGGTCAGTGTTAGGATTAGGGTTTGGATTAGGGTTAGGGTTAGGGTTAGGGTTAGATTTAGTGTTAGGATTAGGGTTTGGATTTGGGTTCGGGTTAGGGTTAGGGTTAGGGTTTGGGTTAGGTTTTGGGTTAGTGTTTGAGTTAGGGTTATAGTTAGGGTTAGGATAAAGATTAGGGTTTGGGTTTGTATTAAGGTTAGGGTTAGTGTTAGGGTTAGGGTTTGGGTTAGGATTTGGGTTAGTGTTAGGGTTAGGGTTAGATTTTGTTGTAGGGTTAGATTTATTGTTAGGTTTAGGGTTAAGGTTTTTGTTAGGGTTAGGGTTATGGTTAGGGTTAGAATAAAGGTTAGGGTTTGGGTTTGGGTTAGGGTTAGGGTTAGTGTTAGGCTTAGGGTTTGGGTTTTGGTTAGGGTTAGGTTAAGTTCAGGGTTAGGGATAGGGTTAGTGTTTGGTTTAGGCTTATCGTCAGGCTTAGGGTTAGGTTTAGGATTAGGGTTAGGATTAGGGTTAGGGTTAGTGTTATGATTAGGGTTTGGATTTGGGTTCGGGTTAGTGTTAGGTTTAGGGATTTGTTAGATTTAGGATTAGAGTAAGGGTTAGGGTTTGCGTTAGGGGTAGGTTTAGGGTTTGGGTTTGGGTTAGGGGTAGGGTTAGGCTTAGGTTTTAGGTTAGTGTTAGGTTTAGGGTTAGGGGTTAAGGTGTAGGGTTAGGGGTTGTGTTAGGGTTTGGGTTTGGGTTAGGGTTAGGGTTAATGTTAGGGTTAGGTTTAGGGTTAGGCTTAGGGTTAGGGTTTGGGTTAGGATTAGGTATAGAACTATTGTTAGGGTTAGGGTTAGGGTTAGGAATAGAGTTAGGTTTTGGCTTAGGCTTAGGGTTAGAGTTCGGTTTATGGTTAGGGTTTGAGTTAGGTTTAGGTTTAGGGTTAGATTTAGTGTTAAGGTTTGGTTTAGGCTTAAGTTTAGCGTTAGTGTTAGGGTAAGGGTTTGGATTAGGGTTAGGGTTTGGGTTAGTGTTATTGTTAGGGTTAGTGTTAGGTTTAGGGTTTGGATTTGGGTTAGGGTTAGGGTTAGGGTTAGGGTTAGGTTTATGGTTTGGGTTTGGGTTAGATTGAGGGTTAGCGTTTGGGTTTGGTTTAGGGTTAGGGTTAGGGTAAGGGTTTGGCGGGTTAGGGTTAGGGTTAGAGTTAGGGTTTGGGTTAGGGTTTGGGTTATGGTTAGGGTTAGGATAAGGGTTAGGGTTTGGGTTTGTATTAAGGTTAGGGTTAGTGTTAGGTTTAGGGTTTGGGTTTTGGTTAGTGTTAGGTTTATGTTTAGGGTTAGAGATAGGGTTAGGGTTTGGGTTAGGATTAGGATCAGGGTTAGGGTTAGGGTTTGGATTAGGGTTAGGGTTAAGGTTAGGGTTAGATTTAGTGTTAGGATTTGGGTTTGGATTTGGGTTCGGGTTATGGTTAGGGTTAGAGTTTGGGTTAGGGTTAGGGTTAGGGTTAGGGTCAGGGTTAGGGTTTGGGTTAGGGTTAGGGTTAGGGTTTGGGTTAGGGTTTGGGTTTGGTTTAGGGTTGGGGTTAGGGTTAGGTTTCGGGTTAGGGTTTAGGTTAGTGTTAGGTTTAGGGTTAGGGGTTAGGAGTTAGGAGTTAGGGTTAGGGTTAGGGTTACGGTTTGGGGTTGGGTTAGGGTTAGTGTTAGGATTAGTGTTAGGTTTAGGGTTAGGGTTAGGGTTAGGGTTAGGGTTTCGGTTAGAATTAGGTTTAGGGCTATTGTTAACGTTAGGGTTAGGGTTAGGGATAGGGTTAGGTTTTGGCTTAGGTTTAGGTTTAGAGTTCGGTTTATGATTAGGGTTTGAGTTAGGGTTAGGGTTAGGGTTAGGTTTAGTGTTAGGGTTTGGTTTAGGGTTAGGTTTAGTGTTAGTGTGAGGGTTAGGGTTTGGATTAGTGTTAGGGTTAGGGTTTGGGTTAGGGTTACGTTTAGAGTTAGGGTTAGGGTTAGCGGTAGGGTTTGGGTTAGGGTTAGGGTTAAGGTTAGGGTTTGGGTTTGGGTTAGGTTTAGGGGTAGGGTTTGTGTTTGGGTTTGGGTTAGCGTAAGGTTAGGGTTAGCATTTGGATTAGGGTTAGGGTTAGGCTGAGGGTTAGGCTTAGAGTTGGGTTAGGGTTTGGGTTTGGGTTAGGGTTTGGGTTAGGGTTAGGGTTAGGGTTAGGTTTAGGGTTAGGGTTTATGTTAGTATTAGGTTTAGATTTAGGGGTTAGGGCTTAGGAGTTAGGGTTAGGGTTAGGGTAAGAGTTTGGGTTAGGGTTAGGGTTTGGGTTTGGGTTAGATTTAGGGTTAGCGTTTGGGTTTGGTGTAGGGTTAGGGTTAGGGTAAGGGTTTGGAGGGTTAGGTGTAGGGTTAGGGTTAGGGTTTGGGTTAGGGTTAGGGTTATGTTTAGGGTTAGGATAAGGGTTAGGGTTTGGGTTTGTATTAAGGTTAGGATTAGTGTTAGGGTTAGGGTTTGGGTTTTGGTTAGTGTTAGGTTTATGTTTAGGGTTAGAGATAGGGTTAGGGTTTGGGTTAGGCTTAGGATCAGGGTTAGGGTTAGGGTTTGGATTAGGGTTAGGGTTAGGTTTAGGGTTAGATTTAGTGTTAAGATTTGGGTTTGGATTTGAGTTCGGGTTAGCGTTAGGGTTAGGGTTTGGGTTAGGGTTAGGGTAAGAGTTAGGTTCAGGGTTAGGGTTTGGGTTAGGGTTAGGGTTAGGGTTTGGGTTATGGTTTGGGTTTGGTGTAGGGTTAGGTTTAGGGTTAGGTTTAGGGTTAGCGTTTAGGTTATTGTTAGGTTTAGGTTTAGGGGTTAGGGTTTAGGAGTTAGGGTAAAGGTTAGGGTTATGGTTTGGGGTTGGGTTAGGGTTAGTGTTAGGATTAGTGTTTGGTTTAGGGTTAGGGTTAGGGTTAGGGTTTGGGTTAGAATTAGGTTTAGGCTATTGTTAGGGTTAGGGTTAGGGTTAGGGATAGGGTTAGCTTGTGGCTTAGGCTCTGGTTTAGAGTTCGGGTTAGGGTTAGGGTTTGCGTTAGGGTTAGGGTTAGGGTTAGGTTTAGTGTTAGGGTTTGGTTTAGGGTTAGGTTTAGGGTTATTGTGAGGGTTAGGGTTTGGATTAGGTTTAGGGTTAGGGTTTAGGTTAGGGATACGGTTAGAGTTAGGGTTAGGGTTAGCTGTATGCTTTGGGTTAGGGTTAGGGTTAGGGTTAGGGTTTGGGTTTGGGTTAGGTTTAGGGGTAGGTTTTGTGTTTGGTTTGGGTTAGCGTTATGGTTAGGGTTAGGATTTGTGTTAGGGTTAGGGTTAGGCTGAGGGTTAGGCTTAGAGTTGGGTTAGGGTTTGGGTTTGGTAAGGGTTAGGGTTAGGGTTAGGGTTAGGATTTGTGTTAGGGTTAGGTTTATTTTTAGGGTTAGGTTTAGGGTTAGGGTTTGGGTTAGGTTTAGGGTTAGGGTTAGGGTTAGGGTTAGGGTTAGTTTTATGGTTAGGATTTGGGTTAGGTTTAGGGTTATGGTTAGGGTTAGGTTAAGGGTTAGGATTTCGTTTTGGGTTAGGGTTAGTGTTAGGCTTAGCGTGAGGGTTAGGTTTTGGTTTTGGGTTAGCGTTAGGTTTAGGGTTAGGGTTTGCTTAGGCTTAGGGTTATGGTCAGGGTTAGGGTAAGAGTTAGGGTATGGGTTTGGGTTAGTGTTATGGTTAGGGTTAGTGTTAGGGTTAAGGTTTGAATTTGGCTTAGGGTTAGGGTTAGGGTTAGGGTTTGGGTTTGGGTTAGATTTAGGGTTAGCGTTTGGGTTAGGTTTTGGGTTAGGGTTAGGTTTATGTTTAGGGTTAGAGATAGGGTTAGGGTTTGGGTTAGGCTTAGGATCAGGGTTAGTGATAGGGTTTGGATTAGGGTTAGGGTTAGGGTTAGGGTTAGGGTTAGATTTAGTGTTAGGATTAGTGTTTTTATTTGGGTTCGGCTTAGGGTTAGCGTTAGGGTTTGGGTTAGGCTTAGGGTCAGGGTTAGCGTTAGGGTTTGGATTAGGGTTAGGTTTAGGCTGAAAGTTAGACTTAGAGTTGTGTTAAGGTTTGGGTTTGGGTTAGGGTTAGGGTTAAGGTTAGGGTTAGGGTTAGGGTTAGGGTTAGGGTTAGGGTTAGGGTTAGGGTTAGGGTTAGGGCTAGGGTTAGGGTTTGGGTTATGGTTAGGGTTTGGATTATTGTTAGGTTTAGGCTGAAAGTTAGACTTAGAGTTGTGTTAAGGTTTGGGTTTGGGTTAGGGTTAGGGTTAATGTCAGGGTTAGGTTTAGGATTAGGGTTAGGGTTAGGGTTTGGGTTAGGATTAGGTATAGAACTATTGTTAGAGTTAGGGTTAGGGTTAGGGATAGGGTTAGGTTTTGGCTTAGGTTTAGGTTTAGAGTTCGGTTTATGATTAGGGTTTGAGTTAGGGTTAGGGTTAGGGTTAGGTTTAGTGTTAGGGTTTGGTTTAGGGTTAGGTTTAGTGTTAGTGTGAGGGTTAGGGTTTGGATTAGTGTTAGGGTTAGGGTTTGGGTTAGGGTTACGTTTAGAGTTAGGGTTAGGGTTAGCGGTAGGGTTTGGGTTAGGGTTAGGGTTAAGGTTAGGGTTTGGGTTTGGGTTAGGTTTAGGGGTAGGGTTTGTGTTTGGGTTTGGGTTAGCGTAAGGTTAGGGTTAGCATTTGGATTAGGGTTAGGGTTAGGCTGAGGGTTAGGCTTAGAGTTGGGTTAGGGTTTGGGTTTGGGTTAGGGTTTGGGTTAGGGTTAGGGTTAGGGTTAGGTTTAGGGTTAGGGTTTATGTTAGTATTAGGTTTAGATTTAGGGGTTAGGGCTTAGGAGTTAGGGTTAGGGTTAGGGTAAGAGTTTGGGTTAGGGTTAGGGTTTGGGTTTGGGTTAGATTTAGGGTTAGCGTTTGGGTTTGGTGTAGGGTTAGGGTTAGGGTAAGGGTTTGGAGGGTTAGGTGTAGGGTTAGGGTTAGGGTTTGGGTTAGGGTTAGGGTTATGTTTAGGGTTAGGATAAGGGTTAGGGTTTGGGTTTGTATTAAGGTTAGGATTAGTGTTAGGGTTAGGGTTTGGGTTTTGGTTAGTGTTAGGTTTATGTTTAGGGTTAGAGATAGGGTTAGGGTTTGGGTTAGGCTTAGGATCAGGGTTAGGGTTAGGGTTTGGATTAGGGTTAGGGTTAGGTTTAGGGTTAGATTTAGTGTTAAGATTTGGGTTTGGATTTGAGTTCGGGTTAGCGTTAGGGTTAGGGTTTGGGTTAGGGTTAGGGTAAGAGTTAGGTTCAGGGTTAGGGTTTGGGTTAGGGTTAGGGTTAGGGTTTGGGTTATGGTTTGGGTTTGGTGTAGGGTTAGGTTTAGGGTTAGGTTTAGGGTTAGCGTTTAGGTTATTGTTAGGTTTAGGTTTAGGGGTTAGGGTTTAGGAGTTAGGGTAAAGGTTAGGGTTATGGTTTGGGGTTGGGTTAGGGTTAGTGTTAGGATTAGTGTTTGGTTTAGGGTTAGGGTTAGGGTTAGGGTTTGGGTTAGAATTAGGTTTAGGCTATTGTTAGGGTTAGGGTTAGGGTTAGGGATAGGGTTAGCTTGTGGCTTAGGCTCTGGTTTAGAGTTCGGGTTAGGGTTAGGGTTTGCGTTAGGGTTAGGGTTAGGGTTAGGTTTAGTGTTAGGGTTTGGTTTAGGGTTAGGTTTAGGGTTATTGTGAGGGTTAGGGTTTGGATTAGGTTTAGGGTTAGGGTTTAGGTTAGGGATACGGTTAGAGTTAGGGTTAGGGTTAGCTGTATGCTTTGGGTTAGGGTTAGGGGTAGGGTTAGGGTTTGGGTTTGGGTTAGGTTTAGGGGGAGGGTTTGTGTTTGGGTTTGGGGTAGCGTTATGGTTAGGGTTAGGATTTGTGTTAGGGTTAGGGTTAGGCTGAGGGTTAGGCTTAGAGTTGGGTTAGGGTTTGGGTTTGGTAAGGGTTAGGGTTAGGGTTAGGGTTAGGATTTGTGTTAGGGTTAGGTTTATTTTTAGGGTTAGGTTTAGGGTTAGGGTTTGGGTTAGGTTTAGGGTTAGGGTTAGGGTTAGTTTTATGGTTAGGATTTGGGTTAGGTTTAGGGTTATGGTTAGGGTTAGGTTAAGGGTTAGGATTTCGTTTTGGGTTAGGGTTAGTGTTAGGCTTAGCGTGAGGGTTAGGTTTTGGTTTTGGGTTAGCGTTAGGTTTAGGGTTAGGGTTTGCTTAGGGTTAGGGTTATGGTTAGGGTTAGGGTAAGAGTTAGGGTATGGGTTTGGGTTAGTGTTATGGTTAGGGTTAGTGTTAGGGTTAAGGTTTGAATTTGGCTTAGGGTTAGGGTTAGGGTTAGGGTTTGGGTTTGGGTTAGATTTAGGGTTAGCGTTTGGGTTAGGTTTTGGGTTAGGGTTAGGTTTATGTTTAGGGTTAGAGATAGGGTTAGGGTTTGGGTTAGGCTTAGGATCAGGGTTAGTGATAGGGTTTGGATTAGGGTTAGGGTTAGGGTTAGGGTTAGGGTTAGATTTAGTGTTAGGATTAGTGTTTTTATTTGGGTTCGGCTTAGGGTTAGCGTTAGGGTTTGGGTTAGGCTTAGGGTCAGGGTTAGCGTTAGGGTTTGGATTAGGGTTAGGTTTAGGCTGAAAGTAAGCTTTAGAGTTGTGTTAAGGTTTGGGTTTGGGTTGGGGTTAGGGTTAAGGTTAGGGTTAGGGTTAGGGTTAGGGTTAGGGTTAGGGTTAGGGTTAGGGTTAGGGTTAGGGCTAGGGTTAGGGTTTGGGTTATGGTTAGGGTTTGGATTATTGTTAGGTTTAGGCTGAAAGTTAGACTTAGAGTTGTGTTAAGGTTTGGGTTTGGGTTAGGGTTAGGGTTAATGTCAGGGTTAGGTTTAGGATTAGGGTTAGGGTTAGGGTTTGGGTTAGGATTAGGTATAGAACTATTGTTAGAGTTAGGGTTAGGGTTATGGATAGAGTTAGGTTTTGGCTTAGGCTTAGGGTTAGAGTTCGGGTTAGGTTTAGGGTTTGCGTTAGGTTTAGGGTTAGGGTTAGGTTTAGTGTTAGGGTTTGGTTTAGGGTTAGTGTTAGGGTTAGGGTTTGGATTAGGGTTAGGGTTAGGGTTTGCGTTAGGTTTAGGGTTAGGGTTAGGTTTAGTGTTAGGGTTTGGTTTAGGGTTAGATTTAGGGTTAGTGTTAGGGTTAGGGTTTGGATTAGGGTTAGGGTTAG
>CM069542.1:2150000-2162500 GCA_035773235.1 Eospalax fontanierii | reverse complement strand
TTAGGGTTTGAGTTAGGGTTAGGGTTAGTGTTAGGGTTAGGGTTTGAGTTAAGGTTACGTTCAGTGTGAGGGTTAGGTTTTGATTTAGAGTTAGGTTTAGTTTTAAGATTAGGGTTTGTATTAGGGTTAGGGTTAGGTTTAGGTTTAGGGTTAGCATTAGGGTTTTGGTTTGGGTTAGAATTAGTTTTAGAGTGAGGGTTAGGGTTAGGGTTTGGGTTAGGGTTAGGTTTAGGGATAGGGTTAGGGTTTGGGTTAGGGTTAGGGTTAGGGTTTGGTTTAGGGTTTGGTTTACGGTTATGTTTAGGGTTAGGGTTAGAGTAAGGGTTAGGTTTAGGTTTAGGGTTATTGTTAGGGTTAGACTGAGGGTTTGGTTTAGGGTTAGGTTAGGGTTAGGGTTAGGGTTAGGGTTAGGGTTAGGGTTAGGGTTAGGGTTTGCATTAGGTTTAGGGTTAGGTTTAGGGTTAGGGTTTGGCTTAGGGTTAGATTTAGGGTTAGCGTTAGGGTTAGGTGTTAGGGTTAGGGTTAGGGTTTGGGTTTGGCTTAGGGTTAGCGTTAGGGTTTGGTTCAGGTTTAGGTTTACGGTTAGGCTTTGGGTTAGGGTTAGGGTTAGGGTTTGTTTTACGTTTAAGGTTAGTGTTATTGTTAGGGTTTGGGTTTGGGTTAGATTTAGGGTTAGGTTTAGGGTTAGAATTAGAGTTAGGGTTTGGTTTAGGGTTAGGGCTAGGTTTAGGGTTAGGGATAGGGTTAGGGTTATTGTTAGGGTTAGGGTTTGAGTTTGGGTTAGGGTTTGGGTTAGGGTTAGGATTTGGGTTAGGGTTAGGGTTAGGCTGAGTGTTAGGCTTAGTGTTGGGTTAGGGTTTTGGTTTGGGTTAGGGTTAGGTTTAGGGTTAGGGTTTGGGTTAGGGTTAGGGTTCGGGTTAGGGTTAGGGTTATTGTTTGGGTTTGGTAAGGGTTAGGGTTAGGGTTAGGGTTTGGATTAGGGTTAGGGTTAGGGTTTGGGTTAGGGTTAGGTTTTTGGTTAGGATTTGGGTTAGGTTTAGGCTTATGGTTAGGGTTAGGGTAAGGGTTAGCGTTTTGGGTTTGGGTTAGGGTTAGGGTTAGAGTTAATGTTAGGGTTAGGTTTTGGGTTTGGGTTAGGTTTGGGGTTAGGGTTAGGGTTAGGGTTAGGGTTAGGGTTAGATTTAGTGTTAGGATTAGGGTTTGGATTTGGGTTCGGGTTAGGGTTAGGGTTAGGGTTTGCGTTAGGTTTATGGTTAGGGTTAGGGTCAGGGTTAGGGTTTGGGTTTGCGTTAGGGTTAGGGTTAGGGTTAGGTTTAGTGTTAGAGTTTGGTTTAGGGTTTGGTTTAGGGTTAGTGTTCGGGTTAGGGTTAGGGTTTGCGTTAGGGTTAGGGTTAGGGTTAGGTTTAGTGTTAGAGTTGGGTTTAGGGTTAGGTTTAGGGTTAGTGTTAGGGTTAGGGTTTGGATTAGGGTTAGGGTTAGGGTTTGGGTTAGAGTTACGGTTAGAGTTAGGGTTAGGGTTAGCGGTAGGGTTTGGGTTAGGTTTAGAGTTAGGGTTGGGGTTAGGGTTAGGGTTTGGGTTTGGGTTAGGTTTAGGGTTAGGGTTTGTGTTTGGGTTTGGGTTAGGGTTTGGGTTTGGGTAAGGGTTAGGGTTAGGGTTAGGGTTAGGGTTAGGATTTGGGTTAGTGTTAGGGAGAGGCTGAGGGTTAGGCTTAGAGTTGTGTTAGGGTTTGGGTTTGGGTAAGGGTTAGGGTTAGGGTTAGGGTTAGGATTTGGGTTAGTGTTAGGGAGAGGCTGAGGTTTAGGCTTAGAGTTGGGTTAGGGTTTGGGTTTGGGTAAGGGTTAGGGTTAGTGCTAGGGTTAGGATTTGGGTTAGGGTTAGGGACAGGCTGAGGGTTAGGCTTAGAGTTGGGTTAGGGTTTGGATTTGGGTAAGGGTTAGGTTAAGGGCTAGGGTTAGGATTTGGGTTACGGTTAGGGTTAGGTTTAGGGTTAGGGTTAGGGTTAGGGTTAGGGTTTGGGTTATGGTTAGGGTTAGGGTTAGGGTTCGGTTTAAGGTTTCGGTTACGGTTACGGTTAGGGTTACTGTTATGTGTTAGTGTTAGGGTTAATCTTAGGGTTAGGGTTTGAGTTAGGGTTAGGGTTAGTGTTAGGTTTAGGGTTTGAGTTAAGGTTACGTTTAGTGTGAGGGTTAGGTTTTGGTTTAGGGTTAGGTTTAGTTTTAAGATTAGGGTTTGTATTAGGGTTAGGGTTAGGATTAGGTTTAGGGTTAGCATTAGGGTTTTGGTTTGGGTTAGAATTAGTTTTAGAGTGAGGGTTAGGGTTACGGTTTGGGTTAGGGTTAGGTTTAGGGATAGCGTTAGGGTTTGGGTTAGGGTTTGGGTTAGGGGTAGGATTTGGGTTTGGTTTACGGTTACGTTTAGGGTTAGGGTTAGAGTAAGGGTTAGGGTTAGGGTTAGGGTTATTGTTAGGGTTAGAGTGAGGGTATGGTTTAGGGTAGGTTAGGGTTAGGGTTAGGGTTTGGGTTAGGGTTAGGGTTAGGTTTAGGGTTTGGGTTATGTTTAGGGTTAGGGTTTGGGTTATGGTTAGGGTTCGGGTTAGGGTTAGGGTTATTGTTTGGGTTTGGTTAGGGTTAGAGTTAGGGTTAGGGTTAGGGTTTGGATTAGGGTTAGGGTTAGGGTTTGGGTTAGGGTTAGGTTTAGGGTTAGGATTTGGGTTAGGTTTAGGCTTATGGTTAGGGTTAGAATAAGGGTTAGTGTTTTGGGTTTGGGTTAGGTTTAGGGTTAGAGTTAGTGTTAGGGTTAGGTTTTGGGTTTGGTTTAGGGTTAGATTTAGGGTTACGGTTTGGTTAGGGTTAGGGTTAGGGTTAGGGTTAGGATAAGGGTTAGGTTTTGGGTTTGTATTACGGTTAGGGTTAGTGTTATGGTTAGGGTTTGGGTTTTGATTACATTCACGTTTAGGTTTAGGGTTAGAGATAGGTTTAGGGTTTGGGTTAGTCTTACGATCAGGGTTAGGGTTATGGTTTGGATTAGGTTTAGGGTTAGGGTTAGGGTTAGTTTTAGTGTTAGGATTAGTGTTTTTATTTGGGTTCGGCTTAGGGTTAGCGTTAGGGTTTGGGTTAGGCTTAGGGTCAGGGTTAGGGTTAGGGTTTGGATTAGGGTTAGGGTTAGGCTGAAAGTTAGACTTAGAGTTGTGTTAAGGTTTGGGTTTGGGTTAGGGTTAGGGTTAAGGTTAGGGTTAGGGTTAGGGTTAGGATTAGTGTTACGTTTTGGGTTTGTGTTTAGGTTAGGGTTTGCCTTAGGGTTAGGGTTAATGTTAGCGTTAGGTTTAGAGTTTGGGTTAGGATTAGGTATAGAACTATTGATAGGTTTAGGCTTAGGGTTAGGGATAGAGTTAGGTTTTGCCTTACGCTTAGGTTTAGAGTTTGGGTTAGGGTTAAGGTTTGCGTTAGGTTTAGGGTTAGTGTTAGGTTTAGTGTTAGTGTTTGGTTTAGGGTTAGTTTTAGGGTTAGTGTTAGGGTTAGGGTTTGGTTTAGGGTTACCTTTAGAGTTAGGGTTAGGGTTAGGGTTAGCATTACAGTTATGGTTTCGGTAAGGGTTAGGGTAGGGTTTGGGTTAGATTTAGGGTTAGGGTTAATGTTAGGGTTTGGGTTATGGTTAAGATCTGGGTTAGCATTAGGGTTAGGCTGAAAGTTAGGCTTAGAGTTGTGTTAAGGTTTGGGTTTTGGTTAGGGTTAGGGTTAGGGTTAGGATTTGGGTTGGGGTTAGGGTTAGGCTGAGGGTTAGGCTTAGAGTTGGGTTAGGATTTGGGTTTGGGTTAGGGTTAGGTTTAGGGTTAGGGTTAGGATTTGGGTTAGGTTTAGGTTTAGTTTTAGGGTTAGGGTTAGGGTTTGGTTTAGGGTTAGGGTTAGGGTTAGGTTTAAGGTTTGGGTTATGGTTAGGGTTAGGGTTATGGGTTAGTGTTAGGGTTAGGCTTAGGTTTAGTGTTAGGGTTTGGCTTAGGGTTAGGATTAGGTTTATGGTTAGGTTTAGGTGTTAGCGTTAGGGTTAGGGTTTGGGTATGGGTTAGGGTTAGGGTTAGCGTTAGGGTTTGGTTCAGGTTTAGGTTTATTGTTAGTGTTTGGATTAGGGTAAGGGTTAGGGTTATTGTGAGGGTTAGGGTTAGGGTTAGGGTTACGGTTTGGGTTTGGGTTAGGGTTAGGGTTAGGGTTTGGGTTAGGTTTAGGTTTATGGTTAGGGTTAGGGTTAGCGTTAGCGTTAGGGTTAGCGTTAGGGTTTGGTTTACGGTTTGGGTTAGGGTTTCGTTTATGTAAAACGTTAGTGTTATTTTAGGGTTAGGGTTAGGGTTTGGGTTAGGGTTAGGGTTAGGATTTGGGTTTGCATTAGGTTTAGGTTTATGGTTAGGGTTAGGGTTAGGGTTAGCGTTAGGGTTGGTTTAGAGTTAGGGTTTTGTGTAGGGTTACGGTTAGGTTTAGGGTAAGGGTTAGGATTCGGGTTAGTGTTAGGGTGAGGGTTAGATTTTGTGGTAGGTTTAAATTTATTGTTAGGTTTAGTTTTAAGGTTTGGTTTAGGGTTAGGGTTAGAGTTAGGGTTAGGATTTGGGTTAGGGTTAAGGTTGTGGTTAGGGTTAGGATAAGGGTTAAGGTTTGGGTTTGTGTTAGGTTTAGGTTTGGGGTTAGGGATAGGGTTAGGGTTTGGGTTAGGGTCAGGTTTAGGGTTTGGGTTAGGGTTAGGGTTAGGGTTAAGGTTAGTGTTAGGATTAGGGTTTGGATTTGGGTACGGGTTCGGGTTATGGTTAGGGTTTGGGTTATTGCAAGGGTTAGGGTTTGGGTTTGGGTGTGGTTTTGGGTTAGGGTTAGGGTTAGGATTGGGGTTTAGTTTAGTGTTAGTTTTAGGGTTAGGGGTTAGGGGTTAGGTCTTAGGGTTAGGGTTAGAGTTAGGGTTTGGGTTTGGATTAGGGTTAGGATTAGGTTTAGGGTTAGGGTTAGGTTTAGGGTTAGGGTTAGGGATAGGGTTAGGGTTAGGGTTAGGGTTTGGGTTAGGATTAGGGTTAGGGCTATTGTTAGGGTTACGTTTAGGGTTAGGTTTTGGCTTAGGCTTAGGGTTAGCGTTCGGTTTAGGGTTAGGGTTTGCGTTAGGGTTAGGGTTAGGTTTAGTGTCAGGGTTTGGTTTAGGGTTAGCTTTAGTGTTAGTGTTAGGGTTAGGGTTTGGATTAGGGTTAGGGTTAGGGTTTGTCTTAGTGTTACGTTTAGAGTTAGGGTTAGTTTTAGGAATAGCATTAGGATTTGGTTTAGGGTTAGGTTTAGGTTTAGGGTTTGGTTTATGGTTAAGTTTAGTGTTATTGTTAGGGTTAGGGTTTGGGTTAAGGTTAGGGTTAGGGTTAGGTTTAGGGTTAGTGTTAGGGTTAGGATTTGGGTTAGGGTTAGTCTTAGGGTTAGAGCTAGCGTTAGAGTTAGGTTTTGTGTTATGGTTAGGGGTAGTGTTTGTGTTAGGGATAGGGTTAGGGTTAGGGTTAGGATTTGGGTATGGGTTAGGTTTAGGGTTAGGGTTTGTGTTTTTGTTTGGGTTAGGGTTAGTGCTAGGGTTACGATTTGGGTTAGGGTTAGGGAGAGGCTGAGGTTTAGGCTTAGAGTTGGGTTGGGGTTTGGGTTTGGGTAAGGTTTAGGGTTAGGGTTAGGGTTAGGATTTGGGTTAGTGTTAGGGAGAGGCTGAGGTTTAGGCTTAGAGTTGGGTTAGGGTTAGGGTTTGGGTAAGGGTTAGGGTTAGTGCTAGGGTTAGAATT
Source organism: Eospalax fontanierii (assembly GCA_035773235.1). Taxonomy (NCBI): domain Eukaryota; kingdom Metazoa; phylum Chordata; class Mammalia; order Rodentia; family Spalacidae; genus Eospalax; species Eospalax fontanierii. Next base: position 2,156,723 of record CM069542.1, on the reverse strand, counting down.
TGGGTTAGGATTAGGGAGAGGCTGATTGTTAGGCTTAGAGTTGGGTTAGGGTTTGGGTTTGGGTAAGGGTTAGGGTTATGGTTATGTTTAGGATTTGGGTTAAGGTTAGGGTTAGGTTTAGGGTTAGGGTTAGGGTTAGGGTTAGGGTTAGGGTTAGGGTTAGGTTTTGTTTTATGTTTAAGGTTAGTGTTATTGTTAGGGTTAGGGTTTGGGTTAGATTTAGGGTTAGGTTTAGGGTTAGCATTAGAGTTAGGGTTTGGTTTAGGGTTAGGGCTAGGGTTTGGATTAGGGATAGGGTTAGGGTTAGGGTTAGGGTTAGGGTTTGAGTTTGGGTTAGGGTTTGGGTTAGGGTTAGGATTTGGCTTAGGGTTAGGGTTAGGCTGAGTGTTAGGCTTAGAGTTGGGTTAGGGTTTTGGTTTGGGTTAGGGTTAGGGTTAGGGTTAGGGTTTGGGTTAGGGTTAGGGTTAGGTTTAGGTTTTCGGTTAAGTTTAGGGTTAGGGTTTGGGTTAGGGTTAGGGTTCGGGTTAGGTTTAGGGTTATTATTTGGATTTGGTTAGGGTTAGGGTTAGGGTAAGGGTTTGGATTAGGGTTAGGGTTAGGGTTTGGGTTAGGGTTAAGTTTAGGGTTAGGATTTGGGTTAGGTTTAGGCTTATGGTTAGGGTTAGGGTAAGGGTTAGATTTTTGGGTTTGGGTTAGGGTTAGGGTTAGAGTTAGTGTTCGGGTTAGTTTTTGGGTTTGGGTTAGGGTTAGGGTTGGGGTTAGGGTTAGGGTTAGATATAGTGTTAGGATTAGGGTTTGGACTTCGGTTCGGGTTACGGTTAGGTTAAGGGTTTGGGTTAGGTTTGGGTTAGGGTTTGGGTTAGGGTTAGGGTTAGGGTTAGGGTTAGGGTTTGGGTTAGGGTTAGGGTTAGGTTTAGGGTTTGGGTTAGGTTTAGGGTTAGGGTTTGGGTTAGGGTTAGGGTTCGGGTTAGGGTTAGGGTTAGGTTAAGGGTTTGGGTTAGGTTTAGTGTTAGGGTTTGGGTTAGGGTTAGGGTTCGGGTTAGGGTTAGGGTTATTGTTTGGATTTGGTTAGGGTTAGCGTTATGGTTAGGAGTTGGATTAGGGTTAGGGTTAGGGTTTGGGTTAGGGTTAGGTTTAGGGTTAGGATTTGGGTTAGGTTTAGGCTTATGGTTAGGGTTAGGGTAAGGGTTAGCATTTTGGGTTTGGGTTAGGGTTAGGGTTAGAGTTAGTGTTAGGGTTAGGTTTTGGGTTTGGGTTAGGGTTAGGGTTAGGGTTAGGGTTAAGGTTAGGGTTAGATTTAGTGTTAGGATTAGGGTTTGGATTTGGGTTCGGGTTAGGGTTAGGGTTAGGGTTTGGGTTAGGTTTAGGGTTAGGGTTAGGGTCAGGGTTAGGGTTTGGGTTTGCGTTAGGGTTAGGGTTAGGGTTAGGTTTAGTGTTAGAGTTTGGTTTAGGGATAAGTTTAGGGTTAGTGTTCGGGTTAGGGTTAGGGTTTGCGTTAGGGTTAGGGTTAGGGTTAGGTTTAGTGTTAGAGGTTGGTTTAGGGTTAGGTTTAGGGTTAGTCTTAGGGTTAGGGATTGGATTAGGGTTAGGGTTAGGGTTTGGGTTAAGGTTAGTGTTAGGGTTAGGATTTGGGTTAGGGTTAGGCTTAGGGTTAGGGCTAGCGTTAGGGTTAGGTTTTGTGTTATGGTTAGGGGTAGTGTTTGTGTTAGGGATAGGGTTAGGGTTAGGGTTAAGGTTTCGGTTTGGGTTAGGTTTAGGGTTAGGGTTTGTGTTTGTGTTTGGGTTAGGGTTAGTGCTAGTGTTAGGATTTGGCTTACGGTTAGGGAGAGGCTGAGGTTTAGGCTTAGAGTTGGGTTAGGGTTTGGTTTTGGGTAAGGGTTAGGGTTAGGGTTAGGGTTAGGATTTGGGTTAGTGTTAGGGAGAGGCTGAGGGTTAGGCTTAGAGTTGGGTTAGGGTTTGGGTTTGGGTAAAGGTTAGGGTTAGGGTTAGGGTTAGGATTTGGTTTAGTGTTAGGGAGAGGCTGAGGTTTAGGCTTAGAGTTGGGTTAGGGTTTGGGTTTGGGTAAGGGTTAGGGTTAGTGCTAGGGTTAGGATTTGGGTTAGGGTTAGGGAGAGGCTGAGGGTTAGGCTTAGAGTTGGGTTAGGGTTTGGGTTTGGGTAAGGGTTAGGGTTAGGGTTATGTTTAGGATTTGGGTTAGGGTTAGGGTTAGGTTTAGGGTTAGGGTTAGGGTTAGGGTTAGGGTTAGGGTTAGGGTTAGGGTTAGGTTTTGTTTTATGTTTAAGGTTAGTGTTATTGTTAGGGTTAGGGTTTGGGTTAGATTTAGGGTTAGGTTTAGGGTTAGCATTAGAGTTAGGGTGTGGTTTAGGGTTAGGGCTAGGGTTTGGGTTAGGGATAGGGTTAGGGTTAGGGTTAGGGTTAGGGTTTGAGTTTGGATTAGGGTTTGGGTTAGGGTTAGGATTTGGGTTAGGGTTAGGGTTAGGCTGAGTGTTAGGCTTAGAGTTGGGTTAGGGTTTTGGTTTGGGTTAGGGTTAGGGTTAGGGTTAGGGTTTGGGTTAGGGTTAGGGTTAGGTTTAGGTTTTGGGTTAGGTTTAGGGTTAGGTTTAGGTTTTGGGTTAGGTTTAGGGTTAGGGTTTGGGTTAGGGTTAGGGTTCGGGTTAGGTTTAGGGTTATTGTTTGGATTTGGTTAGGGTTAGGGTTTGGGTTAGGGTTAGGTTTAGGGTTAGGATATGGGTTAGGTTTAGGCTTATGGTTAGGGTTAGGGTAAGGGTTAGAGTTTTGGGTTTGGGTTAGGGTTAGGGTTAGAGTTAGTGTTAGGGTTAGGTTTTGGGTTTGGGTTAGGGTTAGGGTTAGGGTTAGGGTTATGGTTAGGGTTAGGGTTAGGTTTAGCGTTAGGGTTGGTTTAGGGTTAGGGTTTTGTGTAGGGTTACGGTTAGGTTTAGGTAAGGGTTAGGATTCGGGTTAGTGTTAGGGTGAGGGTTAGATTTTGTGGTAGGTTTAGATTTATTGTTAGATTTATTTTTAAGGTTTGGTTTAGGGTTAGGGTTAGAGTTAGGGTTAGGATTTGGGTTAGGGTTAGGGTTGTGGTTAGGGTTAGGATAAGGGTTAAGTTTTGGGTTTGTGTTAGGTTTAGGTTTGGGTTAGGGATACGGTTAGGGTTTGGGTTAGGGTCAGGGTTAGGGTTTGGGTTAGGGTTAGGGTTAGGGTTAAGTTTAGTGTTAGGATTAGGGTTTGGATTTGGGTACGGGTTCGGGTTATGGTTAGGGTTTGGGTTATTGCTAGGGTTAGGGTCAGGGTTATGATTAGGGTTTGGATTTGGTTACGGGTTCGGGTTCTGATTAGGGTTTGGGTTATTGCTAGGGTTGGGGTTTGGGTTTGGGTGTGGGTTTGGTTTAGGGTTAGGGTTAGGATTGGGGTTTATGTTAGTGTTAGGTTTAGGGTTAGGGGTTAGGGGTTAGGGCTTAGGGTTAGGGTTAGAGTTAGGGTTTGGGTTTGGATTAGGTTTAGGGTTAGGTTTAGGGTTAGGGTTAGGGTTTGGGTTTGGCTTAGGGTTAGCGTTAGGGTTTGGTTCAGGTTTAGGTTTACGGTTAGGGTTTGGGTTAGGGTTAGGGTTAGGGTTTGTTTTACGTTTAAGGTTAGTGTTATTGTTTGGGTTTGGGTTTGGGTTAGATTTAGGGTTAGGTTTAGGGTTAGAATTAGAGTTAGGGTTTGGTTTAGGGTTAGGGCTAGGTTTTGGGTTAGGGATAGGGTTAGGGTTATTGTTAGGGTTAGGGTTTGAGTTTGGGTTAGGGTTTGGGTTAGGGTTAGGATTTGGGATAGGGTTAGGGTTAGGCTGAGTGTTAGGCTTAGTGTTGGGTTAGGGTTTTGGTTTGGGTTAGGGTTAGGTTTAGGGTTAGGGTTTGGGTTAGGGTTAGGGTTCGGGTTAGGGTTAGGGTTATTGTTTGGGTTTGGTAAGGGTTAGGGTTAGGGTTAGGGTTTGGATTAGGGTTAGGGTTAGGGTTTGGGTTAGGGTTAGGTTTTTGGTTAGGATTTGGGTTAGGTTTAGGCTTACGGTTAGGGTTAGGGTAAGGGTTAGCGTTTTGGGTTTGGGTTAGGGTTAGGGTTAGAGTTAATGTTAGGGTTAGGTTTTGGGTTTGGGTTAGGTTTGGGGTTAGGGTTAGGGTTAGGGTTAGGGTTAGGGTTAGATTTAGTGTTAGGATTAGGGTTTGGATTTGGTTTCGGGTTAGGTTTAGGGTTAGGGTTTGCGTTAGGTTTATGGTTAGGGTTAGGGTCAGGGTTAGGGTTTGGGTTTGCGTTAGGGTTAGGGTTAGGGTTAGGTTTAGTGTTAGAGTTTGGTTTAGGGTTAGGTTTAGGGTTAGTGTTCGGGTTAGGGTTAGTGTTTGCGTTAGGGTTAGGGTTAGGGTTAGGTTTAGTGTTAGAGTTGGGTTTAGGGTTAGGTTTAGGGTTAGTGTTAGGGTTAGGGTTTGGATTAGGGTTAGGGTTAGGGTTTGGGTTAGAGTTACGGTTAGAGTTAGGGTTAGGGTTAGCGGTAGGGTTTGGGTTAGGTTTAGAGTTAGGGTTGGGGTTAGGGTTAGCGTTTGGGTTTGGGTTAGGTTTAGGGTTAGGGTTTGTGTTTGGGTTTGGGTTAGGGTTTGGGTTTGGGTAAGGGTTAGGGTTAGGGTTAGGGTTAGGATTTGGGTTAGTGTTAGGGAGAGGCTGAGGGTTAGGCTTAGAGTTGTGTTAGGGTTTGGGTTTGGGTAAGGGTTAGGGTTAGGGTTAGGGTTAGGATTTGGGTTAGTGTTAGGGAGAGGCTGAGGTTTAGGCTTAGAGTTGGGTTAGGGTTTGGGTTTGGGTAAGGGTTAGGGTTAGTGCTAGGGTTAGGATTTGGGTTAGGGTTAGGGACAGGCTGAGGGTTAGGCTTAGAGTTGGGTTAGGGTTTGGATTTGGGTAAGGGTTAGGTTTAGGGTTAGGGTTAGGATTTGGGTTAGGGTTAGGGTTAGGTTTAGGGTTAGGGTTAGGGTTAGGGTTAGGGTTTGGGTTATGGTTAGGGTTAGGGTTAGGGTTCGGTTTAAGGTTTCGGTTACGGTTACGGTTAGGGTTACTGTTATGTGTTAGTGTTAGGGTTAATCTTAGGGTTAGGGTTTGAGTTAGGGTTAGGGTTAGTGTTAGGTTTAGGGTTTGAGTTAAGGTTACGTTTAGTGTGAGGGTTAGGTTTTGGTTTAGGGTTAGGTTTAGTTTTAAGATTAGGGTTTGTATTAGGGTTAGGGTTAGGATTAGGTTTAGGGTTAGCATTAGGGTTTTGGTTTGGGTTAGAATTAGTTTTAGAGTGAGGGTTAGGGTTACGGTGTGGGTTGGGGTTAGGTTTGGGGATGGGGTTGGGGTTTGGGTTAGGGTTAGGGTTAGGGGTAGGATTTGGGTTTGGTTTACGGTTACGTTTAGGGTTAGGGTTAGAGTAAGGGTTAGGGTTAGGGTTAGGGTTATTGTTAGGGTTAGAGTGAGGGTTTGGTTTAGGGTAGGTTAGGGTTAGGGTTAGGGTTAGGGTTAGGGTTTGCATTAGGTTTAGGGTTAGTGTTAGGGTTAGGGTTTGGCTTAGGGTTAGATTTAGGGTTAGGGTTAGGTTTAGGTGTTAGGGTTAGGGTTAGGGTTTGGGTTTGGCTTAGGGTTAGAGTTAGGGTTTGGTTCAGGTTTAGGTTTACGGTTAGGGTTTGGGTTAGGGTTAGGGTTAGGGTTTGTTTTATGTTTAAGGTTAGTGTTATTATTAGGGTTAGGGTTTGGGTTAGATTTAGGGTTAGGTTTAGGGTTAGCATTAGAGTTAGGGTTTGGTTTAGGGTTAGAGCTAGGGTTTGGGTTAGGGATAGGGTTAGGGTAAGGGTTAGGCTTAGGGTTTGAGTTTGTGTTAGGGTTTGGGTTAGGGTTAGGATTTGGGTTAGGGTTAGGGTTAGGCTGAGTGTTAGGCTTAGAGTTGGGTTAGGGTTTTGGTTTGGGTTAGGGTTAGGGTTAGGGTTAGGGTTAGGGTTTGGGTTAGGGTTAGGGTTAGGTTTAGGTTTTGGGTTATGTTTAGGGTTAGGGTTTGGGTTATGGTTAGGGTTCGGGTTAGGGTTAGGGTTATTGTTTGGGTTTGGTTAGGGTTAGAGTTAGGGTTAGGGTTAGGGTTTGGATTAGGGTTAGGGTTAGGGTTTGGGTTAGGGTTAGGTTTAGGGTTAGGGTTTGGGTTAGGTTTAGGCTTATGGTTAGGGTTAGGATAAGGGTTAGTGTTTTGGGTTTGGGTTAGGGTTAGGGTTAGAGTTAGTGTTAGGGTTAGGTTTTGGGTTTGGTTTAGGGTTAGATTTAGGGTTACGGTTTGGTTAGGGTTAGGGTTAGGGTTAGGGTTAGGGTTTGGGTTAGGGTTAGGGTTAGGTTTAGGTTTTGGGTTAGGTTTAGGGTTAGGGTTTGGGTTAGGGTTAGGGTTCGGGTTAGGTTTAGGGTTATTGTTTGGATTTGGTTAGGGTTAGGGTTATGGTTAGGGTTTGGATTAGGGTTAGGTTTAGGATTTGGGTTAGGGTTAGGTTTAGGGTTAGGATATGGGTTAGGTTTAGGCTTATGGGTTACGTTTAGAGTTAGGGTTAGTTTTAGGAATAGCATTAGGATTTGGTTTAGGGTTAGGTTTACGGTTAGGGTTTGGTTTATGGTTAAGTTTAGTGTTATTGTTAGGGTTAGGGATTGGGTTAAGTTTAGGGTTAGGGTTAGGGTTAGGGTTAGGGTTAGGGT
>CM069542.1:2132500-2145000 GCA_035773235.1 Eospalax fontanierii | reverse complement strand
TTAGGGTTAGGGTTATGGTTAGGGTTTGGATTAGGGTTAGGTTTAGGGTTTGGGTTAGGGTTAGGTTTAGGGTTAGGATATGGGTTAGGTTTAGGCTTATGGTTAGGGTTAGGGTAAGGGTTAGAGTTTTGGGTTTGGGTTAGGGTTAGGGTTAGAGTTAGTGTTAGGGTTAGGTTTTGGGTTTGGGTTAGGGTTAGGGTTAGGGTTAGGGTTAGGGTTCTGGTTAGGGTTAGGGTTAGGGTTAGCGTTAGGTTTGGTTTAGGGTTAGGGTTTTGTGTAGGGTTACGGTTAGGTTTAGGGTAAGGGTTAGGATTCGGGTTAGTGTTAGGGTGAGGGTTAGATTTTGTGGTAGGTTTAGATTTATTGTTAGATTTAGTTTTAAGGTTTGGTTTAGGGTTAGGGTTAGAGTTAGGGTTAGGATTTGGGTTAGGGTTAGGGTTGTGGTTAGGGTTAGGATAAGGGTTAAGGTTTGGGTTTGTGTTAGGTTTAGGTTTGGGGTTAGGGATAGGGTTAGGGTTTGGGTTAGGGTCAGGGTTAGGGTTTGGGTTAGGGTTAGGGTTAGGGTTAAGTTTAGTGTTAGGATTAGGGTTTGGATTTGGGTACGGGTTCGGGTTATGGTTAGGGTTTGGGTTATTGCTAGGGTTAGGGTCAGGGTTATGATTAGGGTTTGGATTTGGGTACGGGTTCGGGTTATGATTAGGGTTTGGGTTATTGCTAGGGTTAGGGTTTGGGTTTGGGTGTGGGTTTGGGTTAGGGTTAGGGTTAGGATTGGGGTTTATGTTAGTGTTAGGTTTATGGTTGGGGTTAGGGGTTAGGGCTTAGGGTTAGGGTTAGAGTTAGGGTTTGGGTTTGGATTAGGTTTAGGGTTAGGTTTAGGGTTAGGGTTAGGTTTAGGGTTAGGGTTAGGGATAGGGTTAGGTTTAGGGTTAGGGTTTGGGTTAGGATTAGGGTTAGGGCTATTGTTAGGGTTACGTTTAGGTTTAGGGATAGGGTTAGGTTTTGGCTTAGGCTTAGTGTTAGCGTTCGGTTTAGGGTTAGGGTTTGCGTTAGGGTTAGGGTTAGCTTTAGTGTTAGGGTTTGGTTTAGGGTTAGCTTTAGTGTTAGTGTTAGGGTTAGGGTTTGGATTAGGGTTAGGGTTAGGGTTTGGCTTAGGGTTACGTTTAGAGTTAGGGTTAGTTTTAGGAATAGCATTAGGATTTGGTTTAGGGTTAGGTTTACGGTTAGGGTTTGGTTTATGGTTAAGTTTAGTGTTATTGTTAGGGTTAGGGATTGGGTTAAGTTTAGGGTTAGGGTTAGGGTTAGGGTTAGGGTTAGGATTTGGGTTAGGGTTAGGCTTAGGGTTAGGGTTAGCGTTAGAGTTAGGTTTTGTGTTATGGTTAGGGTTAGTGTTTGTATTAGGGATAGGGTTAGTGTTAGGGTTAGGGTTTGGGTTTGGGTTAGGTTTAGGGTTAGGGTTTGTGTTTGTGTTTGGGTTAGGGTTAGTGCTAGGGTTAGGATTTGGGTTAGGGTTAGGGAGAGGCTGAGGTTTAGGCTTAGAGTTGGGTTAGGGTTTGGGTTTCGGTAAGGGTTAGGGTTAGGGTTAGGGTTAGGATTTGGGTTAGTGTTAGGGAGAGGCTGAGGGTTAGGCTTAGAGTTGGGTTAGGGTTTGGGTTTGGGTAAGGGTTAGGGTTAGGATTAGGGTTAGGATTTGGGTTAGTGTTAGTGAGAGGCTGAGGTTTAGGCTTAGAGTTGGGTTAGGGTTTGGATTTGGGTAGGGGTTAGGGTTAGTGCTAGGGTTAGGATTTGGGTTAGGGTTAGGGAGAGGCTGAGGGTTAGGCTTAGAGTTGGGTTAGGGTTTGGATTTGGGTAAGGGTTAGGGTTAGGGTTAGGGTTAGGATTTGGGTTAGGGTTAGGGTTAGGTTTAGGGTTAGGGTTATGGTTAGGGTTAGGGTTTGGGTTATGGTTATGGTTAGGGTTAGGGTTAGGTTTAAGGTTTCGGTTACGGTTAGGGTTAGGGTTAGTGTTATGTGTTAGTGTTAGGGTTAATCTTAGGGTTAGGGTTTGAGTTAGGGTTAGGGTTAGTGTTAGGGTTAGGGTTTGAGTTAAGGTTACGTTTAGTGTGAGGGTTAGGTTTTGATTTAGGGTTAGGTTTAGTTTTAAGATTAGGGTTTGTATTAGGGTTAGGGTTAGGATTAGGTTTAGGGTTAGCATTAGGGTTTTGGTTTGGGTTAGAATTAGTTTTAGAGTGAGGGTTAGGGTTAGGGTTTGGGTTAGGGTTAGGTTTAGGGATAGGGTTAGGGTTTGGGTTAGGGTTAGGGTTAGGGTTAGGATTAGGGTTTGGTTTACGGTTATGTTTAGGGTTAGGGTTAGAGTAAGGGTTAGGTTTAGGTTTAGGGTTATTGTTAGGGTTAGACTGAGGGTGTGGTTTAGGGTTAGGTTAGGGTTAGGGTTAGAGTTAGGGTTAGGGTTAGGGTTAGGGTTTGCATTAGGTTTAGGGTTAGGTTTAGGGTTAGGGTTTGGCTTAGGGTTAGATTTAGGGTTAGCGTTAGGGTTAGGTGTTAGGGTTAGGGTTAGGGTTTGGGTTTGGCTTAGGGTTAGCGTTAGGGTTTGGTTCAGGTTTAGGTTTACGGTTAGGGTTTGGGTTAGGGTTAGGGTTAGGGTTTGTTTTACGTTTAAGGTTAGTGTTATTGTTAGGGTTTGGGTTTGGGTTAGATTTAGGGTTAGGTTTAGGGTTAGCATTAGAGTTAGGGTTTGGTTTAGGGTTAGGGCTAGGTTTTGGGTTATGGATAGGGTTAGGGTTAGGGTTAGGGTTAGGGTTTGAGTTTGGGTTAGTGTTTGGGTTAGGGTTAGGATTTGGGTTAGATTTAGGGTTTGGGTTAGGGTTAGGGTTCGGGTTAGGGTTAGGGTTATTGTTTGGGTTTGGTTAGGGTTAGGGTTAGGGTTAGGGTTTGGATTAGGGTTAGGGTTAGGGTTTGGGTTAGGGTTAGGTTTTTGGTTAGGATTTGGGTTAGGTTTAGGCTTATGGTTAGGGTTAGGGTAAGGGTTAGCGTTTTGGGTTTGGGTTAGGGTTAGGGTTAGAGTTAATGTTAGGGTTAGGTTTTGGGTTTGGTTTAGGTTAGGGGTTAGGGTTAGGGTTAGGGTTAGGGTTAGGTTTAGATTTAGTGTTAGGATTAGGGTTTGGATTTCGGTTCGGGTTAGGGTTAGGGTTAGGGTTTGCGTTAGGTTTATGGTTAGGGTTAGGGTCAGGGTTAGGGTTTGGGTTTGCGTTAGGGTTAGGGTTAGGGTTAGGTTTAGTGTTAGAGTTTGGTTTAGGGTTAGGTTTAGGGTTAGTGTTCGGGTTAGGGTTAGGGTTTGCGTTAGGGTTAGGGTTAGGGTTAGGTTTAGTGTTAGAGTTTGGTTTAGGGTTAGGTTTAGGGTTAGTGTTAGGGTTAGGGTTTGGATTAGGGTAAGGGTTAGGGTTTGGGTTAGAGTTACGGTTAGAGTTAGGGTTAGGGTTAGCGGTAGGGTTTGGGTTAGGTTTAGAGTTAGGGTTGGGGTTAGGGGTAGTGTTTGGGTTTGGATTAGGGTTAGGGTGAGGTTTAGGGTCAGGGTTAGGTGTAGGGTAAGGCTTAGGGATAGGGTTAGGGTTAGGTTTAGGGTTTGGGTTAGGATTAGGGTTACGGCTATTGTTAGGGTTACGTTTAGGTTTAGGGATAGGGTTAGGTTTTGGCTTAGGCTTAGTGTTAGCGTTCGGTTTAGTGTTAGGGTTTGCGTTAGGGTTAGGGTTAGGTTTAGTGTTAGGGTTTGGTTTAGGGTTAGCTTTAGTGTTAGTGTTAGGGTTAGGGTTTGGATTAGGGTTAGGGTTAGGGTTTGGCTTAGGGTTACGTTTAGAGTTAGGGTTAGTTTTAGGAATAGCATTAGGATTTGGTTTAGCGTTAGGTTTAGGGTTAGGGTTTGGTTTATGGTTAAGTTTAGTGTTATTGTTAGGGTTAGGGTTTGGGTTAAGGTTAGGGTTAGGGTTAGGGTTAGGGTTAGTGTTAGGGTTAGGATTTGGGTTAGGGTTAGGCTTAGGGTTAGGGTTAGCGTTAGAGTTAGGTTTTGTGTTATGGTTAGGGGTAGTGTTTGTTTTAGGGATAGGGTTAGGGTTAGGGTTTGGGTTTGGGTTTGGGTTAGGTTTAGGGTTAGGGTTTGTATTTGTGTTTGGGTTAGGGTTAGTGCTAGGGTTAGGATTTGGGTTAGGGTTAGGGAGAGGCTGAGGTTTAGGCTTAGAGTTGGGTTAGGGTTTGGGTTTGGGTAAGGGTTAGGGTTAGGGTTAGGGTTAGGATTTGGGTTAGTGTTAGGGAGAGGCTGAGGGTTAGGCTAAGAGTTGGGTTAGGGTTTGGGTTTGGGTAAGGGTTAGGGTTAGGGTTAGGATTTGGGTTAGTGTTAGGGAGAGGCTGAGGTTTAGGCTTAGAGTTGGGTTAGGGTTTGGGTTTCGGTAAGGGTTAGGGTTAGTGCTAGGGTTAGGATTGGGGTTAGGGTTAGGGAGAGGCTGAGGGTTAGGCTTAGAGTTGGGTTAGGGTTTGGAATTGGGTAAGGGTTAGGGTGAGGGTTAGGGTTAGGATTTGGGTTAGGGTTAGGGTTAGGTTTAGAGTTAGGGTTAGGGTTAGGGTTAGGGTTTGGGTTATGGTTAGGGTTAGGGTTAGTTTTAGGTTTAAGGTTTCGGTTACGGTTAGGGTTAGGGTTAGTGTTATGTGTTAGTGTTAGGGTTAATCTTAGGGTTAGGGTTTGAGTTAGGGTTAGGGTTAGGGTTAGGGTTAGGGTTTTAGTTAAGGTTACGTTTAGTGTGAGGGTTAGGTTCTGGTTGCGGGTTAGATTTAGTTTTAAGCTTAGGGTTTGTTTTAGGGTTGGGCTAGGATTAGGCTTAGGGTTAGCATTAGGGTTATGGTTTGGGTTAGAATTAGTTCTAGAGTGAGGGTTAGGGTTAGGGTTTGTGTTAGGGTTAGGTTTAGGGATAGGGTTAGGGTTTGGGTTAGGGTTAGGATTTGGGTTTGGGTTACGGTTACGTTTAGGGTTAGGGTTAGAGTAAGGGTTAGGGTTAGGGTTAGGGTTATTGTTAGGGTTAGAATGAGGGTTTGGTTTAGTGTTAGGTTAGGGTTAGGGTTAGGGTTAGGGTTTGCATTAGGTTTAGGGTTAGGGTTAGGGTTAGGGTTTGGCTTAGGTTTAGATTTAGGGTTAGGTTTAGGGTTAGGTGTTAGGGTTAGGGTTAGGGTTTGGGTTTGGCTTAGGGTTAGCGTTAGGGTTTGGTTCAGGTTTAGGTTTACGGTTAGGGATTGGGTTAGGGTTAGGGTTTGTTTTATGTTTAAGGTTAGTGTTATTGTTAGGGTTAGGGTTTGGGTTAGATTTAGGGTTAGGTTTAGGGTTAGCATTAGAGTTAGGGTTTGGTTTAGGGTTAGGGCTAGGGTTTGGGTTAGGGATAGTGTTAGGGTTAGGGTTAGGGCTAGGGTTTGAGTTTGGGTTAGGGTTTGGGTTAGGGTTAGGATTTGGGTTAGGGTTAGGGTTAGGCTGAGTGTTAGGCTTAGAGTTGGGTTAGGGTTTTGGTTTGGGTTAGGGTTAGGGTTAGGGTTAGGGTTTGGGTTAGGGTTAGGGTTAGGTTTAGGGTTTGCGTTAGGTTTAGGGTTAGGGTTTGGTTTAGAGTTAGGGTTCGGGTTAGGGTTAGGGTTATTGTTTGGGTTTGGTTAGGGTTAGGGTTAGGATTAGGTTTAGGCTTATGGTTAGGGTTAGGGTAAGGGTTAGCCTTTTGGGTTTGGGTTAGGGTTGGGGTTAGAGTTATTGTTAGGGTTAGGTTTTGGGTTTGGTTTAGGGTTAGATTTAGGGTTACGGTTTGCTTAGGGTTAGGGTTAGGGTTAGGATAAGGGTTAGGGTTTGGGTTTGTATTACGGTTAGGGTTAGTGTTATGGTTAGGGTTTGGGTTTTGGTTAGATTCACGTTTAGGTTTAGGGTTATAGATAAGGTTAGGGTTTGGGTTAGTCTTAGGATCAGGGTTAGGGTTATGGTTTGGATTAGGGTTAGGGTTAGGGTTAGGGTTAGATTTAGTGTTAGGATTAGTGTTTTTATTTGGGTTCGGCTTAGGGTTAGCGTTAGGGTTTGGGTTAGGCTTAGGGTCAGGGTTAGGATTAGGGTTTGGATTAGGGTTAGGGTTAGGTTTAGGGTTAGATTTAGTGTAAGGATTAGGGTTTGGATTTGGGTTCGGGTTTGGGTTAGGGTTAGGGTTTGGGTTAGGTTTAGGGTTAGTGTTGGGGTTAGGGTTTGGATTAGGGTTAATGTCAGGGTTTGGGTTAGGGTTACGGTTAGAGTTAGGGTTAGGGTTAGCGGTAGGGTTTGGGTTAGGTTTAGGTTTAGGGTTAGGGTTAGGGTTAGGGTTTGGGTTTGGGTTAGGTTTAGGGTTAGGGTTTGTGTTTGGGTTTGGGTTAGGGTTATGGTTAGGGTTAGGATTTGGTTTAGGGTTAGGGTTACGCTGAGGGTTAGGCTTAGAGTTGGTTTAGGGTTTGGGTTTCGGTAAGTGTTAGGGTTAGGTTTAGGGTTAGGATTTGGGTTAGGTATAGGGTTAGGTTTAGGGTTAGGGTTAGGGTTACGGTTAGGGTTAGGGTTAGGGTTTGGGTTAGGTTGAGGTTTATGGTTAGGGTTAAGGTTAGGGTTAGTGTTTGGGTTCGCTTTAGGGTTTGGTTTACGGTTTGGGTTAGGGTTTGGTTTATGTAAAACGTTAGTGTTATTTTAGGGTTAGAGTTAGGGCTTGGGTTCGGGTTAGGGTTAGGATTTGGGTTTGCATTAGGTTTAGGTTTATGGTTAGGGTTAGGGTTAGCGTTAGGGTTAGTGTTAAAGTTTGGTTTACGGTTAGGGTTAGGGTTTGGTTTATGGTTAACGTTAGTGTTATTGTTAGGGTTAGGGTTAGGGTTTGGGTTAGGGTTAGGGTTAGGATTTGGGTTTGCGTTTGTTTACGGTTACGTTTAGGGTTAGGGTTAGAGTTAGGGTTAGGGTTAGGTTTTGGCTTAGGGTTACGGTTAGGGTTAGGGTTAGGGTTTGGATAAGGGTTAGAGTTAGGTTTAGGGTTAGGGTTTGGCTTAGGGTTATGGTTAGGGTTAGGATTAGGGTTAAGGTGAGGGTTAACGTTAGGGTTTGGGTTAGGTTTAGGGTTAGGATTAGGGTTAGGGTTAGGGTTTGGGTTTGAGTGAGGTTTAGGGTTGGGGAAAGGGTAAGGGTTAGAATTAGGGTTTGGGTTGGGGTTCGGTTAAGGGTTAGGGTTAGGTTTAGGGTTTGAGTTAGGGTTAGGGTTATGGTTAGGGTTAGGGGTTAGTGTTAGGGTTAGGGTTAGGGTTTGTCTTAGGGATTAGGGTTAGGGTTAGGATTAGGGTTGGTTTATGGTTAGGGTTTTGTTTAGGGTTACGGTTAGGTTTAGGGTAAGGGTTAGGATTCGGGTTAGTGTTAGGGTGAGGGTTAGATTTTGTGGTAGGTTTAGATTTATTGTTAGGTTTAGTTTTAAGGTTTGGTTTAGGGTTAGGGTTAGAGTTAGGGTTAGCATTTGGGTTAGGGTTAGGGTTGTGGTTAGGGTTAGGATAAGGGTTAAGGTTTGGGTTTGTGTTAGGTTTAGGTTTGGGGTTAGGGATAGGGTTAGGGTTTGGGTTAGGGTCAGGGTTAGTGTTTGGGTTAGCGTTAGGGTTAGGGTTAAGGTTAGTGTTAGGATTACGGTTTGGATTTGGGTACGGGTTCGGGTTATAGTTAGGGTTTGGGTTATTGCTAGGTTTAGGGTCAGGGTTAGGATTAGGGTTTGGTTTTGGGTACGGGTTCGGGTTATGGTTAGGGTTTGGGTTATTGCTAGGGTTAGGGTTTCGGTTTGGGTGTGGGTTTGGGTTAGGGTTAGGGTTAGGATTGGGGTTTAGGTTAGTGTTAGGTTTAGGGTTAGGGGTTAGGGGTTAGGGGTTAGGGTTAGGGTTAGAGTTAGGGTTTGGGTTTGGGTAAGGGTTAGGGTTAGGTTTAGGGTTAGGGTTAGGTTTAGGGTTAGGGTTAGGGATAGGGTTAGTGTTAGGGTTAGGGTTTGGGTTAGGATTAGGGTTAGGGCTATTGTTAGGGTTACGTTTAGGGTTAGGTATAGGGTTAGGTTTTGGCTTAGGCTTAGGGTTAGCGTTCGGTTTAGGGTTAGGGTTTGCGTTAGGGTTAGGGTTTGGTTTAGTGTTAGGGTTTGGTTTAGGGTTAGCTTTAGTTTTAGTGTTAGGGTTAGGGTTTGGATTTGGGTTAGGTTTAGGGTTTGGCTTAGGGTTACGTTTAGAGTTAGGGTTAGTTTTAGGAATAGCATTAGGATTTGTTTTAGGGTTAGGTTTAGGGTTAGGGTTTGGTTTATGGTTAAGTTTAGTGTTATTGTTAGGGTTAGGGTTTGGGTTAAGGTTAGGGTTAGGGTTAGGGTTAGTGTTAGGGTTAGGATTTGGGTTAGTGTTAGGCTTAGGGTTAGGGTTAGCGTTAGAGTTAGGTTTTGTGTTATGGTTAGGGGTAGTGTTTGTGTTAGGGATAGGGTTAGGGTTAGGGTTAGGGTTTGGGTTTGGGTTAGGTTTAGGGTTAGGGTTTGTGTTTGTGTTTGGGTTAGGGTTAGTGCTAGGGTTAGGATTTGGGTTAGGGTTAGGGAGAGGCTGAGGTTGAGGCTTAGAATTGGGTTAGGGTTTGGGTTTGGATAAGGGTTAGGGTTAGGGTTAGGGTTAGGATTTGGGTTAGTGTTAGGGAGAGGCTGAGGGTTAGGCTAAGAGTTGGGTTAGGGTTTGGGTTTGGGTAAGGGTTAGGGTTAGGGTTAGGATTTGGGTTAGTGTTAGGGAGAGGCTGAGGTTTAGGCTTAGAGTTGGGTTAGGGTTTGGGTTTCGGTAAGGGTTAGGGTGAGGGTTAGGGTTAGGATTTGGGTTAGGGTTAGGGTTAGGTTTAGAGTTAGGGTTAGGGTTAGGGTTAGGGTTTGGGTTATGGTTAGGGTTAGGGTTAGTTTTAGGTTTAAGGTTTCGGTTACGGTTAGGGTTAGGGTTAGTGTTATGTGTTAGTGTTAGGGTTAATCTTAGGGTTAGGGTTTGAGTTAGGGTTAGGGTTAGGGTTAGGGTTAGGGTTTTAGTTAAGGTTACGTTTAGTGTGAGGGTTAGGTTTTGGTTTCGGGTTAGATTTAGTTTTAAGATTAGGGTTTGTTTTAGGGTTGGGTTAGGATTAGGTTTAGGGTTAGCATTAGGGTTTTGGTTTGGGTTAGAATTAGTTTTAGAGTGAGGGTTAGGGTTAGGGTTTGTGTTAGGGTTAGGTTTAGGGATAGGGTTAGGGTTTGGGTTAGGGTTAGGATTTGGGTTTGGGTTACGGTTACGTTTAGGGTTAGGGTTAGAGTAAGGGTTAGGGTTAGGGTTAGGGTTATTGTTAGGGTTAGAATGAGGGTTTGGTTTAGTGTTAGGTTAGGGTTAGGGTTAGGGTTAGGGTTTGCATTAGGTTTAGGGTTAGGGTTAGGGTTAGGGTTTGGCTTAGGTTTAGATTTAGGGTTAGGTTTAGGGTTAGGTGTTAGGGTTAGGGTTAGGGTTTGGGTTTGGCTTAGGGTTAGCGTTAGGGTTTGGTTCAGGTTTAGGTTTACGGTTAGGGATTGGGTTAGGGTTAGGGTTTGTTTTATGTTTAAGGTTAGTGTTATTGTTAGGGTTAGGGTTTGGGTTAGATTTAGGGTTAGGTTTAGGGTTAGCATTAGAGTTAGGGTTTGGTTTAGGGTTAGGGCTAGGGTTTGGGTTAGGGATAGTGTTAGGGTTAGGGTTAGGGCTAGGGTTTGAGTTTGGGTTAGGGTTTGGGTTAGGGTTAGGATTTGGGTTAGGGTTAGGGTTAGGCTGAGTGTTAGGCTTAGAGTTGGGTTAGGGTTTTGGTTTGGGTTAGGGTTAGGGTTAGGGTTAGGGTTTGGGTTAGGGTTAGGGTTAGGTTTAGGGTTTGCGTTAGGTTTAGGGTTAGGGTTTGGTTTAGAGTTAGGGTTCGGGTTAGGGTTAGGGTTATTGTTTGGGTTTGGTTAGGGTTAGGGTTAGGATTAGGCTTAGGCTTATGGTTAGGGTTAGGGTAAGGGTTAGCTTTTTGTGTTTGGTTTAGGGTTGGGGTTAGAGTTATTGTTAGGGTTAGGTTTTGGGTTTGGTTTAGGGTTAGATTTAGGGTTACGGTTTGCTTAGGGTTAGGGTTAGGGTTAGGATAAGGGTTAGGGTTTGGGTTTGTATTACGGTTAGGGTTAGTGTTATGGTTAGGGTTTGGGTTTTGGTTAGATACACGTTTAGGTTTAGGGTTATAGATAAGGTTAGGGTTTGGGTTAGTCTTAGGATCAGGGTTAGGGTTATGGTTTGGATTAGGGTTAGGGTTAGGGTTAGGGTTAGATTTAGTGTTAGGATTAGTGTTTTTATTTGGGTTCGGCTTAGGGTTAGCGTTAGGGTTTGGGTTAGGCTTAGGGTCAGGGTTAGGATTAGGGTTTGGATTAGGGTTAGGGTTAGGTTTAGGGTTAGATTTAGTGTAAGGATTAGGGTTTGGATTTGGGTTCGGGTTTGGGTTAGGGTTAGGGTTTGGGTTAGGTTTAGGGTTAGTGTTGGGGTTAGGGTTTGGATTAGGGTTAATGTCAGGGTTTGGGTTAGGGTTACGGTTAGAGTTAGGGTTAGGGTTAGCGGTAGGGTTTGGGTTAGGTTTAGGTTTAGGGTTAGGGTTAGGGTTAGGGTTTGGGTTTGGGTTAGGTTTAGGGTTAGGGTTTGTGTTTGGGTTTGGGTTAGGGTTATGGTTAGGGTTAGGATTTGGTTTAGGGTTAGGGTTACGCTGAGGGTTAGGCTTAGAGTTGGTTTAGGGTTTGGGTTTCGGTAAGTGTTAGGGTTAGGTTTAGGGTTAGGATTTGGGTTAGGTATAGGGTTAGGTTTAGGGTTAGGGTTAGGGTTACGGTTAGGGTTAGGGTTAGGGTTTGGGTTAGGTTGAGGTTTATGGTTAGGGTTAAGGTTAGGGTTAGTGTTTGGGTTCGCTTTAGGGTTTGGTTTACGGTTTGGGTTAGGGTTTGGTTTATGTAAAACGTTAGTGTTATTTTAGGGTTAGAGTTAGGGCTTGGGTTCGGGTTAGGGTTAGGATTTGGGTTTGCATTAGGTTTAGGTTTATGGTTAGGGTTAGGGTTAGCGTTAGGGTTAGTGTTAAAGTTTGGTTTACGGTTAGGGTTAGGGTTTGGTTTATGGTTAACGTTAGTGTTATTGTTAGGGTTAGGGTTAGGGTTTGGGTTAGGGTTAGGGTTAGGATTTGGGTTTGCGTTTGTTTACGGTTACGTTTAGGGTTAGGGTTAGAGTTAGGGTTAGGGTTAGGTTTTGGCTTAGGGTTACGGTTAGGGTTAGGGTTAGGGTTTGGATAAGGGTTAGAGTTAGGTTTAGGGTTAGGGTTTGGCTTAGGGTTATGGTTAGGGTTAGGATTAGGGTTAAGGTGAGGGTTAACGTTAGGGTTTGGGTTAGGTTTAGGGTTAGGATTAGGGTTAGGGTTAGGGTTTGGGTTTGAGTGAGGTTTAGGGTTGGGGATAGGGTTAGGGTTAGAATTAGGGTTTGGGTTAGGGTTCGGGTAAGGGTTAGGGTTAGGTTTAGGGTTTGAGTTAGGGTTAGGGTTATGGTTAGGATTAGGGGTTAGTGTTAGGGTTAGGGTTAGGGTTTGTCTTAGGGATTAGGGTTAGGGTTAGGATTAGGGTTGGTTTATGGTTAGGGTTTTGTTTAGGGTTACGGTTAGGTTTAGGGTAAGGGTTAGGATTCGGGTTAGTGTTAGGGTGAGGGTTAGATTTTGTGGTAGGTTTAGATTTATTGTTAGGTTTAGTTTTAAGGTTTGGTTTAGGGTTAGGGTTAGAGTTAGGGTTAGGATTTGGGTTAGGGTTAGGGTTGTGGTTAGGGTTAGGATAAGGGTTAAGGTTTGGGTTTGTGTTAGGTTTAGGTTTGGGGTTAGGGATAGGGTTAGGGTTTGGGTTAGGGTCAGGGTTAGTGTTTGGGTTAGCGTTAGGGTTAGGGTTAAGGTTAGTGTTAGGATTACGGTTTGGATTTGGGTACGGGTTCGGGTTATAGTTAGGGTTTGGGTTATTGCTAGGTTTAGGGTCAGGGTTAGGATTAGGGTTTGGTTTTGGGTACGGGTTCGGGTTATGGTTAGGGTTTGGGTTATTGCTAGGGTTAGGGTTTCGGTTTGGGTGTGGGTTTGGGTTAGGGTTAGGGTTAGGATTGGGGTTTAGGTTAGTGTTAGGTTTAGGGTTAGGGGTTAGGGGTTAGGGGTTAGGGTTAGGGTTAGAGTTAGGGTTTGGGTTTGGGTAAGGGTTAGGGTTAGGTTTAGGGTTAGGGTTAGGTTTAGGGTTAGGGTTAGGGATAGGGTTAGTGTTAGGGTTAGGGTTTGGGTTAGGATTAGGGTTAGGGCTATTGTTAGGGTTACGTTTAGGGTTAGGTATAGGGTTAGGTTTTGGCTTAGGCTTAGGGTTAGCGTTCGGTTTAGGGTTAGGGTTTGCGTTAGGGTTAGGGTTTGGTTTAGTGTTAGGGTTTGGTTTAGGGTTAGCT